>JABMCL010002225.1:1155000-1589033 GCA_018857735.1 Alviniconcha marisindica | reverse complement strand
GGAATCAGGTCCAGCAGACTAGAACTGGGTGCGGGAAACACGGGACGTTCGCCCCTTCCTCCGCCGCCGGGATTAACCCGAGCTGCGGGAAAGCGTTGAACGTAGCCGGTGGTCCCACATACTACAGGTAGGCTGCCAGTGGACAGGTGTAGACCAGTCTGGCTGCAGCCCGTAAGAGGCTCCATCCTTCACGCTGATCGCACACTGCCAGGCTTTTTGTACACAGGGGCAGTCCCACGCTGCGTAGTTTCCCAGTCAGAGGCTGGAAGTGGTCTGAACATGAAGTGCAGGAGAACATCACGAGACGCTCATCTCACACTCACACTTCGTCGGTACGCACATGCATCTCCAGACGCCCACGTGCAGACGCCCACGTGCAGACGATGCATGATGCGAGCTATGTAGGTCGGCTCTCCAGGCCGTGGCCATTGAGTGGAACTCCTTCACCCACTGCTTCCACGCCTGCTTGTTTAGTTCCGCATATATGTCGGCCAGGCCGATTTTCATCGTCACAGTCGAGGAGTCAACTCCCTTGGCTCCTCTTTTCGCTGCTCTATCCGCCTTCTCGTTTCCAGAGAGGCGCTGGTTACCCACTGAAAGCGAACTTCCGTACCGCGGGTGATCAGCTGATGGGTGGTTGTCGCGATCTCACGCACAAGATCCTCCCGTGCGTTTTGAGAGTCGGACTTGATGGCTGCCAGCGCCGCCTTGGAGTCGCTGCAGATAACGACTGGTATCGCGCTGATGTGTTGCAGGGCCATGGAGATAGCCAACAGCTCAGCGGTGAAGACCGACACTGCGGGTAGTGAATAGGAGTGTGTGAGGTTGTTGAACTCTGGGATCACAAAGGCAGCTCCGGAAAAAGTGGAAGATCTTCAGGTGGTGTTGGTACTTTTCTTCCAGGCATAGCCTAGCTGTGACTGCTAGAACGAGTGGATTCTGGTCCTTCTTCCATGTCCACCTCAACGTGCGCACGTTCCAGGAGCCAAGGTGGATAGGGATGCATCGGCCTCGTCGCCACCTCAACACCATCCAGTCCTGCGCTCCGGACCAGGTCGCAGACCAGGTCACAGATGGAGGAGTAGGACTGGAGTTGGGAGGGGTTTCGGAAGGCAGTAGTTATCTCGTCGACGGTGGAGTTGTCGACAGTCTGGCATCTAAAAACATACTTACTACAGATGAGCTGGATGTGGCGACGGAACGGGAGGAGCCCGGCCTCTCTGTACACCAGGCACTGCGGCACGGACTGCGGCAGCCCGAGGGCCAGTCGCAGGCCGCGCACCTCTATGGCGGTGAGAGGGGCCGAGGCCCGTTTTCGATAGGTGGGGCATGGCTTCCAGTCCGTACGACAGGCGTGAGCGCACCAGGGCCCGCACCACGTTCACGAGGAACTTGGGGGTGTTGGCCCAGGGCTGAGCAGATAGCACCTTGATCACGTTGAGGGCTCGGGAGGCGTTCCGCGCGTTGTGCGCGACCTGCTGGTTCGTACGCCCCCAGCGAGTGAAGTGTACACCCAGGTACTTAACTTCTTTCGATGCAAAGATGCTCTGCCCGTTCACCCTGATGTGCACCTCCGTGTTCTGAGAGGTGTTGGTGTGGAATGGGACGAACACTTTTTTCTGGGAAAAAAGGGGGAAAACCTTTATTTTCATAAATGGACCCCCCCGTCCACAGCTTCCTGGAACAGTTTCATGCTGTGTTTCACACACGAGCTGTTTGTGTGGAGACGTCTGATATGGGTGTCCGTCCATATCGCCAAGTCGTCAGCGTACATGGTCAGCACTACCTTTCCCTTCACTGCTGTGTCCACGTCGTGGACCATGATGTTGAACAACAGGGGGGCGATCACTGATCCCTGAGGAACGCCCATACTTACTCCTTTCGTTAAGAAAAAATTGGTAAAAGGTACGACACCATCAGCTTGTCTCGATACGCAATCCCAGTCCGACACGGTCTGCAGCAGAGCGCGACGAAACGAGAAGCCTCACTGACCACTACTCCACTGAGCGCACAGGCCACGGTAGGGTAAACTAAGTCTTTATGCCTTGAACGTGGTCCAGTTTTCAGGAGAATGACCCCATATTTTCAGGGTCCAAGCCCGGGAGGTTTCCAAAACACCCCCGGAAATTTTGAGGTTGTCAGGCGGGGGTTTTTCCATTTTTGGGTATTTTTAAAATAAATTTTTGGTGGTCGCTGGGAAAAGGGTCCCAAATAAACTGGGTGCGGGTGGGGGGAGGGTTTCTGGCCAGGGGTGAAAGCTATTGGGAAATATTTTAAACAAAATAAAAATTAATAAAATAAAAAAAGAAAAACAAAAAAACAAAACCCACCCCCCGGGGGACGCCATGAGAAAACACACGTTACTCTGACCGGGGACCCTTTAACATTTTTGGTGGCGGGGGATAGGGCGTTTAAAAAAAACGGTGTGGGTTGGGGTTTGTGTGTGTGTGTGTGTGTGTGTGGTGTGTGTGTGTGTGTGTGTGTGTGTGTGTGTGTGTGTGTGCCGTGTGTGTGTGTGTGTGTGTGTGTGTGTGTGTGTGTGTGTGTTGGGGGTGCACAGGGAAGGGGGTGTGGGGTGTGTGTTCGTGCGGGGGTGTGGTTTGCGTGCGTGCGACGTTTTGTGGTTTTGGGATAATGTGTGGTTTGTGGGAGAGGCCCGAACTCTCGGTTGCTTTTGAATTTGATCCCTGGACATCCTTTTACAATGTTTTCTATATCTTTATATGACGACATTAGGAAAAAGAAGCTAGTCAGAAAAAAATTTGGACTTAAAGAGAGAGAGGGTGGATTGGGTATAGGGAAATTTTTTTTTGTGTGTGTGTGTGTGTGTGTGGTGTGTGTGTGTGTGTGTGTGTGTGTGTGTGGTCCCCGTGTGTGTGTGTGTGTGTGTGTGTGCAGGGGGTGTGTGTGTGTGTGTGTGTGTGTGTGTGTGTGTGTGTGCCCGTGTGTGTGTGTGTGTGGGTTTGGGGTGTGTGTAAAAAGGGGGTGTGTGTGTGTGTGTGTGTGTGGTGGGTGGGGGTGGTTTATAATAAAAATTTTTTGTTTTTGGGTCATGGGGTGGGGTGGGGAGTGAGGGGAAACAAAAAGAAAGAAGAGCCGTTAGAGGTTTATAACATAACTTTTTTTTCACCAACCAGGGAAAAAGTGTAGGCTCTCCCCTGAGATGAACACATGAACACCGGCCGCACTGACAAACAAACAACCTGCCTCTGAGGGGCACTGGGGGAAAAGGGGGCCGCCTTTTTCTTTGGGTTTTTGCTTAATGTCCTCAGATGAAAAGCATATTAGGGACAATCTATAAAGTAAGCTTGACTTGGATATATCATAGTTAGATCATGGGGGAGACGGGGGGGATGGGGAGCGAAGAAAGCTTGGTCCACTTGCGGATCAATATTTGGATCGGGATATGAGGTCGCTGGAACAAAGGGGGAATGAGGGGTGAGGGGAGAGATGAGATGTGTCCACCTGCGGATCAATACTGGGGTCAGGGTGCTGGGTCGTCTTGGCTGTACTGGGGCATTCACTCGTAGAACTGGGCAGCACGCTAGGGGTCCGGTTAAAAAGATCGTCGTCCATTATTTACAGTTAAAAACTGGGCTGCAGATGAAAAACCTTGCAAGGTTATGTCGGCGGGCTGCACCAACATGTAATATGTACAATCGGCACACACAGTATTTACAGTTAAAAACGTCGAAGACGCACATGGTAGTTTCAATACACTTGTAGTAAAATCGAGGCCTGTAGTCAGGCGGCTAAAAACACTTGGGTATGCAAGCATACATTTGTGGTGGTCGCTGGAATCAGGTCCAGCAGAAAACCAAAAGGGACGTTCGCCCCTTCCTCCGCCGCCGGGATTAACCCGAGCTGCGGGAAAGCGTTGAACGTAGCCGGTGGTCCCACATACTACAGGTAGGCTGCCAGTGGACAGGTGTAGACCAGTCTGGCTGCAGCCCGTAAGAGGCTCCATCCTTCACGCTGATCGCACACTGCCAGGCTTTTTGTACACAGGGGCAGTCCCACGCTGCGTAGTTTCCCAGTCAGAGGCTGGAAGTGGTCTGAACATGAAGTGCAGGAGAACATCACGAGACGCTCATCTCACACTCACACTTCGTCGGTACGCACATGCATCTCCAGACGCCCACGTGCAGACGCCCACGTGCAGACGATGCATGATGCGAGCTATGTAGGTCGGCTCTCCAGGCCGTGGCCATTGAGTGGAACTCCTTCTCCCACTGCTTCCACGCCTGCTTGTTTAGTTCCGCATATAGTCGGCCAGGCCGATTTTCATCGTCACAGTCGAGGAGTCAACTCCCTTGGCTCCTCTTTTTGCTGCTCTATCCGCCTTCTCGTTTCCAGAGAGGCAGACGTGCGCTGGTACCCACTGAAAGCGAACTTCCGTACCGCGGGTGATCAGCTGATGGGTGGTTGTCGCGATCTCACGCACAAGATCCTCCCGTGCGTTTTGAGAGTCGGACTTGATGGCTGCCAGCGCCGCCTTGGAGTCGCTGCAGATAACGACTGGTATCGCGCTGATGTGTTGCAGGGCCATGGAGATAGCCAACAGCTCAGCGGTGAAGACCGACACTGCGGGTAGTGAATAGGAGTTTTGTGAAGGGTTTTTGAACTCTGGGATCACAAAGGCAGCTCCGGCAGTGAAGATCTTCAGGTGGTGTTGGTACTTTTCTTCCAGGCATAGCCTAGCTGTGACTGCTAGAACGAGTGGATTCTGGTCCTTCTTCCATGTCCACCTCAACGTGCGCACGTTCCAGGAGCCAAGGTGGATAGGGATGCATCGGCCTCGTCGCCACCTCAACACCATCCAGTCCCGGCTCCGGACCAGGTCGCAGACCAGGTCACAGATGGAGGAGTAGGACTGGAGTTGGGAGGGGTTTCGGAAGGCAGTAGTTATCTCGTCGACGGTGGAGTTGTCGACAGTCTGGCATCTAAAAACATACTTACTACAGATGAGCTGGATGTGGCGACGGAACGGGAGGAGCCCGGCCTCTCTGTACACCAGGCACTGGGCACGGACTGCGGCAGCCCGAGGGCCAGTCGCAGACCGCGCACCTCTATGGCGGTGAGACGGGCGAGGCCCGTTTTCGATAGGTGGGGCATGGCTTCCAGTCCGTACGACAGGCGTGAGCGCACCAGGGCCCGCACCACGTTCACGAGGAACTTGGGGGTGTTGGCCCAGGGCTGAGCAGATAGCACCTTGATCACGTTGAGGGCTCGGGAGGCGTTCCGCGCGTTGTGCGCGACCTGCTGGTTCGTACGCCCCCAGCGAGTGAAGTGTACACCCAGGTACTTAACTTCTTTCGATGCAAAGATGCTCTGCCCGTTCACCCTGATGTGCACCTCCGTGTTCTGAGAGGTGTTGGTGTGGAATGGGACGAACACTGTTTTCTGGGAAGAAAGAGCGAATCCATTTACTTTCATAAAGTGGACCACCCCGTCCACAGCTTCCTGGAACAGTTTCATGCTGTGTTTCACACACGAGCTGTTTGGTGGAGACGTCTGTATGGGTGTCCGTCCATATCGCCAAGTCGTCAGCGTACATGGTCAGCACTACCTTTCCCTTCACTGCTGTGTCCACGTCGTGGACCATGATGTTGAACAACAGGGGGGCGATCACTGATCCCGAGGAACGCCCATACTTACTCCTTTCGTTAAGAAAAAATTGGTAAAAGGTACGACACCATCAGCTTGTCTCGATACGCAATCCCAGTCCGACACGGTCTGCAGCAGAGCGCGACGAAACGAGAAGCCTCACTGACCACTACTCCACTGAGCGCACAGGCCACGGTAGGGTAAACTAAGTCTTTATGCCTTGAACGTGGTCCAGTTTTCAGGAGAATGACCCACAGTATTTACAGTGAAAAACGTCGAAGACGCACATTTTTTTAAAATAATTGTGGGAAAAATTTTTCGGGCCCTTTAAATAGGGGTAAAAACCGGGGGAATAAATCTTTGGGGTTGGTGTTTTAATGGGTAGAGGACTAAAATGGGTGCGGGGAAACCACCAGGGGATCCGATGCTATTGCTGGGAAATATTTCAAACACTATAATAATAATAATAAAAAAAGAAAAAAACCAAAAAAAACCCCCCCCGGTGGACCCCTAAAACACCACTTTTTTTGGGGGGTACCGGGGTTTTTCCTCGGGTGGGGGGGGAAAGAGGAGAAAATAGTGAAGTCGGGTGTGTGTTTTTGTTTGTGTGTGTGTGTGTGTGGGGGTTGTGGGGTGTTGTGTGTGTGTGTGTTTGTGTGTGTGTGGTGTGTGTGTGTAAAGTGTGTGTGTGCGTGTGTGTTTGGTGGTGCGTGTTTTGGGGGTTTTGCAAGGGGTGGGGAGTTGGATGAATTTTGGGCACCCCCCTGGGACCAAACCCCGGTTGTTTTTAAAATTTGATCCCGGGGAATTCCAATGTTTTCTACATCCGTTTAATGACGACTTAAAACAAAGCGAAGCCAGAAAGGTTAAAAGAAGGGGGGTTGGTCGGATTTGTGTGTGTGTGTGTGTTTGTGGGGTGTGTGTGTGTGTGTGTGTGTGTGTGTGTGTGTGTGTGTGTGTGTGGTTTGTGTGTGTGTGGGGGGTTTGTGTGTGTGTGGGGTGTGTGTGTGTGTGTGGTAGTGGTGGTGTGTGTGTGTGTGTGTGTGTGTGTGTGTGTGTGTGGGTGGGGCGTGAGTGCGTGCGGGTTTATATATATATGTTAGGGGAAGTGGGGGGGGAAAGTGAGGGAAGCAGGTTGGAAGCATGAATGAAGAGCCACAAGTCAGAGGTTGCTATAACATAATTTTTTATTTGACACCAACCAGGAAACAGTGTAGGCTCTCCCCTGAGATGAACACATGAACACCGGCCGCAACAGCAAACAAACAACCTGCCTCTGCAGGGACATTTTGGGGGAAAAAAGGGACGCTCCGTTTTTGGTTTTTTGCTTAATGCCCTCAGATGCTAAAAGCATATTAGGGACAATCTATAAAGTAAGCTTGACTTGGATATATCATAGTTAGATCATGGGGGAGACGGGGGGGATGGGGAGCGAAGAAAGCTTGGTCCACTTGCGGATCAATATTTGGATCGGGATATGAGGTCGCTGGAACAAAGGGGGAATGAGGGGTGAGGGGAGAGATGAGATGTGTCCACCTGCGGATCAATACTGGGGTCAGGGTGCTGGGTCGTCTTGGCTGCCATTCACTCGTAGAACTGGGCAGCACGCTAGGGGTCCGGTTAAAAAAATCGTCGTCCACTATTTACAGTTAAAAACTGGGCTGCAGATGAAAAACCTTGCAAGGTTATGTCGGCGGGCTGCACCAACATGTAATATGTACAATCGGCACACACAGTATTTACAGTTAAAAACGTCGAAGACGCACATGGTAGTTTCAATACACTTGTAGTAAAATCGAGGCCTGTAGTCAGGCGGCTAAAAACACTTGGGTATGCAAGCATACATTTGTGGTGGTCGCTGGAATCAGGTCCAGCAGACTAGAACTGGGTGCGGGAAACACAGGGACGTTCGCCCCTTCCTCCGCCGCCGGGATTAACCCGAGCTGCGGGAAAGCGTTGAACGTAGCCGGTGGTCCCACATACTACAGGTAGGCTGCCAGTGGACAGGTGTAGACCAGTCTGGCTGCAGCCCGTAAGAGGCTCCATCCTTCACGCTGATCGCACACTGCCAGGCTTTTTGTACACAGGGGCAGTCCCACGCTGCGTAGTTTCCCAGTCAGAGGCTGGAAGTGGTCTGAACATGAAGTGCAGGAGAACATCACGAGACGCTCATCTCACACTCACACTTCGTCGGTACGCACATGCATCTCCAGACGCCCACGTGCAGACGCCCACGTGCAGACGATGCATGATGCGAGCTATGTAGGTCGGCTCTCCAGGCCGTGGCCATTGAGTGGAACTCCTTCTCCCACTGCTTCCACGCCTGCTTGTTTAGTTCCGCATATATGTCGGCCAGGCCGATTTTCATCGTCACAGTCGAGGAGTCAACTCCCTTGGCTCCTCTTTTTGCTGCTCTATCCGCCTTCTCGTTTCCAGAGAGGCAGACGTGCGCTGGTACCCACTGAAAGCGAACTTCCGTACCGCGGGTGATCCGCTGATGGGTGGTTGTCGCGATCTCACGCACAAGATCCTCCCGTGCGTTTTGAGAGTCGGACTTGATGGCTGCCAGCGCCGCCTTGGAGTCGCTGCAGATAACGACTGGTATCGCGCTGATGTGTTGCAGGGCCATGGAGATAGCCAACAGCTCAGCGGTGAAGACCGACACTGCGGGTAGTGAATAGGAGTGTGTGAGGTTGTTGAACTCTGGGATCACAAAGGCAGCTCCCGGCCCCGTGAAGATCTTCAGGTGGTGTTGGTACTTTTCTTCCAGGCATAGCCTAGCTGTGACTGCTAGAACGAGTGGATTCTGGTCCTTCTTCCATGTCCACCTCAACGTGCGCCGTTCCAGGAGCCAAGGTGGATAGGGATGCATCGGCCTCGTCGCCACCTCAACACCATCCAGTCCTGCGCTCCGGACCAGGTCGCAGACCAGGTCACAGATGGAGGAGTAGGACTGGAGTTGGGAGGGGTTTCGGAAGGCAGTAGTTATCTCGTCGACGGTGGAGTTGTCGACAGTCTGGCATCTAAAAACATACTTACTACAGATGAGCTGGATGTGGCGACGGAACGGGAGGAGCCCGGCCTCTCTGTACACCAGGCACTGCGGCACGGACTGCGGCAGCCCGAGGGCCAGTCGCAGGCCGCGCACCTCTATGGCGGTGAGACGGCCGAGGCCCGTTTTCGATAGGTGGGGCATGGCTTCCAGTCCGTACGACAGGCGTGAGCGCACCAGGGCCCGCACCACGTTCACGAGGAACTTGGGGGTGTTGGCCCAGGGCTGAGCAGATAGCACCTTGATCACGTTGAGGGCTCGGGAGGCGTTCCGCGCGTTGTGCGCGACCTGCTGGTTCGTACGCCCCCAGCGAGTGAAGTGTACACCCAGGTACTTAACTTCTTTCGATGCAAAGATGCTCTGCCCGTTCACCCTGATGTGCACCTCCGTGTTCTGAGAGGTGTTGGTGTGGAATGGGACGAACACTGTTTTCTGGGAAGAAAGAGCGAATCCATTTACTTTCATAAAGTGGACCACCCCGTCCACAGCTTCCTGGAACAGTTTCATGCTGTGTTTCACACACGAGCTGTTTGTGTGGAGACGTCTGATATGGGTGTCCGTCCATATCGCCAAGTCGTCGGCGTACATGGTCAGCACTACCTTTCCCTTCACTGCTGTGTCCACGTCGTGGACCATGATGTTGAACAACAGGGGGGCGATCACTGACCCCCAAAGGAACGCCCATACTTACTCCTTTCGTTAAGAAAAAATTGGTAAAAGGTACGACACCATCAGCTTGTCTCGATACGCAATCCCAGTCCGACACGGTCTGCAGCAGAGCGCGACGAAACGAGAAGCCTCACTGACCACTACTCCACTGAGCGCACAGGCCACGGTAGGGTAAACTAAGTCTTTATGCCTTGAACGTGGTCCAGTTTTCAGGAGAATGACCCCACAGGGATTTACCAGTGAAAACCCGGTTTTGAAGCGCAATTTGGGGGGTTTAATAATTTTTGTAAAATTTTAAGGTTAGTTTAAACGGCTAAAAACCCCGGGTATGAAGGGCCCGTGGTTTCGCTTCAGGTCCCGCGATGGAAATGGGTGGGCACGGGGTCGGGGTGGGCGAAGTTTTCTCGGGTCAGCGGGGGTCCGATGCTTTGCTTTGGAAATATTTCAAAACATAAAAATTTTAATAATAACAACAGAGAAAAACAAAAAAAAACAAAAACCAAAACCCGGTGGCACGCCATGAGAAAACACGTTACTCTGACGCAGGTACCTTAACATTTCTCGGGGGGCGGAGATGGGGGAAAAAGAGCGATTGAAAAATAGGTATCGTTTGTTTTGTGTGTGTGTGTGTGTGTGTGTGTGTGTGTGTGTGTGTGTTTTTGTGTGTGTGGGGTGTGTGTGAGGTGTGTGTGTGGTGTGTGTGTGTGTGTGTGTGTGTGTGTGTGTGTGTCCCCTGTGTGTGTGTTTGGGGGTAGGGGGTGTGTGTGTGCGTGTGTGTTCGTGCGTGCGTGTGTGTGTTTGGGTGGTTTCGGGCGTTTTTTTGGTTTTGTATAAAATTTTTGGCACCTCCTTTTAACCAAAAAACCCAAAATCTCGGTTGCTTTTTTAATTTGTCCCCGGACATCCTTTTACAATGTTTTCTACATCTTTATATGACGACATTAAGGGCAAAAGAAGCTAGTCAGAAAAAAATTTGCGAACTTTGGAAAAGGGGGGGATTTGGATATAGTGTAGTCGTGTGTGTTGTGTGTGTGTGTTTGTGGTGTGTGTGTGTGTGTGTGTGTGTGTGTGTGTGTGTGTGTGTGTGTGTGTGTGTGTGTGTGTGTGTGTGTGTGGTGTGTGTGGTGTGTGTGTGTGTGTGTGTGTGTGTGTGTGTGTGTGTGTGTGTGTGTGTGTGTGTGTGTGTGTGTGTGTGTGTGTGTGTGTGTGTGTGTGTGTGTGTGTGTGTGTGTGTGTGTGGGGTGCGTGCGTGGTGGGGTGGTTTATATATATATTTTATGTATCATGTGTAATTGGGGGGAGGGGAAGCATAAAAGAAGAGCCACAAGTAAGGTTGCTATAACATAACTTTTATTTGTACACCAACCAGGAAACAGTGTAGGCTCTCCCTGAGATGAACACAGAACACCGGCCCAACAGCAAACAAACAACCTGCCTCTGCAGGGACACTGGGGGAAAAAGGACGCTGCCTTGTTCTTGAGTTTTTGCTTAATGTCCTCAGATGCTAAAAGCATATTAGGGACAATCTATAAAGTAAGCTTGACTTGGATATATCATAGTTAGATCATGGGGGAGAGGGGGGGGATGGGGAGCGAAGAAAGCTTGGTCCACTTGCGGATCAATATTTGGATCGGGATAGGGGTCGCTGGAACAAAGGGGGGATGAGGGGAGAGATGAGATGGTCCACCTGCGGATCAATACTGGGGTCGGGTGCTGGGTCGTCTTGGCTGTACGGGGGATTCACTCGTAGAACTGGGCAGACGCTAGGGGTCCGGTTAAAAGATCGTCGTCCATATTTACAGTTAAAAACTGGGCTGCAGATGAAAAACCTTGCAAGGTTATGTCGGCGGGCTGCACCAACATGTAATATGACAATCGGCACACACATTTTTAAAAAAACGTCGAAGACGCACATGGAGTTTAATACACTTGTAGTAAAATCGAGGCCTGTAGTCAGGCGGCTAAAAACACTTGGGTATGCAAGCATACATTTGTGGTGGTCGCTGGAATCAGGTCCAGCAGACTAGAACTGGGTGCGGGAAACACAGGGACGTTCGCCCCTTCCTCCCCGCCGGGATTAACCCGAGCTGCGGGAAAGCGTTGAACGTAGCCGGTGGTCCCACATATACAGGTAGGCTGCCAGTGGACAGGTGTAGACCGGGTCTGGCTGCAGCCCGTAAGAGGCCCATCCTTCACGCTGATCGCACACTGCCAGGCTTTTGTACACAGGGGCAGTCCCACGCTGCGTAGTTTCCCAGTCAGAGGCTGGAAGTGGTCTGAACATGAAGTGCAGGAGAACATCACGAGACGCTCATCTCACACTCACACTTCGTCGGTACGAAATGCATCTCCAGACCCCCCGTGCAACGCCCACGTGCAGACGATGCATGATGCGAGCTATGTAGGTCGGCTTCCGGCCGTGGCCATTGAGTGGAACTCCTTCTCCCACTGCTTCCACGCCTGCTTGTTTAGTTCCGCATATATGTCGGCCAGGCCGATTTTCACCGTCACAGTCGAGGAGTCAACTCCCTTGGCTCCTCTTTTTGCTGCTCTATCCGCCTTCTCGTTTCCAGAGAGGCAGACGGCGCTGGTACCCACTGAAAGCGAACTTCCGTACCGCGGGTGATCAGCTGAGGGGTGGTTGTCGCGATCTCACGCACAAGATCCTCCCGTGCGTTTTGAGAGTCGGACTTGATGGCTGCCAGCGCCGCCTTGGAGTCGCTGCAGATAACGACTGGTATCGCGCTGATGTGTTGCAGGGCCATGGAGATAGCCAACAGCTCAGCGGTGAAGACCACACTGCGGGTAGTGAATAGGAGTGTGTGGGTTGTTGAACTCTGGGATCACAAAGGCAGCTCCAGCAGTGAAGATCTTCAGGTGGTGTTGGTACTTTTCTTCCAGGCATAGCCTAGCTGTGACTGCTAGAACGAGTGGATTCTGGTCCTTTTTCCCATGTCCACCTAAAAGTGGCCGTTCAGGAGCCAAGGTGGATAGGGATGCATCGGCCTCGTCGCCACCTCAACACCATCCAGTCCTGCGCTCCGGACCAGGTCGCAGCCAGGTCACAATGGAGGAGTAGGACTGGAGTTGGGAGGGGTTTCGGAAGGCAGTAGTTATCTCGTCGACGGTGGAGTTGTCGACAGTCTGGCATCTAAAAACATATTTACAAGATGAGCTGGATGTGGCGCGGAACGGGAGGACCCCGGCCTCTCTGTACACCAGGACTGCGGCACGGACTGCGGCAGCCCGAGGGCCAGTCGCGGGCCGCGCACCTCTATGGCGGTGAGACGGCCGAGGCCCGTTTTCGATAGGTGGGGCATGGCTTCCAGTCCGTACGACAGGCGTGAGCGCACCAGGGCCCCACCACGTTCACGAGGATTTTGGGGGGTGTTGGCCCAGGGCTGAGCAGATAGCACCTTGATCACGTTGAGGGCTCGGGAGGCGTTCCCGCGTTGTGCGCGCCTGCTGGTTCGTACGCCCCCAGCGAGTGAAGTGTACACCCAGGTACTTTTTTCCCGTGAAAGATGCTCTGCCCGTTCACCCTGATGTGCACCTCCGTGTTCTGAGGGGTGTTGGTGTGGAATGGGACGAACACTGTTTTCTGGGAAGAAAGAGCGAATCCATTTACTTTCATAAAGTGGACCACCCCGTCCACAGCTTCCGGGAAACAGTTTCATGCTGTGTTTCACACACGAGCTGTTTGTGTGGAGACGTCTGATTTTTCCCCATATCGCCAAGTCGTCAGCGTACATGGTCAGCACTACCTTTCCCTTCACTGCTGTGTCCACGTCGTGGACCATGATGTTGAACAACGGGGGGGAAGGAAACGCCCATACTTACTCCTTTGGTGGTCGACGTGGCTCCCTTCCACCTGACCTGCATCGATCTGTCGCTCAGGAAGGATCTGATGTAGTTGTACATGTTGCCGGAAATTCCGATCTTGTCGAGTTTCTGTAGAAACTTGGCGTGCCAGACCTGGTCGTAGGCACGGGAGATTCAAAGAAGCACGTCAGTAGGACCTTTTTCCTCCCTAGTGCCCTCCCGACGTGCTCACCCAGTCCACCAGGTGGTCTGTGACACCCCGTCCCCGTCGGAAGCCGGCCTGGCACACGGGAAACACTTTCTTTGACTCACAGTGGTATTCTGTCGGTTCTTGATCACCCGCTCGTACACTTTCCCTAGGTGGGATGTCAGGGAGATGGGTCTGTAACTGCCGAGCTCCTTCCTCGGTTTGCCGTGTTTGTGGATGGGGACGACAATGGCGTGTTTCCACCCGGCGGGGATTGTGCCCCCATCCCAGCATCTTTGGAAGAAATCCAGCAGGATCTTCAGAAACGACTCGGGGGCCTCTTTCAGCATCCGATACGAGACGGTGTCCACACCGGTGGAGACTTTGACTTTCTTGATGGAAGCCAAGGCTCGTCTTAGCTCGGTGCAGGTCAGTGGGCTGTTAACCGCCAAACTGTCGTCTGGCACCGGGTGCGTGAAGGTAGCCTCCATCTCTCGTCGGAATTGTTGCCTGTCCCCCGGGGGTGGGGCCTCCCAGCGAAAGCTTTCGCGAGAGCGTCCGCTTTGCTCTGGGCCGTGGTGTACTTTGTGCTGCCGTGTTGCAGGTCACAATCAGGAACAACGCACTGCTGCTTCATTCTTCTGATCTTCTTCCACACAGATCCTAAGTCCGCCTTCCCAGCCGAAATAGAATCCGCGAAGGCTATCCAGTGATCCTTCTTGGCCTGTGCTATGATCTTGTTGCAGTCTCTGTTGGCTGCTTTCATTCGTTCGTGAGTCTCGGCGTTCTGGTCTTTGGAGTAGTGCCTGTACATTACCCGTTTGACTCTGACAGCCTCCTCGCATTCTTTGTTCCCCCAAAGGGGTTGCTATTCGACCGTGACAGCCCACCACCGGTCATCGGTATAGCTTCCCTGGCGGCTTCAAGAATGGGGGAACTATTCGTCGGTTCACTTCGTCGAGGTCAGCATCGCCTACGTTTATCTCTGCGGTTCCCAGAAGACTCCTGAACAAGTCCCAGTTGGCCAGGTCGTAGTTGTACTTGCTGGTGGTAGCAGGAGTCTCCTTCTCTGCTGAGAAAAAGAAGCTGACTGTGATGGGCAGGTGGTCGGACGACAAAGAAACCGCACCTACTTCCCACTCCGCCCGCTGGCTGTGTCGGGAGTCACGAGGGGCAGGTCGATAGCCGACGGCCTCTGATCCGAGCGGTCAGGTATGCGGGGGAAAGATCCATCGTTCAACACGATGAAGTCACTGTTGTCTATCTGGGCGGTGAGTGAGGGCGATGAGGACTCGTAATCCCGCTCCCAGCTTCTGTCCCGGACGTTGAAGTCTCCAGTGACCAGGGATCTGCCTTTGCCCCGAGCTCAGTCAGCCAGTCGAAACTGGTGCATGACTGGGGGGTGTAGCAGTTCACAATCATGAAATCCCAAATGCCCTTGAACACGAACCCTCACTCCGCAGGTATACCCGTTGGGAGGACCTGTGATGTTCGGTTCGTTGCTAAAGAGGAGTTGTGTCTGATGTATATGCAGGCCATGACCTTGTCACTCGGAGAGACCGAAACCCACGACTGGCGGGTAGTAATACCCTTCCAGTCTGGGTAGGTTACCCGGTGGGCAGGCCAGGGACTGCAAACACACGACTTCAAACTGATGTCTTGACACGTGTTGTACAAGTTGATCAAGGTTGGTGTTGATGGAACGACAATTCCACTGACAAACCGTGAATCTATTGAACGTAGTTAGAAGGCAGGGTTAAAACACAGTTGTTTGCGCTTATGAATCCATCAGCCGATGGACTCGGGCAAATTTCCGTCTGCGAGCGAGTCTCTCATCCCCGACATGACCAACAGGAGGTCGAGGGACGAGACATCGGGAGTTTCTTCCTCATGGCCCGTCATCCATTGTAGAGGGCCGTGAGCGTGCGCAGGAAGGGGGCGCAGTCCCCACTCAGCTTGGCCTGAATCAGTCCCAGCATCAGTTTCCACAGGTCGACGTTGGTCTCGTTCAGTAACTTGGTCAGTTCCGTCGTGAGCCCGTCGGTTTTGGTGGTCTGCTGTTGGATTTTCTTCTCCAGAGCCTGGTTCTTTTGCTGCTCTAGGACCAGCTGGTACTGGAGGGCAGCCTGTTTCTCCACGCCCTTGGAGGACTTTTTCTTGCGCCTCCTCCTTCTTTTCTTGGTGGTTTTTGGGGGTGTCTTCCCCCCTTTGGGGTCGTCCGCCGTCAGGGGTTCCACTCCGTCAGGTGACTCCAGGGTCATCGGAGGGTGGATCCCGCGGGCTGATGATTTTCTCCCAGCGGGTGAGCTGATCGAGGCGGGCGAGTAGGGCGGTCACTTCCTTAAGTGGCCTCCTTTTGCCACAGACTGGGGGTTTTCCCCTCTGGGACTCTCGCCGCTGCCTGAGAGCTCTGTCCCGGGCGTGGGTTGATGGGGTTCTTCCTGCTGGGCCCCCTGTTGGCCGTGCCTCCCCTTGCTGCTACCCTCGCGTACGACACCGGAGTTCCAGTGTCCGCAGAGAGCGAGGACGGTGCTGTCCGGTCTCGCGACCAGAGTTGTCCACTACGGTAGGGGCAGGCTGTGCAGGGGGCGGAGCCTTGGGTTTTAGTTCGTCGCGGGCCCTCTGCATGGCGCGTTGAAAGGGAAGTAGGTCTTGCTCCTCAGCAGATTCGCCCTTTGGCGAATCTGCATTTCCGGGCAGCCCTTGTAGGCCGCCGAGTGGCGGCCATTCAATTCACGCAGGAGAAGACCTGCGCGTCGCACTGCTCGTGAGAGTGCGAACCTTTCCCGCACTTGGAGCAGCGGGTCTGCTTTGCTCGACACTGTTGCTTGGAGTGCCCAAGGGTCTGACACTTGGTGCACCGTCTCACCGGGGGGTGGATAACACTGTTGAGCTCATCCACTCGGCGGTTAAGTCGGCGTGACGAGCGCGCCAAAACACCCAACGACTCTACGAGCTTAAAAAAGGGGAGGACCGTCGATGAACACTGACGCACACCACAGCGGGAAAGCACACTCAACACACGGTTTCACAGGAGCCTGGCCACACACGGCGATACACGCAGAAACACAACCACAAGGCACAGCACAGGTACACACAGAATCACAGCCTCAGAAACACAGCACGGGTACACGCGAAGTCACAGCCACAAACACAGGACGGGTAACACGGAGTCACAGCCACAAAAACACAATACGATACAAAGTCGCTTAAACAATGGGGAGCACAACACAGATACAGTTACAGGCGGATGAACCCCCGCAAAGTTAGAAAGTAATCGCAAAAATTGCAAAAATGTTTCTAATTAATGCAAGATGCTCTCAGGGTAACGAGAGCCACCCGAGAACATAATACAAAAATCGTTCGTTAAGAAAAAATAGGTATACGAACCATCAGCTTGTCTCGATACGCAATCCCAGTCCGACACGGTCTGCAGCAGAGCGCGACGAAACGAGAAGCCTCACTGAGCGCACAGGCCACGGTTGGGTAAACTAAGCCTTTATGCCTTGTGTGGATGTTGCGTTTGTTTTTGTTTGCCTTTTTGAGTGAATACTGTGCGTTTGTACAGCCCTCTTTTCTCTCTCCCTCCCCCTTCGCTCTCTGGTGGTCGGCCCACGTGGTCCCACACGGTGTGTCTTTACTATTGTTTGCCTCTGTACCTGTCAGTTCACGGTGTATCCTATTACTACTGAAACTGCATTTCGCACTCTCATTGCTTGTTGCGGCTTGCACTTTTTCCCAGTTTGACAAGTCATTGTGGCTGACATGCATTGGGGTTTGGTCCATTCTCTGCCCCTGTCAGTCATGGTGAATGCCCCCTCCCCACACCCTCCTTCAACTGACTGTCACCCAGGTATTATTGTCAAAAGAAATTTTGTCAAGGGCGAGGGGGAGCTAAAGATTGTTACATTTAACACAAATGGCTTGGGGGAAATTTAAAAAAAGGAAAGATGTTTTTTTCTTTCTCCGCAAAAAAAGTGCAAATATTTTTTGCTACAAGAAACACACTGGAAAACAGAGGCAGAGAATGTGATCAGATCAAAGTGGGGGTTTTTAATGTATTTTGTTTGGGGCCCGACTGTCAAGTAAAGGAGTAGCTGTTCTCTTTAAAAACATTTTTTAGTATAAATACATATTTTGAAGGATGATGAAGGGCGTTATATTTTGATTGATATTGAAATGTTGAATAAGCGTTTGACACTTGCAAATTTATATGCACCCAGCAGTGGAGACCATCCTGAGTTTTTTTATAAAGTGATAAATAAGTCGTGTCCATGGATAAGAACTAATTGTCATTGGGGGGGATTGGAAGTAGCATTAAACCCCAAAAATTTATAGTAATCGCCATCAGTGTGTATCGTGCTAGAAGTAGGAAAAATAATTGATTTTATGAACAGTTATGACTTGGTTGATGTCTACAGAACTTTACATAAGGACACTAGAAAGTATAGCTGGAGACGCTTTAAAAGTACAAAAGAAGTAGGCAGATTATTTTTTTGTGTCTGGGTGCTTGGTCGGATATTACTAGTGCTGACATTATGCCCGGATATTTTTTGATATTCACTTGTTTGATTTGGGTTTTTAAAAATGGTATTGTTAAAAGCCCCCCTCTGTGGAAAATTTTAAAAATTCACTTCTTCGAGACATGACATTTGTAAACCTGGTAAAAAAGGTGATTTTGATTTGAAGAAACAATATGCTGTTCCTGTGTATGATAGAAATAATATTTAAAAAAAAAGATGAGGGAAAAGTTGGTTTTGACAATTAATGATGTTTTTTTTTTTTAAAAGACCTGTTAAAGATTAGAGGTAGTTGTATTTCTTATGCTTCCTTTAAAAAGAAAGAAGAGACAAGGTTAGAAAATGAAATCATGTCCATTATTAAACATCTGGAAGATAATCTTAATGAAAACAATGTACACCAGCTGGAAGAAAAGAAGGCAGGAGTTGACGGAACTAAGAAAGAAGAAAGTAGATGGTATGATAGTGAGATCACATGCAAAATGGATATATGAAGGTGAACAGAATTCAAAATACCTTTGTAATCTTGAAAAAAGACATTTTGTACAGAAGGCAATGTGTTTTATTCAAAAAGATGATGGCGACATTATTCATGACAGTAATTTAATTACCCAGGAAGTTAAGACCTTTTATGATACTTTTTATGCATCACGTCAGAATAACATTATACAAAGTAATACTGATAATATAAATACTCCAACCTTATCACAAGAGGAGAGTGACAGTCTGGAAGGACCTATTACTAGGTAGTCCAAAGTGATTTTGAAAATTAATAGTTGATTATCAGACATTATATATTTGCATAGATCTTTTTTTTTTAAATCTGATTTCAGTGATACCAATTTTATGTTGATCACTTGAGTAGTTCCGAAGTTATGAATTTTTAAATATTTAATTGTTTGCCCCAATTTGCCCACAAAATGCAAATTAGAAAATTCCTGAGATTTAAGGTCCCACCTGGAAGCTATTTTGTATATAACCTAATATTTAGGAATCTCATTCTCCACAGTACAAATAATAGGCCCAATTATTTGTAGACCTTCATTTTGATTATTCTTCCAAATATTTCACATCAAACTTGCTAAATTCATAAAAAATGCCATCCGTCAATCTTAAAAATGTTTAAAAAATCATAACTCCTCTTCTACTTATCGTATCACCTTACCTTTTGTACCGAAATAACCACAGTTAAGAACTCTACACGATGCCATACTTTTCCGATTGATCACAGAGAAAATGTAAAAATAAATTTTTCACCTTACAGACTCCATTTCAAGGGCATACATGCGGAAGCGATGTCCCCCAAATCCTCTGTCTCCAACATCCTGGAATTGTTGCTAACTGGATTGACTTCAAACCCCCATTTCAAAACAAAGTGCACAGCAGTCTCGGCTATGTCGTCTTTTTGCAGCCATTTACCTAATATATACGAAATGAATAAACCCAAAATTTGCAACAGAAAGTGAGTGTAATAATATATATGTGTCCTTCAGTATGCCTATGCTCCTTTCAGACATTTGATCTAGATCTAATTTCTGAGTAACCGTGCACGCTTTCTGAGTGCTGATGTCAGTAAAACAATTGATCCACTCACCCAGTTACAGACTGAATCAGTCACTTTTGTTGCAAATATTGGCTTCATTCGCTAGATCTGTTTGAGTGATTCTGATGATATTTGTGGCCCAAAATGGCACTTGAAATGTCCCAGGAATTTCCGACTGTCTCCTTGGATATTACCAATAAAGCCTCTCCAGACTGTCATTAGTAGAAAAGTTTGCTAAAATTGTTGTTTATAAATAAATTTGTCGATCATCCCATCGACACCCAAACCAGCTCTCACCCATGTTTGCGATCGTTCACAGACCGCTTCATTTTTCATTTTTACTGACAGAAGCATCCGTTTGACAGCTTAATCTGTCTTTCAAGAAAAAGATTGATAATTTTACTCATCAACAACATCGTTTACACGCAATGTAGAACACTTTTATACTTATAGTGGAGAATCCACCAACTTGGCACGCACGATCGCTTGTGCGGTCGCCTGAACGGCCATGGCTGACTGTGTGGCTTTGGTAATAACATCTCTTTGTTATTACGTTTCGGCGGCTGAGTGTTGGACGTATGAATAGTTTTGAACTCTTATTTTAGTATAACTTTGAAGAAGAAAGATTGATCTTTCTGCAGATATTTTTTATGAGAGTGTCCGTGGTCTAAAAACAGTACAAAATCCGTTAAACACATTTCAAACAACTTTACTCAGGACTTCTGCTTGTCGAAGGCAGCCATCATGGATATGGAAAGAAGGCTTAGCAACAGCACTTTTGATTGATATAGATTTCATCATGGCTGGACTAGCGGACGTCCAACACTCCGCGTCTGAAAACTGCTTACAGCGAGCGGTGTTCGCAGCCTATGAGCATCGCAGACAGAAGGCAGCGCTTAAGGGTACCGAGATCGGGGTGAATTTTCACATTCTTTTTCAAAGCGTAATAAACATAACAACAGTTAGGAAGACGAGACATGAAGCTTTTCTCAACAGTAATTTTGATTGAGATTGGATCAAAAACACACAAGAAATCCGTCAATGAAAATCGCTAAAACTAGACCAAATTAGTTAAGCGGAACGCAGCCGGTAGCACTTTGGACTACCTACTATTACTTTACAAGAAGCAAATGAAAAATGACAAAAGTCCTGGTTCCGATGGTTTTACAGCCGAGTTTTTAAAATTCTTTTTCACAGACTTGGGTACATTTATGGTTCGCTCTATTAACTATGGGTTCTACAGTGGCCAAATGTTGGTCACACAAAGACAAGGGGTTATTGTTTGTATATCCAAGGAGGGAAAAGATTAACAATTTTTGAAAAACTGGAGACCTATCACTCTGCTGAATACTGCATCTTCATGTATTGCTGCTAGACTGTTCTGCCAAAGTTAATCGGTGATGATCAGAAGGTTTTTTTGAAAGGCGGATATATAGGGGAAAATATTAGGTTATTGTATGATATATTGTTGTATGCTAATCAACATCAAATACCTGGTCTTCTTCTAATGGTGGACTTTGAGAAGGCCTTTGACAGTGTGGCCTGGTCATTTATTGAAAAATCTTTGCGTAAGTTCAAGTTTGGAGTAGACATTACAGGATGGATTTTGACATTTTACACCAACATTAATTCATGTGTGCATGTGAATGGACAATATTCTCAATGGTTTGACGTAAAAAGAGGTACGAGACAGGGTGATCCACTGTCACCTTATTTATTTCTTATTTGTGCAGAACTGTTAGCTTTAATGATAGGTCAAAATGAAAACATACACGGTATAAATATCCTAGATGAAGAAATATTGTTGTCACAATATGCAAATACAACCTTTTTCCTGGATGGTACAAGAGAATCATTTTGCTCATGTATGTGTGTCTTACAGCAGTTTGCTTCAATGTCTGGTCTAAACATTAATGTTGATAAAACTAAGGCTGAAGAAACTCAAAATTGAGATTTATGCCAGAAATTAATCTTGACTGGAACCCTGTAACATTCACGGTTCTAGGTGTTGTATTCTCCACAGATGTACTTGAAATAGTTACAATCAATTTTGAAAACAAGCTACATGAAATGAAGAAAGTGCTAAATCCCTGGTCTAGAAGAAATATTACCCCCTTTGGGAGGATAACAGTAATAAAATCCTTAGTCATTTCCAAAATAACCCACTTACTGATGAACCTCCCAGATCCCGAAGAGTTTTTTGAAGGAATTCAATAGGCTTTTGTACAATTTTCTTTGGAATGGTAAAAATGATAAAATAAGATCTGGTGTGTGTCAAGCATATGAAGTTGGTGGTTTGAAAACGGTTGATATAAAATAGTTTCTGCCTCATTGAAAATCAGTTGGCTTAAAAGTATTCTACATGATGATGGAAAACTTTCAAAAATCCAACAAGCCACTGATTCAGAATGTAAAACAACGAGGGGGTGAATTTGCTAACATAATCATGCAAAGAGTTAAAAACCCTTTTGGTTTAATGTATTCAAACACTACAAAAAAAATTCTGCCAAATGTATACCTGTAACTTTTGATGATTTTGCGTCGGAATGTCTAAATTATAATGTTAATATATGCAGAGGAAAAGGGTCATATGTATTAGAAATTGGATGGACTGTGGCATTGTTTCCCTGGGACATCTTCTTGGTCCACATGGATACCTATGCTACAATGAATTTAAAGCAAAATTTCCCAATGTCAGGACTGATTTTTTGTTGTGTGAAGGGAAACTACAGTCAAATGTTATCAAAGAAGATTGGGTTTGGATATAAAAGAGAATTTTGTTATTGGTGATGCATTTGTGTGGAGATATTTGTACAAATCTAATGTTAAAGATATTTATTCATGCCTTGTAAAGACTAGTGAGACACCAAAGTGCATAGAAAAATGGAGCAAAGTCCTTGCTGTTGAAATTGATACTAAGGCAGTCTTCAATAAAAATTTCAGGACTACATGTGAGAAATGTCTCATATGGTTCCAGTACAAATTGTTATATAATTGGTTACCCACTGGCCGCTTCCTATTTTAGCAACAGCTTGCAGATTCACCTGCCTGTCTTCTGCAAAGGTGCTGAAGAAACTTTGTTACATATGTTTTGGGATTGCCCCAAAATCCAAGACTACTTGTCTGATGTACAGGGATGGCTTCATACCAGCTTCACACATTGTACTGATATAATATTTTCAAAAGAGCTTGCTTCGCTTGGCAATAAAGTGAATACTGACAGAATACTGGATTTGTGTATACTTATAGCTAAATACAACATTTTCATCTCAAAGCTGCATGGTACCATCCCACACCTAAATGTTTCTACTAGATTTTTGAAGAATAGAGCTGTTCTGGAGAAATATTATTATACGTTAAATGGCAGACTAAACAAATTTCATGCTGAATGGATGCTGTACAGCTCACTCCTTCCATGAGTAGCTCACTCCTTTTAGGAGTCTTTTGTTTTTACTCAGCCTTGCTATTAGTATTACCAATTAAGTATTAAGTCTTTTGATAATACTTGTTGACACACTTGACAGATAGCTTATCATTATATACATGTGTGTACACCTCTCTCTCTTATCTCTCTGTCCTTCCCACTCTCTCTTCCTATCTGCCTCACCAGAGTGCAAGATGAATTAAGGTATATATGTTTTTTTATTGTAGCTGTTTTTTGTTGTTGTTTTTGTGTGTGTGCGTGTGTTTTGTCTGTCTTCTGTTTGGTGTCTGTGTTAGTCTCTTGTAGCTTTACATGTTATACAATGCTTGTTATTTTGATATATCCCCCTACTTTTAGCTACTCACATACTTAATAGTCACTGTATGGCATATACATGTATGCATATATATATATTTATCTTGCCATTGTTATTTGTATGTTTAGTGTCGCGAAAATTTAAAAAAGAAAACAACAATAAAAAATCAATAAAAAAAATCAGCATCGTCATTATTAAAAATAAAATAAAATATTATGAGGTTAATTGGAGTATTAATGCTGTTATGATTCCAAAACAACAACAAAAAACGAAAGTGTTTTTGAGGTGAGTCAGAAGGATGTTGTGATCAATAGTGTTGAAGACAGCGCTTAGATCCAGAAGAGTCAGAATGAGAGAACCTTTGAGAGTGCTGCATACAGAAATTAAGGTCCCCTCTGGTGATAACCCAGCTAGCGCTGGGTTATCACCAGAGGGGACTTTAATTTCTGTATGCAGCACCCTACTGCTGGGCAGTTAGAACATACCCATCAAATCTGGTCACCCACACACATTACATTACTGATATTCAAGCTAAAAAAACAAAACGAACAAAAAAGATACAGTGGCTACATATTTGTCACCCTTTCCTGGGTGACAAATTGTGTAGGCATGGCTGCACAATTCGTCACCTGGGAAATAAATTGTGCTGGGGTGACAAATTGTATCACAACATACCCCAATGCTAATCACAACAAAAATGAGAAAGAGAAAGCTCCCCCACACCTCCGCAAAAAAGAAGAACTAACATGGACAGTGTCCAAAAGTGTTTATATCCGAGTTTCAGCCATAGGTCAGCCTATAACAGTAATCACTATTTTCTCCCATGAGCCATAGTTTTACATTCACAAGCCACCAAACAATGAAGCAAACATGTCATTAACTCCATATAAATCCATGAGCTTCGCACTTCACCTCTCTCAGCACGGCCCCATCGAGTCCTGAATTTACATACATCTGATCTCTTGCAGTTCTATGAAGTCCATTTCCCCAGCTTCTAACTCTATGGAAGACATCAAAATCTGTTGTGTTTATTACAGAAACTTGACCTAAAGACAGTCTCCTACTGCCAGCATCAGCAGAAGAGTGCAAAGTCTTGGGTTGAACCAGGGTTGCATCCGACATTAAATTGCCCAATGAATCTTCACTGGATGAGTCTCCATGTGAAGTTTCATCCTTAACACCAGTAACATGGCTTTCTGAGACCGGATTTTCATTTTGGGCAAAAAAAACTTTGCTGCAACCACTTCCAAGCCTGGTGGGGTGTTCTCCATCAGTAACAAAACTTTCCAACTTAAAATGTTGCTCCCATATGGGGCCTCCTGTGACACCTGTCCCATCCTTCACAGGGTCTTCTGCAAGAGAGAGTCCACAACCGTTCCTTTCTTCATCAACAGCGCTTTTCTGAGTTCTTTCACCACCCAATGGATCGGTAACTATGTTTGGTTTCTCCACATTACCATTGCTGGAATGGCCAACAGATTTGCTGGTTGTTGAATTCTTTGTGCATGTTTTCAAACCCAGGTTGAAAGATGCACTATGTTCATGGGTATTAAAAGAAATGATGGCAGGCTGAATGTCCCTTTCTCTCAGCACAGCGGTGATGTTGAGTGTGTGATGAGGCAAGAGAGGCCCAGAGACTTCAAGTACACAACACTCGCCTGTCAGTGCTCCTCTGGGCAATTTGGCCACAGACTGATGAATCTGATGAAAAAAGTGATACATGTTGAGACAAATAAAATACTTATGAACAGTAAATGCTCAGTGAACGTGTGTACAATTCAAGAAAATACATGAATGAACAAATAAAATAGAAAATTTATAATAGCACATAAACACTTCCACACAAAAACTTGCGTGTTCATAAGTTTTACTAATTATGTAAATAACTTTTTGTTCTGTGCATGCACTCACTTGGTCAGATATAAAAAAAACTTTTTAACCTTCGCCATACGTCACTATAACTTTCTTCCCTACATTGTGGGTGAAAATTCATTCTTTAAAGAGGATCACTTACACCAATGGGTAAAAATTCACCCATGACTTGAACATAATAACACTTTCACCATGTACATTGTGTGAAGATTCACCAATGACTTTACCATAGTAAAAATTTCACTGCGTACTTTATGGGTAAAAATTCACCCATGAGTTCTACAAAGCAGACTTCTTTATAGGTTGTGGGTGAAAATTCACCCATCATAGGGGTTTCCTCTTTCATCTAATTCGTGGCACAGCTGTGTAATGCAGTACCTCACTGGGCTGAATACGCTTTCCTTCAACAGGTTGGTTGGTTATGTAAATCATTCAGCAAGTTGCCAGATTTGTTCACCCCTACTCTCTCTCTTTGTCTCTGTCTGCACTAATTTGTTATGGTGACCAAGCCACAATGTAGCACAACTATGAAATAACTGAGAGAATATATATTGTGCCTCAAATTGGCAAAAATGAAAATATGAACTTACTAGATTTTTAAGAACAACAAAGAACACTTTTCAAAATCAAATTCATTACCCTTTGCCATACGTCGCTATAAAACTTTCTTCACGTATGTTGTGGGTGAAAATTCATCCTTACTTTATAAGAGAATCACTCACACCATGTATGCAGTGCGTAAAAATTCACTCATGACTTGAACATAGCAACACTTTCACAGTGTACATTGTGGGTGAAAATTCACCCATGACTTTATCATAGTAAAACTTTCACTGCGTACTTTTTGGGTGAAAATTAACCCATGAGTTTCACATAGCAGACTTCTCTGGCATACGTTGTGGGTGAAAATTCATCTAATTTGTGTCACAGCTGTATATCGCAGTACCTCACTCAGACAGTTCGCTGGGCTGAATACACTTTTCTTCAACTGGCTGGTTGGTTATGTAAATCATTCAGCAAGTTGCCGAATTATGTTCACATCTTCTATCTTTCTCTCTGTCTACGCTAATTTGTTATGGCGACCAAGCCACAATGTAGCATAACTATGAAATAGCTGAGAGAATATATACTGTGCATCTGCTTGGCGAAAATAAAAATATGAAACTACCAGATTTTTAAGAACAAAGAACACTTTTCAAAATCAGATTCATTAAAGATTACTGGGTTTGCATACAACACATTAGCTCCAGATCGGCAAAAAGAATTATGTAATAACACCATTCAAAGAAAGCGCCTTGAGCTTTGTAAAGGACAACCAGCACCTTGTAAAGCTGTTTCAGTGTAGTGTTGCATTGTGTACAAGTCATTGTGGATCATCCACAGAATAGAAGAGAGAGAAACACAAACACACTCACAGAAAGAGTGTGTGTGTGTGTGTGTGTGTGTGTGTGTGTGTGTGTGTGTGTGTGTGTATGCCTGTCAAGAAGAGTTGCTGGCTGCCCAAGGTTCTGGACCAAATTCAACGGTTTTAGCGGGTCTGGTTTCTCGCCATTGTTTACATCACTGGCTGTCATCTGCCAACATGTTGGTTCTCAAGTTCAGCTACCATTGGTATGGGTGAAAATTCACCTACTATTTTGTACGCCCTGCAGGGTTCTTCTTTGAAAACATGGGTGATTTTTCACCCAGGATGTACGTTTTTTTAATGTGAGCAAATGTTCTTTGTATACGTTTTAACGGTAATCCCGCCCCGGTTATCAGATCCATGCAATTTCATTACTGTACTGGAGCAGACGGCGATTTTGTTTTGAAGCGCTGCGTGCAGCGTAACGCCACATGGCCTTCACACAGCCGACCGGCAATAGCCGCCGGTGCGCGCCATTTTTAAATCTGTTTTCTCCCTTAATATTTGACCGCTTGTTTGTTTACCTACTCTTTGTTCACCTAGTCCTTTTTATGCACTAAGCCATGTGTAATATAATTTGGCATCTTAGAATGTTTATCAAACGTTTATTTAGACTCAGGATCGAACTTAATCAGTACCCGATTCCTCTTTCTTTCTTGGTGCTTTACGTCCACGGAGGCGAGAGGCCTATTAGGGACGGGGACAGAGTGGGAAGGGGCCGACAGAGTGAAGGCTCGACCGTGGAAACCGCCCGAAAAAGACAGGAGAGACCGTGGACCGCCGCCAGAACAATGGAAGTGTTAGGGCGGTGTCCCCTCGCCATTGCCCAGCGACTTGTGCACTGCGCAATTGCTGTTTCAACTGCGGTGCTTGGCCAGAGTCACAAAGACAATGTCCGTTGCACTGCTGTTGACGAACAACTTGGACAACTCAAGCAAAGGAAGTCCAACTTTCTTAGCCCAGCTCCACCTCCCTACTCATGATCTCTTGATCTCGCCTGGTACCCTGCGATGCCTCTTTTTTCTTTTCTTTCTTGGTGCTTTACGTCCACGGAGGCGAGATGGCCTATTAGGGACGGGAACAGAGTGGGAAGGGGCCGACAGAGTGAAGGCTCGACCGCGGAAACCGCCCGAAAAAGACAGGAGAGACTGTGGACCGCCGTCAGAACAATGGAAGTGTTAGGGCGGTGTCTCCTCGCCATTGCCCAGCGACTTGTGTACTGCGCAATTGCTGTTTCAACTGCTGTGCGCGCCAGTTTCAAATCTGTTTTCTCCCTTAATATTTTGACCGCATGTTTGTTTACCTAGTCCTTTTTATGTACCAAGCCATGTGTAATATAATTTGGCATCTTAAAATGTTTATTTAGATCTTATTTAAATGCAGGATCGAGCTTAATCAGTAGCCGGTGCCTCGATTCATGGTGCTTTACGTCCACGGAGGCGAGATGGCCTATTAGGGACGGGGGCAGAGTGGGAAGGGGCCGAAAGAGTGAAGGCTCGACCGCGGAAACCGCCCGAAAAAGACAGGAGAGACCGTGGACCGCCGCCAGAACAATGGAAGTGTTAGGGCGGTGTCCCCTCGCCATTGCCCAGCGACTTGTGCACTGCGCAATTGCTGTTTCAACTGCTGTGCCTGGCCAGTCACAAAGACAATGTCCGTCGCACTGCTGTTGACGAACAACTTGGACAACTCAAGCAAAGGAAGTCCAATCTTCTTAGCCCAGCTCTACCTCCCTACTCATGATCTCTTCTGGGCTAAGCTGAGGGTCCAGCTCCACCTCCCTCCTCTAAGATCTCTTGATCTCGCCTGGTACTCTGTGGTGCCTCTCTAGGTCTATTCTTTTTATAGTCGTCGTCTGCATGGCGCGTTCTCTGTTTAGTACTAGTGAATCGTTGTTTTGACTCGATTAAAGTAATTCTGTGTCGATCAATGCGTTGTCGTATAGTATTTTGCTTAGCTGACTTCATGTTTAGTGTTTATTTTGGGTTGAAATTAAATTATTAAGTATTGTGTACTGTAGAAGCTAAGTTGTATTCATAGACTACTTGACATCACTTTATCAGCGATGCTGCGACTAGATAACGCGCCCCAGGCGAAAGTTCACACCGATTGTTTTAGTGCTAGTCTTTGAGTGTGTCTTGCTTCTCATACAGAGCGTTGTATTGTAATTGTTATGTATTATTTTAACCGTGGGAGCGTGCACTTTATTCTGATGTAAGTTTTGTAATTATATTAATATTTTGTACATTGTGATTTAGTTGTCTGAATCTGTTTATAGACAGGTGCAAGCCACGCTTCCCACTCTTGTTGTAAATAAAATAAGTCAGGTGTGTACGTTTTGTTTATACGGTTTAAAAGATTGTAATTGTAGCTTTTATTTGATGTTTTTTGTTTTAATTAGTTTAGTTATTGTTGAGGAAACTGTATTTGTGCGGGCCAAGGAAACACAATTGTCAGACATTTTGTGGTCGATTTCATTGTAGCGATAGCGTGTGTTCCTTGCGGCCCGCGCCGTTCTCTTATCTATGCGTGCGAGTGAGGATTTTGTGTGTGCTGAAAATTGTCTGCTGCTGAGCAAATAAAACCGGATTGCTGCCGTACGCCTTCTGTGGTCTCCATTTTGACTGACTCCGCTGCCTGTGTCCTGTCCTTCTACCACTCCACACCATTACATTTATTACTAATTTTTCTTTTCTTTTCACAAGCGAACGGACATATTCTTTTGCAAGGGGGCAAAAGTAGTAGACAAAGTCATATTTCCTTTTCGTAACTGAAATATTTATCGAGTTACGAACTTTTGAATGATTTTTCACCCACCATGTGCGGCAAAGGTTTTAATGTCGCATTGTGTGTAAATCATCGTTGATCATCCACAGAATAACAGAGAGAGAGAGAGAGAGACAAACAGGCACAGAGGAAAAGAGAGAGTGTGTCAAATTTTTGCGTGTGTCTGTGTGTTATCAACTGTCAAGAAGAGTCACTGGCTGCCCGAGTAGTAGCCGGTCCAGTTTCTTGCCACTGTGTACACCCTGGCTGCCGTCTGCGCAGACCATCCCAGTTCTCAAATTCAGCCACCATTGGCATGGGTGAAAATTCACCCACTATGTACGCCCTGCAGAGTTCTTTCAAAACATGGGTGAATTCTCATCAAAATCTGTATTTTTATTATTATTTTTTATTATTTAAAACATTTGTATTTCACAAACATACACAATCTTCAGCATGCACAAGGGGGGGGGGGGGGGGGGGGAAGTAGCTGACAAAGTCATGAAATGTCCTTTTCATAACTCCAATTTTTGTTAGTTACGAATTTTTTTAATGAATTTATGGGTGAATTTTCACCCATTGCATACGGCGAACATTAATGATTACTGAGTTTGCATACAACACATTAGTTCCAGGTCGGCAAAAAGAACTCTGTAATATTGCCACTCAAAGAAAGCGCTTTGTTCTTCTCACTTTGTAATCGACAACCAGCACCTTGTAAAGCTGTTTCAGTGTAGTGTCGCACTGTGTACAAATCATCTTGGATCATCCACAGAATAGGGTAGAAAGAGAGAGAGGCGCGCGCGCACACACACACACACACACTGTGGATTAATTTTGACATCAAAACTGTCAGACTTGATCAGCTTGTATAACTGATTATAAAAATATCTAAAATTATGTTACATTTAGCATTCAATCTTTTGGGGGAAATTAGGTGTTCCTTGAAGCAAGTTTGATGTTTGTAATTACGAGGTATGTTCACTGAAAAGAAAGACATACCATTTATGCCATTGTGTGTAACAATGAATGTGAGGAAATAATCAAAATTACACCTAAAGAACAGAAAGGCTTTCTCCCTTCTTAAAGGGCCTGTCGGGTGTATCAGTCCTTCCTGGAGCCGAATAAGGTTGAGAATGAAGCCAAGAGCAGTTGTCGGGGCACAAACCATGGCTGTGTGCTCTTTGCAGGAGCCAGTCACCCAGATAAAAGTGCATCTTCGTGCGCATCTTATATTGGTCACCACTTCCTTCACCACCCTGATGAAGATGTAGGGTGATTGGGCTAAACCAGATGGGAAGCAAACAAACTAGAAAACTTTGTTCCCCCAGCTGAACCTGACGAATTTGTGATAAGACCAATGGATCAGTATGTGGAAATAAACATCCTTCACATCGATTGAGTATGCCCAGTCCTTTGGTTGGATCAAACCCCTGATCGAGCTGGGGGTCTCCATTTTAAATTTGATCTTTTGCAGACCAAGATTCAAGACCAATAGGTCAAGGGTGGGATGCTAACCTCCTGTTAACTTTGGGACAACAAACAGCAAATTGTAAAAACTGGGCGAACCTTAATTTGAAACTCTGAATGCCCCTCTTTCAAAGAGGAAGCGAACCACAATATTAAGTGCCTCTACTACTCCTGCCTGGGATGGTTGATGAAACAAAACAGGCCAAGGGGACAGTGAAGGAAGATGCTCCACCCACTAAAACATGTACCCTGATTCCACAACCCCCAGGAGGCAAGGATTTTATACCTGCCCCTGCCACGCCCCCAAATGGCCAAGAAATTGATGACTCTGCAAACCAGTCATAGGTCTTATCAGAATTTGCAACCCACAGTCACCACCGGGGCACTGGGTGGGGGATCGGGGCGAAGTCATCAGGGGTGCTGCCGAGTGGAAGAGGTCCCTTTGACACTTGGGGGCCTTTTCTTTCTTGAGAAGAATGAGGAAGGGCAAGGTGTATCCCAAGATGGTGAAGGCTGGGAGACAGTGGCTTGCTTACATTTCTTGAACTGGTCACCAGCCTATCACCAAAAGCCCTTCCTCTTGGGGCCAAAAGGCTTGGTGGATAGCCATGCACTCCATTACCATCTGCTGGCTTGCTTTTTTTCCTAGCCGAGAAACCAGGCAAGGCTTCCGGGAAAAAGATCTGGGAAGAATTCAATGGGAGGGAACTAAGCTTGGAATGGTCCCTCTATAAAAGTGTAAAAGACACAAAAAGCATGTCCTTTCTCAGTAATTGGTAGTCTACCTGTAACCTTGGCAAGTGGCCAGTGGGATTGATGCCCTTCGACAGCACCTATATGAGGGCACAGGCCAAGGCCTTTGACTCCGCCAGAGAGGTCTGCATCAAGCAATTCCTTATTCTTAATTAGGAAAGGCAAACCATCTAAAACATGGCCAAAGGTCAATCTGATGCAGAGCTCCAAGCATGCCATGTTTTCCCATTGCCTGAGGGCAGAGAGAGAAATGAAAGCCCCCGACATAAAGAGGGGTCCTTACCAGGAAAGGCAGTATTCATTGCCTGAACCATCCCCTCAAGCATGCTGTTTGGTAGTAAGGCCACCAGTTCCTCACCGAAAGGAGTGGACTGCCCCCGTGGAATTGCCCAGTCAAGAGTCTGGTTTGGAAGAGGGCTTGCCCACCGGTAACCCAACAATACTGGGAACTGGGGGCACTCTGCCCAGAGACTGGATAGTGTTTCTGTAAGTGTAAGAGAGCTCCACAACACATCAAAGTTGGGAGGCAATGATGCCAGTTTGTGAAATCGAGTCCTCTGGCCTGAAGGACCTACTCATCCGTCCTCATCCCCCAGGTCCATATCTATTGGGGACACAAAAGGGACACTGCATCATCAGAATACTCCCATGGATGGACAAATGCTGAGCAAGCCACAGAGATGGGCTGCTGAGGTGGACCACCATTACTACCAGTTTGGGTCTGTGGCAGTACAGCACAGGGTGGAGCCGAGGGACTGCGTTGGTTAGGGGTATGAGGACCCCATAACCAAGGTGGTCAGAAACCAGGGGTCATCCATGCTCTACAGTCTACCCCTTTGACTATGTGTGTGTGTGCGCGCGCGTGCGTGCATGCGTGTGTGTGCGCCTGCAAGCGGAAGTTTGCTTTGACTGTGTTTTGTTCTTTGCTTTGTAACAGGCTTTGTAACAGGCTATGCCCTCCAATTTGGAGAAACAGCCTATAAAGTGGAAGTTGTACTGTTAAGTGAACTTGAGTTTAAACACCAAGTGACCACGGCTAGGGGGGAGGGATGGAGGCAGGGGAGGGGGGCATGAGAGCACTGAGGTGCCGGGGTGTCCAGAGGACAGGAAGCGTGATGGAGGGAGGGGAGGGAGAGGTGTAGTGGCGAGTAGGGGATGGGAGGGCCGATATGGGCCGGTTGTTTAGGTGAGGAGGCGGAGAAAACGGGTAAAAGGACAGGTAGGGAGAGAATCTGGCACTCTGCGCACCGCCAGCGAAATTGCAGCATATATATCTCACTGCTAACATCTGACGTCCGTCCGTGCTCCTGCACGACATGCTGAAAACGAATGCTGACGAGGTGGACATCGGTGCCAGGTTAACCGCCAGGGTAGATCTGGACCCCCATAACAAAGCCGCACTTGATCACAGATTTTGTGTCAGATACTGTGACCGACACAGAGGAAATTTCATTGGGACCGGGAGCGACACTGAAGCTGACTAGCGGGACTAAGCCGAAGCTGCACGCCGTGTCCCCGGTGATGTGGATCGCTGCCAATGCCCGCATCATGGCAGCCCTCTACGACAGTGACGACCTGGACCACGGCGCCGCCAAAGACTACATCGCCTACACGGCGAAGATCGGTGAACTGACACTGAGATACACCTGGGCTTCGGTTCTGGCGTATGACCAAGAGTACCGACACCGACAGGCAGCAGCCAGATTCCGATGGGGGTCGGACTCACAGCACCTGTGCACAGTGCTGCTGAAGGAGAAGGCGGCAACACCAACGGGCATCAAACCGCGTGGAGGGCAGACAGGCCGCCGAGTTGGACCCGGCGGCAAAGAAGCGTAAAGTGTTCTTACGGACCGCGGTGTAACTTCGAACACGTGTGTCTGCTGTTGCCTACAAGCCCACCCCCAGTCGGATCATCGCCAGCAACAGGCGACAGCCAAGCAGGAATAGGATCAGCTGCAGTCAGCGGATCAGGTAGGACATTCCTCCTCTTTCCAACTCAATAGCCCGTTTGAAGTGAAAACCCATTCACTGACGTGTGAATTTCTCGGTAATTACCAGTCTCTTCCATCCAAAGTCTCTGAATGGGAAAGGCAATGTGTGCCGCTGGTACCGGCGAACGAAAAAACTATAGCTATGTATGCTGCCTATTTAGCTAGAAGACTTCGGCCAGCATCCGTGCAGCAGTATTTGAACATTGTGAGAGTCATGCATCTTGAGGCGGGCTTAAGCAATCCGTTGAAAGATAGCCGGTTCATCTCTTCAATCTTAAAAGGCATAGACAGGGCAAAAGGTATGGCTGTGAACAGAAAGAGCCCGATCACGCTATATATTATTACGTATTAAGAAAAAGTTGAAAATGAGTGACAGAGATGACATTGTTTTTTGGGCGGCATGCCTTGTTATGTTTTTCGGCCTATTTCATAAGGCCAACCTGTTTGCAAAACAAAAGTTTGATGCGGACAAACATTTCACCAGGGACTCTTTTGTGCTCGATGCTGACTGTTCGTTAACAATCTATGTCCAGTGGTCCAAGACATTCCAATGCCGGGAACGAGAAATCGGGGTCAGCGGTCTGCCAAGCCCTCCACCCTCACCCCCTGTGCCCCGTGTCAGCGGTCTGCCAAGCGCTCCGCGCTGCTGTCCACCAGTCCCCAAAGGCGCCAGCCTTCCCCGTGTCAGCAGCGGTGTTTGACAAGAAGCTGAAGGCGGTCACCCAGGGAGAGGGTAACTTGTCTGGGCACAGTTTCCGTCCGGAGGGGCCTGCTGGGCACTGAGCCAAAACATTCCGGGGGAGATCATCAAGATCATGGGAGATTGGAAGTCGACTGTTTACATGTCATACCTTGACCAGTTGCCTCAGCCGGTGCTAAACTATTACAGGGTCGTTTTTTTTCCCACGCGCTCCCAGGTACATGTAGTTAAACAAGACATAGAGTGAATTCATCGTCACCTGGTTTGGGGGGGATTGGGAGGAAAGGTGTTGTTTCGAATTATATTCGTGGAGGTTGAAGTGTTGACTACCATTGACCTACTGTTTGCATGTAGGGTATGGAATAAACAATTCCTTTTTGTGACGCCCAAACCAGGTGTTAAGTTAGTTGATGTGTGTGCGTGCGTGCGTGAGTGTATGCACGCGAATATAGATGCTTAACAGAACGGCAGGGTTTAAGTGGAAGTTGCACTGTTCAGTGAACTTGAGTTTAAACCACGACCACGGCTAGGGGGGAGGGATGGTGGCAGGGGAGGGGGGCATGAGAGCACTGAGGTGCCGGGGTGTCCAGAGGACAGGAAGCGTGATGGAGGGAGGGGAGAGAGAGGTGTAGTGGCGAGTAGAGGATGGGAGGGCCGGTTGTTTAGGCGAGGAGCTGGAGAAAACGGGTAAAGAGGCAGGCAGGGAGAGAATCTGGCACTCTGCGCAGCGCCAGCGAAATTGCCCACCCACCCAAACCCTTTTTCCTATCGTAAACTTTGCGCTTAACTTCTGCTGTTGTGTTTGTAATATGGTGCTCTAATGCATTGCTGTTAACGATTTGCTGACTGCGAAAACGTTTAAAGGACAAATCCAAGGTTAGGGGTGATTTTTGACATGATTTCCGTTAAAGCTCGCTGCGAACGATGATGTAGGTGAAACTGTGATCTGAGGGTTATAAATGCACGAAAAAAAGGCATTTTCTGTCGTACCGAAAGAGTCGCCATGACGCCCAAATCACGTGACCATATGCCTACCACGTCACTCCGACTGGCTGGGGAGTCACTGCAAAATGGCCAACTCGAGCTCCGAAGACGAAACTGATACTTTGCCCGAGAGACCCACAAGGCTACAGCCGAATCAGTTTGAGTCTGTCAGGCAGGATTCTGAAAGAGTACCGGAACATCGTGTCAGCTTCGAAGCAAACCCCATGCGGTATTCCATGGGGTTTGCGAAATCACACTCACTGAAGTGCTCGCTACACAAATGGGCGTGATGCGGCGCAGCAAGAAAGTCAGCCCGTTTGAATTGTATAAATTTAATCCACTTTCGCCTCACTGCGGGTCGATTGCGCGGGAGCTCGTGTATTGTTATACCTGGGGTCGTCTGCGAATTGTTACAGTTCGCGGCAACACAGTAGGCCGGCATAGTTAACTTTTTTGTCGACCACACGCATACACAGTTTACTGAAGAATCTAAGATGGCAACCGCACTGACGTCACTTCCGGGAAAGCCTACAGAAAATAAAATCGATTAAAAACCCAATTATTATTTAAATTTTTTTTTTTTAATTTCATTAAATCTGAAACTAGTGACTCATTTGTCTATCATTTCGATGGTCATTTTTCACACTTAAAAACCTTGGACTTTTACTTTAAAGGACCACTTTGACGTTTGTCAGTCATTTTTTCCCCAAGGAGTTTATGTGTCAGATGTGTGTTAACTGATGATGTCACTTCTCCAGTCTATGTATATGTAGGGAGGGTGTTGTTTGGAATTATATTGGTGAAGGGTTGAAGTGTTGACTACCATTGACTGACTGTATGTAGGGTATGGAATAAACAGCTCCTTGTTGTGGTGCCCAAACCAGGTGAAGTGTGTTTGTGTGTATGTGTGCGTGCATGCACACATGTGTGTGTGTATGTGTGTGTATGAACGCAAATACAGATGCTTAACAGAACAGCAGGGTTTAAAGAGTACATTATTAATATTAACAGGAATGGCAAAAAACGCCAAATAACAATCAAGATCACTACCAATATACAAAACAATACACAAAGGGAAGACATTCTAGTAGGAAAGACTACGAGGGATAAAACAGAAAGAACCCACCCAAGATCAGCCCTCTGCCTAGAAGATCAAACTGATGTGACCGGTGCTGGAGGGTGTTGTGAGAAGTTTTTTGAGGAGCATGTTTGGTCATTTGCTAGTGGCTTTACCACGAATAATGCATTAGTCACTTAGTGACAGACATACAGTATGTAAAATTATAACCAACGACTACATGGTAGACTGTCACTGTCAGCATAGGAGAATACTCTCAGCTGACCCACATAAGCAGCTTTAAATAAAGAGACATTGATCAGGAAGAGCTGAAAGATTATTTTTTTATTAATTGATGTTATATATATATATATATATATATATATATATATACATACACGTCTTTTTATGTTAAGAATTCAGTTTCAAAATGCTAAATTTTTCAGGTTTGAAATATTTTGCCCAGAGAAGTAACTTTGCAAGTACTAAAACTCTTTACTTGACCTTTGGATTCAAAAAGGATGCTTGAAAATTTTATATCTAAAAAATAAAATGGCAACAAAGGTGTTCAAGCTTTGTGGCAATTCACCATAGGCAAGGAAACACACCGACTTTACTGTTTGAAGTGGTCATCTAAAAATGTGTCTGTTGTGAAATGATGACGTATTTTGCAATGGGCACCTATTTTTGTTTAGGGGAATGATGAAGCTATCCGAAATATACTGACAAACACCAAAATATTTTTATGACTCTGAAAAGGAGTTTGGCACTTCTTACTGAGAATGGGTGTCAACAACACAGGATCACTTTGGAACATCTGGATCAGAGAAAGAGAGAATACCTGATTACTCTTGAGCGTAGCCCCTCTGAAGACTGTTGGGGAGAGTATAGTTGGCGGGATGCCAGCCTGGGGCCCTGTCAGTGCAATACAGCTGCGGAAGTTGATGAGAAAATTGAACAAGGCCTGCACTTCCCTTCCCTCACAGAGCACAAGTGATTGGGCACGTCGATCCACCTGCTTGTAACCCTTATGGTGACTAATCTTATGTTAGGGAAAAATGTACATATGTGTGTATATATATATGTATATATGGGTCATTCTCCTGAAAACTGGTCAAAATTGTGACATAGAGGGTAAAAATTCAAAGTGTGAATTTTTTTATTCTATTATTTGGGAATGAAAGCTTGACATCTCTTGTGTTCATAAATATAAGACATAAATTGACAAGGTGACAGGAACTTGGTTAATTGTTCATTATGTTACGTCATAGGTCAGTGTCTGGCGTGTTACAAAAGACACCAGAAATGCATGAATAGTCAGCTCATTGGCCAATTTGACTCTTGCCTTTTTTTATTATACAATATTTCCTAATTAATAAAGGAATATCTGTCACTTCTGACATTTTTTTTTTTGGTCCTGCCTCTTTAACGATTATGGTTTAAAATGTCTTCTTCAAAGTACAGACATGCACGAAATAGATTACACATTTCTTCAAATAGCATTCCATCAGTGTGCACCAATGCAAAGTGTGTGTTTTGATCAAGTTTAAGGAACTCATCACGTTGCCACGTGTGGTCTCTGTGACTGAAATAAATGGTAAAACATTTATCACGAGTCTGGACTGACCGACCACCACCTGTCACACAAGAATGACTGCTAGCATTCTAAAACGTTCTCCATCTAATTTTTCATTGTTTTTTACTGTTTAACTGTTAAGTGTTGTTTTGTAGCTTGATAAAGTCACATGTCATGTTTTGTCCTAATATTAAGTGTTCTTTTGAACCTTTTATGGGCAGCAAACACAGAGCTGAGATGGATGAAGACAGCAGCACGAAACAGAAAAACATGGCAGGTCTATGGTTTTGGGAAAAGAAATGTTTTTAGGTTACACATGAACGAATCCAGAGAGGGTTTCTGTTGGAGAGGAAGGGAAGGTCATTGCATTTAGATGTACCGAAGACAGAAAAGGTGTAGGAACAAACAGTGGAGAAACTGGTGCGAGGAATCTGGAGGCTGAGAGTATCAGAAGCAGAGTGGAGAGTACAGGAGGGTGTGTAAAGTTGAAGACAGTCAGGGAGAAAAGATGGAGCAGTGCCTATGATACATTTACAGCAGTGAGTGTCTATTGAAAGAGATGAGTGAGCCGGTCAGTTATACCTCTTTTTAGGATGAGGTGAGCAGCACAGTTCTGTATGCCATGAAGGCTATGGACAGAGGAAGCAGGCGGACCAGAAAGGAGACAATTGCAGTAGTTGAGGCAGACAGAATGAGTGAGGTGACCAGTTTCAGTGTAGCCTTGGTACAACAAGATACAACAAAGCTTAGCAGCCTTCACTTTTTCATGCACACACATATTATCGGAATGGGTCTGGAAGCATTGTGGGGATGTTTTTGTCTTTTTTTGTGGTTGTCCTCAAGTGGTGTGCTGATACAAAGATACGTCAAATACATAGTAATATTTATAATGCACTCTTCAATGCCCTGAGCACTCACAGGATATATATTAACCTAAAGTCAATATTCTATATACATGTAATGGACAGTCCTACTGATACAGTTTACATATTATATATAGCAGAAAACAAATTGAGAAAAAAAATCAAGTAAACAAAATGAATGCAAACCATTTAATGATTTATGCACACATTACACTGATTTGCACACACACACACATGCACGCGCAACTGTAGTGATAACTGGATATTGATATTATTTATTAGTTAGAATGAGAAAAGGAAAGTTTTCAGTTTGGTTTTAAAAGATGGTGGGGAGTCTTGTGGGAGTAAATTCTAAATGTGGGGTCCAAATTAAGAAAGTGCAAAAACCAAACTCTTGTGCTTGTATTGTTGGATGTTGAGCATGCAGGTGTCAGAGGAAGTGTGCAGTGCATGTCTATGAGACAGACTGTAGACATGCAGCAGTTTGAGCTAAGCAGGACCAGAACTGTTTATCACACTGAAGCACATGCTAGCAACTTTGCACGTATTACATTCTAAAATGGGAAATAAGTGCTGTTTTTGCATGAAAGGTGGGGTGCCAAGAGAACAAGCCTTGCAGCAAAGTCTTGAATTTTCAAGGGAGGTTGGATGACAGAATCGGGTGTGTCCATAAGGAGGTAGCTGCAGTGGGTCAAGCCATGAGAGGACACAGGAAGTAAAAGGAGTTTTGGCTGGGTCTTCAGTGAGACACCTGTGGAATGAAGTAACGCCCTTAAGCTCCAAATAAGCAGTTTGACAGATGTTTATGGCATGCTAGGTAGGTAGTGTTGCTTAATGTCCTCAGATGTCAGTTGACATATTAGGGACAAGCTGTGACCAATGCCGAAGCATGGTTCAATATAGCTTTACGTCCATGGAAACCAGAAGGCTCGTTAGGACAGACAGCTCAGGACGGCCACCTCGACTCTCACACAGCGATTGAACTATGAATGGCATGCTTCTTCATGGGCAGTTTAATGCTGCTGGCAGAATCAGAAAAAGGAATGGTGTGAGTGGCAACATTAACTGAGTCAGGGACAGAAATGGTGGAAGGTTTCAAGGGAGACGAGAAGGAAAAAAAGGGAGCTTCTGTTTTGTCGTCATTGAGTTTGTGCAGATTTTCAGTCATCCATGTTTTTGTGTCATCTCTGCATGCATTCAGTACTTCAGTGAGGCTGGTCACTTCACTGAGAGGAGCAAATTTCTGGTGTTGTGTGTCATCCACAAAAAGGTGTGATTTACAAAGTGATTAGCAATGATATTAGACAGATATAATGTATAGGATGAAGACAACAAGCTCTGAGCCCTGAGCTGTAATGGTGACAAAGCCAAGTTATTGACTGCAGTGGACTGGTATCTGTCTGAGAGATATGACTGAAACCACTGGAGTGCAACAGACTGAATATCAAACAGTTCAGGCAGGAGAGGAGCGGAGCATTCAGTGGTCAAGCGTCAAAAGCTACAGTAAGATCTATTGTCGAAGAATATTGACATTTAAGATAAAACAAATTCCTTTCTGCTACATTTTGACAAATTTTGAAAGATCAATGAATGCGGAGCAACATATGTGTAATATAGAAAAAGCTACTGGGGGAATTCAAGAAATCTGAATTTGAAAATATGTTATTTTTTAAGTAGAGAATATATGACCAAACTGGTGAGCCATACCGGATGCGCTGTTTGTTTACGTAATGACAGCTGACCCTCACGCAGGGAGATTTCACGCCTGTTTTCATTGGAGGACTATTTGGAGGTAAGTTTATAATGTAATTGCAACTATAACTAAAAACAACATCTGTCAACATCAGCAGTAATTAACACATACCGACAAGAAAAACCAGGCAAAACTTGGCGCCAGTAACTAGGTCACTCGATCAGCTGAGCTTCGCAGCATAATTCAAAAGTTCGTCTGCTCGTGAGATTGGTTTGTTGAAATGCGCATTCAAATGTCTGCAGACACACAAGCTGTTGTTTGTTTGAACATCAGCATTTCAGTTGCTTTCTGTGTGGCTCCAAAAAATTATTTAACATTGTTCAAGAGTCCTTAGGCTATGGTTTTATTCCAGCATTTACGCACGCTAGATCTAAACAAAAAAGCGATCGGGTGGTGCAGCTTCACCACCTGGTTTTCACTAGTGTTTTGCGACTTCAGCACATTCACAACACTGGCCAAAATACACCAAAATTGTTACTGGGCTCTTATTGATGCAGCTTAACTGACCAATGCAACATATCCTTCTTTTATTATTTGTGTTTTTATGGTTCATTGTTGCCAATCGCTCATCAAGGGAGACAAGTGTGGTGATCCAAAATGTTTCCGCGATGAAAGAAGAGTGGCAGAGGAGAGTATATTATTAACAATGGCGATTCTGCCTCAACCTGTCAAAATGATCCCATTGTTCAGTGCAAGATCGATTGGCCGTACCAATACGACGGAAGAACATTGTACTTGTGTGAAAATCAGGAGTGAAATTCAAGGGTAGCTGTGTCATCTGTGGGCAAAAGACCTCCCTTGTGCAAAAAGAACATTGAGGTTACTGGCAGAAAGACAGATTTAAAAAAAAAAAAACTGGTCAGTAAAGCCGATGGTTTGCATGAATGCGAGTCCAGCAATACTTCTGATTTATTAATATGCATTGTGCTGATGCCAAAGCAGGCAGACACTGGAGAAAACCGTTCATGATTCCCTAGTGTTGTTCCTAACACTCACCAATGTATGGTAGCCCATTTCTGCAAGAACGTATCTATGTAAATAAACTCACAAGCTCCTTTGGGGATTTTTAAGGCCCGTCAGCGATCATAGACATAGTATTACAATCATCGCACATTCAACATTATTCAATACCAGGTCAAAACACAAATCACAAGTGAAAAACTAGTTCACAATTCAACAACCAAGTCAGTAATAAGCGTAATTGAACATTTCTATGTCATTAATTTAAAACTGACAGAATCTCAGGCAGGAACAACATAATCAATAAATAGAAGGAAAAAAAAATAAACTCAGATAACAAACATCCGTTTTGTGTTACATGATGTGCATACGTACGCACGTCTGTGTGTGAGAGTAAAAATGTATGTATGTCTTTTTCACTAAACAAACAATAGTTAAATCAATAAAGGTTCTTGTTCCTTTCCAGGATGCTTAAGAGACCCTTAAACTGGCGAAACAAACAGCCACCGCTTTCGTTGGATAAAACACGGACTTACTGGTACTTCTATTATTTCACGTTCAACCTGAGAACTGCAAAATTTTGTTTTTGACTGGTACAAAGTCCGCAGCCAAAGTCTGGGACGTAAAAGTAGTCCAGGCAGCAATAGGAGTAGAGACATCTGTGAGAACATCATCAGATCATGTTTGGTCATACAGTGGGAGGCTACAACACTACAAGTAGCCTTTTCTCGGTAGGAAAAGCTTGTCAATGCAGAAGCTGAACGAATCTCCTCTGTTCCGAAACCATGCAAAAGAGTTTACCAAGAAGTCAAACTCGCAAGAAAAAAATCATAGAGGCATGGGAAAGAGGCTCTTGTTCTGTATGGCGGACTCAGCTTGAACATGCTTTGACCTGACAAGTAGATACCAAAATTATTCACCTGTACATCGGTAGAGGAACCCTGCAAGTTGCCTCAAACCTCATCTACAGTAAAATGTCACTCTTTGCAAACATAGTTTCAGATACAGCAGTGGACTTGCTTCACATAGTGAAATGCAACTGCAAAACAGACAGCCACTCTGCCAAGTGTTCATATAGAAAACAGGGCTTTATATGCACAGTGGGATGTGGGTAATGCAGAGGAGAAAGTTGCATGAACCCCCTCATCAAGATGGACTCATGAACATGAATCACAAATGCCGAAAACAATGACTGGAGTTGGAGAACATAATCTGTGGCTGCAGGAACGTGACATTTAGGGACCATCAGTAGCACCCCTGCATGCTTTGTGGTGACATCAGATCAGCAGTAGATTACTGTTATCTTTAGTTTTGCTCAACGTTTTTCTCCTCCAGTGTAAACATACACATATGAGTAAGAATAACACAGACATAGCACCTTTTTATTTGTTTTGGTCGTAGGTTTTAATCTATTGTGTGAGAAACATTGATTTGAATGAAATTGTTCTTTCATTATAAGGTATAACGGCTTTATCACCATTTAACACACAAATCAGAAAATAGTTGCCCCCAATGTATTCAGCTTTACTGGAGAATACTGCATTGGTGAATTGTTTCTCTGTGTAGCTTACAAAAAACCTGCCACTTAAGGGCTGATGCATTTTTCCAGGTTCAATGCACACCAGTGATGTTGCATGATGTAAAAAGTGATTTTCCCCCAATATATTTTTCTATACTTTGGATATTTTGTTAGGGGAGGTGTATAGTGTATACTAAACTTAAAATTAGTCAGAAAGGAATTTATTTTACCTGAGTGCATTTTTGGTTGAAATATTATTGGAAGAACAGAAATGTTGTCATTGTCCTGTCATTTACAACACATACCAAAATGGTCTTGGTGTTCAAAGGTATTGCAGAGGTTGTTTTCTTGGAGATGGGACAGACATTTGTTAACAACAACTTTTCAAAGGATTCTGAACAGAAATGGAAGGTCAGAGATGGGGCAGTCATTTTGCATCATATTTTTGTCAAGATACAGCCTTTTCAACAGAGGTTTGACAATAGCAGTCTTCATATCATGTGGTACAATGCCATGAGAGGAGATGCAATACATAACAAGCTTCTCAAGAAACTCCAAAACCCAGAGTTGTAGCTGGACTTCCCAAATGAAAGCATACTTTCCCACTGAAAAAAGGCTAAAAAGCAAAAACAAACAAAATTACATTCCAACTGTCTCCTTGCTTTTCATTTTTTTACTGGGTCGCTTTGCCAAGTCTTCTTTTTTTTTTTTATGACAGCCAAGCAAAATAAAGTTCAAACTCTTTATGCTGTTGGTTTTCCAGTTCAGGTTAATTTTTCTTTTGTCCACAAAGTTACAAATAAATGTGATGAATAATAATAACCCAACCGAGGAATGAATAACATTGTCCTTGCTTTCGTAACTCCAACTGGCTAGCTCCTGTATGCTATTCACTTTCAAGGAGAGATATCTTGTTTTTCCACAAACATAAAACAACTCATTTCTTAGAGTTTTGATGGTGTTGATAGTCTTTTCAAATTCATCTTCCAAAGGAAAGGAGGAGATTGTGTACCATCATGTTTGGTTTTATTTTTGTGGAAAAACAAGATACCTCTCCTTGAAAGTGAATAGCATACAGGAGCTAGCCAGTTGGAGTCTCAGAGAGATTATTAAGTCTCAGAGAGAGAAAAAAAAGGATACATTTGGACTTTTGCTGGTTCTAAGGTTGGAAAATCCTTCCTGTCCAGTCCGATGGTTTGCAGCCAAAGAGACGCCCCATCACTGGATACACTGATGCTCTTGTTATCTTCAGCTTCATCACCAACATCATGCTGCACACCACTGCTGCATTCTGGAGAACCAATGTAGATGCTGTGAGGAAAAAATGAAAGGAAATACAGTTATTTTCATTGAGCTGCAAGTTATTCCACTTTCCCAGGGATATCTAGTGAGGTGAACATCACCATTATGGTAAAAACACAGCAAGCACAAAAATAACTTTCAAGAAAGCACATTTCTAACCAAATATAAAACTTTCACCAAATACACTGCTCTAAGCAAAGTCTAAACTGCACATTCATTCTGAAAGCTTACTGAAGAAACTTTACAAGACACAATATGGAGATTAAGTATGATCCACCATGCCTTAAAACGCTCATCTGCACAAAAACATGGAAATGTTCCATGTTTTTGATTTATTCTCACGTAATACTGTGTTTCTGTCATTAAAGGGCAGTATGTACGGCTCTTGTGTCAGAGCTACCTATATATATGGGCTGTTCTTCATGCTGTTGAATCTTTTACTGTTCTGTGAAAATGAATAAGAACTGCTAAAACAATTTGTCTTCAAGTGTGTTTTGTTGTGCTCTGTCCCACACTGATTCAGAAAGCAATATGAGCAACAAAAGGGAAGATGAGCATGGTTATGGCTTTGTTTTTGTAGATTAATAACTGTGTGTCACACAAAAACAGCTGCCATAAATAGGCACTTTCACACTCTTGACAGACTCACAATGCAGTATTCAACAGATATCAGCACAGTTTTTGAGTAAACGTTTGTATGTACATCAGTGATAAAACTACAAGCCTTTTATTGAAGATACAAGGACTCCTTTGGATACTATGTTCGAGCCAGGTAAAGTTCTTGTAATGCTTGGGACAATGTATACCATACCCTGTCCCAAGCATTCCTTTTTGTCTGCAAACTAACACATGCTCTTCAGACTTGGGAAACATGTGCTAGAAACAGCTTGACTCATTGAGACAAGGATATTTCTTGCTTGTTGCAAAAATTTGCTAGCTAGCTTTACAGAAAATTTAGTACTGTACTGACAAAGATGATGTGTCATATTTGTCCCAAGCGCTACCCATTTGGTCATTCAGTTACTACACATAATCCATATACCATAAAATATATTGGAAACTGTATTCCAAGCTGTTTAGCTTTTGTTTGATTTCTTCAACGTGTTTCTGCATCATTTTATGACCTTTTGATTTTGGACTGGATGTCCCACATTCTGTCATCAGCACTGAAGAACAATAATTATATTTTTATTACATGAGCACCTCATCTCGAGATGAGCCCTAGGCACTTCACAGTGGTGACTATATATTATTCTCCACTTCTGAGCAGACCCAATGTGCTCTAGTTGCACGCAACTCTCAATACGCAACTGTAACAGCTCATTTTTGAATAGTTAGTAATTGGATATTAACTTCCTGTCAACCGCACAGGATCACCTCAGGACAACCAAATTCTGCCATAAGTAAATGCACATTTCAAAAACTATACTTACATATAAACCTTTTGTCAAGTCAGCCCACAAAATCAATCCCTATCCAAACATAAAACAACACGTACATGTCTACACAAACATCAAACACATTTTCGAAGAGTTCATCCCTTCAATATTGCCACTGTTAAAAGAGAACATAGGGCTCGGACATGCTGGTATTGTCGACCATTCTAATTTATCAATACCAGATTTTTTTTAATAAATAGGAATAATATAAAAAGGAATAAGCAGATTAAAAAATAAATAAATAAAGTTATATAAATGCACAATGGCAAATATCAGTGCCATATGGCAGCAAGCTGCACATACCATCTACCCACTATCATCTCCTAGTGGGTACAAGAAAGACTAACTCTAAACAAAAAATGTTTGAGAGTTGTCTGAAATAAAGTCAAGAGAATGGACCATTAGCAGAAAAATTACAAGACAGAAAGAGCAAGAGGACTGTTCAGAAAAACAAGAGATAGGAAAGGGGACTCAAATGAGAGCCCTAAGATTCAAGACAGGGATGTGACATCAAACATCATCGGCCTCCCTTTGGGGAGCATTTTTGAATAAATATATTTGAATATCCACCAAAGTAGTGTACTTAGTGTGCTGTTTGGTTGTTACATGGCTGGTGTCATGTGAAACTGCTGCCATCTCAGTACATGTTCTGTATACAACCATGCACCAGTTTATAGAGTCACTTCATTCAAAATCAAAGCCACATAAGTAGGGTGCATGTGTATTTATCTGTTAACTGCCACTTGCACTTTTGGCAAAATGACCGGCATCTTTTACATGCTGTTGCAGTAACACAAAGGGTGGAATGGATACGAAAATGAGTCAGCACAAAAAGTTTACCCTGGAGAAGAAAATCTGCCTGCTGCTCCTGCTGGGACTCAAACCCATGACCTTTCAATCAAGAGCCTGGCACTATACCACTGAGCTATCCCCACTCCCCTATTTTGCTTACTTACAACTATGAGAAATAACAAGGGACAGTGTGTACACTGGAAGCAAGATGCAGAAAAAGATCACTGGCACTGAAAATTCTTTGAAAGTCAAATTCTAATCAATAGCTTATTTCCAAATAGCCAGAAAGTTACCATCTTTCATAATTAGTCTTCACAAACTGCAAACAAAAAGAGTTTTAACATCAAATTTGCTCACCATTAAAGACAGATCTCACATTCATGCTGCTATGCCATGTGAACAAACTTCCTGCCATCTTTGACTTTGACCCTTTCATCTCTCAACTTTCCTAGATTACTAACAGACAAGATGAAAGCATAAGTTGTGAAGGAATAGACCACCATGGAGTATTTGAATGAATCATTCTGTCTCAGCTAAATGAACACTACCTACCTTCTCAGTCCCCTCCAGTCAGCTTGCAGGTTGAACCACAGCAATTAGATCTGCTGAGGATCGTTTATGACTTTCTAACAGCTATGAGCAACAACAAAATATTTATTCTAACAGGTATTGCTGCACTTCAAATAACAGATCACCATGTAATGTTGTTGGTTTGTGGCGCTGTTGGTTGCTTGTTGTTTGTGTCCTTTCGATCCATTCACGCCAGTCAAACTGAAGTCAAAAGCAGTCTTCAAAATGGACACTTTATTCCCGTCTTCCAAACAGACACTCTTTATTCCTGTCTTCTCTCTCTCTTCTCTCTCTCTCTGGTCTCTCTCTCTCTCTCTGGTCTCTCACACACACACTCCTATCATAGTACAAATATGTTTCATAGCAACTGAGAACAGTTCAGTTTTCAACCTGTGTTGCATGGAGATCCTGCAACACAATCACATTCATTCCATCCACTGACCATTCACTCATCCATTTGCCTGCAAACACATTCACATTCAACTAACCATTCACTCATACCACAGGCACATGCTTTCATACTGCCACAACCAGATTCTCCTTACCAAACTTTAGTTTCACATTTCTGGTCTTTGTCTTAGCTTTCTAAAAGAACCCAGGCAATCACCATAAATAGTCTGCAGTCTCAGCAAACCACTCGTTACTATTGCATTCCATAGGGTCCTGAGCTTTTCCACCAAACCACTCTTTGACCTAGTAAGCAAGCACACAATCAATGGGCATGCTTTCACAGATGACTCTACCAGATCAGTAGGGATCATGCTCATAGCAAAACTGCGCATAAATATTATTCCTTTAAAAACAAACAAACAAAATAAAATAAATTAGCTGTGAGCATTTTAGCCACATTGCTGCATCACCCTTCACAAAATGGCTAAACACCAATTTAATATACACTAGTATATGTGAGAACTCAAGGGATTGAAATCTGCCCACATCACACCTGTGTTCAAGAAAGGGGAACGATACAAGCCTCAAAAGTACTGGCCCATATCTCACTCACCAGCACCATCATAGGATCTGTGGAAGAACACCAGATCATTTGACTGGAGCAGCATGGCTTTTGCCAAGGCAGATCCCAAGTCCCAGTTGCTGGGATTCATGGATCAGGTGTCTGAAGCATTCCAAAAAGGAAGCCAAGAAGATGTGCTAATCATGGGCTTCTCTAGAGCATTTGATAAAGTGAGACACAGCCTTCTCATTCATAAACTCCAGCAATATGGCATATTAGAAAGAGTCAACAGATGGACTGAGCACTAGCTCCATGGTCATACTCTTAGGACAGAAATGGAGACAAAATACCCTGTGACCTCCATTGGGATGCCCATGTCACCGATGTCTGCAACAAAGCCAACAAGACCCTGGTCTTCCTCAGACCACAATGAGAGGCTGAAAAATGCAGCATACAAGACATCCCTAGAAGCAGTGCTGGAGTATGCCAATCCCATATGGGATCCCTTCACAGCCAACAACATCAAGGCACTGGAAAAGGTTCAGAGGCATGCAGCAAGATGGGTGCAACAGACCTAAGAAGATCAGTGTTTGTGGACACCATGCGAGAACAACTGCATTGGCCAATACTAGAGCAGCTGAGGAAGCAACCACGCCTCACTACCTTCTACAAGCTCCACCATGGTCTCGCCCACATCAAGTCAAAACACTGCCCCTCATCAACCGATCACCCAGAATACCCATCACCTCACCTCGACATTCCATCTCACCAGACAGCTTACAAACACAAGACTTTCTTTCCGAGGATCCAAGACCTCCACAGCACCTGCCCCTGGCTCATTTGAGACTAGAGTCTGTTCCTTCCTAAATCTTTAACGAGTATTAACAAAATGTGGCTAATGAAGAATGGAGCTGTGCCGGTCGGGGTTCATCCCCAGGGACTGCTACAGTAGCTGGATTGGTCTGGCTAGATACTCCAAAGTAGCTAATACACTGCACACTTTCCACCTCCCAAGTAGTTAATGCATTGCACTTTCCCCCAGCTAAAACTGTCTTTTTTTACTTTCTCATAGTCATACCACTTTACTCTCAGAGCTGCCAAACCTTCACTAGACTTAAGTGTAGCAAAATCAGATTTTAAGCATAGTAATCAGATTTTGAGTGCAGTATATTTTATATAGTATTTTATATATTATATATTCCCCTTTCACAATTAAATTTTGAGGAAACATGCACCAGAACAGTTGTCTAGCATGACAAGCTGCAGAGAGAGCAAAGTTGTGCACTACAATTTTATATATTTTTTAAACGTCTCTGCTCAAATTACATCCAAACGCTGTGAAGACGGCATTTCACAACCCATAAAATGGGAAATCTTCGACGTACTTCCTACCACTTTTCCTTCATTGATGTGATGCTTCAAGTGCACGTGTCGCTTGATGTACATTCCACCATGGGCAACAGAAACGCTCAAGAAGCAGGCGCTGCACTTCACATTCTGGGCGCTCTGCGTTGATCATACAATGCACAGAAACTTTTCTGTATATATATATATATCCTTCTCAGAAATTTTGGGGTGCAGTTTTTTTATGAGATTTATCACCCGGGAGCTCATTTTCAGCTTAGCGATTTGAAATGATTGAAAATGGAACTTGTCTTGCCAGGAAGTGACGCAAAAGAGCGGGAATTGAACTGAATACTACAATTGGTCTGCTGGTTTAAAACATGAACACAAATTGGCTGTGCCTAACCAACCAACACCAGACACAAAAAAGGCACATGTGCAGCAGGTTGCTGGCGTGTTTGATGTCCACATGCACACACGGGATTGAAAAGAAACAATTTTTGTTTTTTTTGGGGTGGTGTGATATGTCCATGAGCGTAGTGCTGTGCCCTCAGGCGTAGTAAACTACGACCAAAATGTAGTGGTTGGTAGCTCTGTGTAACTCTGTCGGGTTCTGCAGAAACGGTGCCCACCCACCCCCCAAGCAACAACAGCAACAACACCACATCTATCAGCAATGAGGTGGCCCCATCAGCTGATGCCATCGCTGCTAGAATAACCATCGTTTTCCAACAACAGCAACAACACTGCGTCTGTCAGCAGTGAGGTGGCCCCATTGGCTGATAGAGACCTACTTTATACACCCACATAACTCCGTCCAGTCCTTCCAACTGCTTGTGAGAGGTTGTTGTTTTTCTTCTTTTTTCCCCCCTCTCCTTTACTGTTCTTTATAAGATAAGCATTGACTGCTTTCGTTTTCTTTGCCAATACTGGTCATATAAATTGATCAGATGTTCTACTGCCTTATTTACTGGTTGTATGCTCATAATGTATAACTATGGGCATGCTCATAATGTATAACTGAGTGATGTATGCATCTGGCACTGTGAACATGCTATGTTTTGCGTGGAAATGTTCATGTATAAAATTTCACTCACTCATTCATGCTTATGTACATAAATGATGCCTGTAATTTTATATTTATTCAGCAGTAGCTTAGCAAGGACAAGTTGTTAGACTGGTTTTTGACTGAACCTAACTACAATCCTTGTAAAATAAAGTTTTCAACTTCGAGTTCTCTCTCTGTCAGACAGAGAGAGAGAGAGAGACAGACAGTGAGGTTGCCATTGCAATGACTGGTTGGTAGGTAGGTAGGCTGCTTAATGTCCTCAGATGTCAGTTGACATATTAGGGACAAGCTGAGACCAATGCCGAAGCATGGTTCAATATAGCTTTACGTCCACGGAAACCAGAAGGCTCGTTAGGACGGACAGCCCAGGATGGCCACCTCAACTCTCACACAGCTCCTGAACTATGACAATGACTGGTTATTTGAGACCTACTTTATATACCCAGAGAACTCTGCCCAGTCCTTCTGACTGCTTGTGAGTGTGACTATTTTTTTTCTTTTCCTTTTCCCTCTCCCTTTCTGTTCTTTATAAGATAAGCATTGACTGCTTTTCTTTTCTTTTCCAATACTGGTCATATGAATTGATCAGATGTTCTATTGCTTTATTTACTGGTTGTATGCTCATAATGTATAACTGAGTGTTGTATACACATGTGCATCTGGCGCTGTGATCACACTGTGTTTTGTGTGGACATTTACATGTATAAAGTTTCATTCACTCATTCATGCCTATATGTATATAAATGATGCCTGTAATTTTATATTTATTCTGCAGTAGCTTAGCAAGGACTAGTTGTTAGATGGGATTTTAACAGTTCTTGTAAATGGAGTTTTCAAGTTTGAATTTGAGTTCTCTCTCTCTCAGACAGAGAAAGCGAGACAGTGAGGTTTTCGAGTGATTGCCATTGCAATGCCTGGTCATTTGAGACCTATTTTATATAAATATCCATAGAACTCTGCCCTGTCCTTCTCTGCCCTGTGAGAATGATCCCCCCCCCCCCCCCCCCCTTTACTGTTCTTAACAAGATAAGCATTGACAGCTTCTGTTTTCTTTTCCAATACTAGTTATATGAATTGATCAGATGTTGTACTACCTTAGTTGCTGGTTGTATGCTCATAATGTAAACTGAATGATGTATGCATGTGTGCATCTGGTGCTGTGAACACGCTGTTTTGTGTGGAAATTCTCATGTATAATGTTTCACTCACTCATTCATGCCTATATGTATATAAATGATGCCTGTAATTTTATATTTACTCATCAGTAGCTTAGCAAGGACTAGTTGTTAGACAGTATTTTGACTAAACTTAAACTACAATCCTTGTAAAATAAAGTTTTCGAGTTCAAGTTCTCTCTCTCTCTCTCTCTCTCTCACACACACACACACACACACACACACACACACACACACACACACACACACACACCACACACTACAAATGTATGCATTACTGGTGATGGGTTGGTACAATGAGAAGACAATGACAGATCATTATGCAGCAGAGAGGGGTTTCAGTTTTGAATTAAAGGAAGAGAGTCAAGACAAATGCTTGACAGAGAGGGGAAGATCACAGGTCCAATGTACTGAAAGGATCTCTCCCCCAGGGTCTTTCTGCCCATCCTAGGAGCACAGAAGATCTGAGTATGCGAGGTTGAGCGAAGAGAGTGAGAAGAACAGTAGAGATGCAGCAACTCAGAGAGGTATGGAGGAGCTGTACCTGTAACAATGTGCAAGCAGATGAGAGCTATTTTGTATTGAATCCGGCTGCTGATTTGCAGCTAGTGAAGATCATAAAGTAAAGGAGTGATGTGGGCACATTTAGGAGTTTTGAAGATGAGGTGAGCTGAGCAGTTGATCACTCTTTGAATTTGATCAAGGAGAACCTGAGCAGAGCCATCAAGGATAACATTACAATAACCAAGCCTAGAGAGAACAAGAGAGAAAAGAGAGTTTTGGTGGCTTCAAAAGAAAGACACAACCCAACTAAACTGATCCGCCTGATCTCCTGATAAGCAAGTTGACAGTTTGTTCACCTGTTCCTTCAATGCAAGCTGGCTGTCAAAAAAAGGTTACAGGCTGTACTGGAAAATTGGATGTCACTCTGACCCACCATAGTGAAGAGGGATGATCAATTCCAGGAGCAAAGCCTAACAGAAAAATCTGTCTTCTATCATCATTTAACTGAAGTTTATTGTAAACTACCCAGACCGTCACATCTGAAATGCAGGATTTGATGGTCCGTGCAGGAGTGAATGCTTCAAAAGGAGAATCAGATTTGTACAGTTCAGTATGTTATGACAGTGGTGATTAATTACATCAGAAAGAGGCTGAGTATACAGAATGAAAAGAATTGGTCCCAGCACAAGTCAGAAGCGTAGGAGAGGATTTTACTTCATTTACAGTTACTACTTGTGTCCTACCTTACAGATAAGAACCGAAGAAGAACAAAGATCACAAACACCAAAAGCATTTTTGAGGTGAGTCAGAAGGATGTGATCAAAGGCAGTGCTCAGATCCAGAAGAGTCAGAATGGAGATAGAGCCAGAGTCTGAAGCAGTCAGGTCATTGAAAACATAAAGGAGAGCTGTCTCAGACCTGTGTTTTTGGATGATAAGCTGACTGGAAGGAGTACCAAAGATTGTTTTGATCCAGATGACTAAGTTTGGACACAAAGGACCGATTTGAAACAGGCCTGAAGTTTTTAAGCACATTCAGGTCAAGAGAGGTCTTTTTCAAAAGTGGTTTGACTGTGGCTGCTTTCATACAGGAAGGAAAAATGCCAGTTGACAAGGACTGGTTTACAATGGCAGTGAGCCTCTTGTCAGAACAATCTTGTCAGAATGCTCAAACAGTAAGGACATTGGAATCGGGTCTAGAACACATGTTTTAAGAAACATTTGTTTTGTGAACTTCAACACAATTTCTTTGGTGACTCTCAAATCCACATAAGGGTGTCCCAGAGAAATGACACTCCCTAAAACTGTGCAAAGGGGGATGAACAACCTGTCAACAGAATCATGGATTTGGCGAACCTTGTTTACAAAAAAGTCAGAAAAGACCTGTCGAAGTTGGGGTGAGATGTAATCTTGCCTAATAGATTGTTGGTTAATTTATACACTTCCTTGACAGCTGAGCTGGTGGGCACTTTAACACTAGATGACTAATTATATGTTTGATGGAGTTCATGATTTCTTAGGGAAGACAGAAATTAGGACAAGGATGAAATTCCTGGCAGCGGGTGAAGCATGCATGGCTATATCCTGACCTACTTCAGGCTTTAAAGGGGCAACATTGTCAAACCTGAGTGGGATACTGCAGACATAAAAATTAAGGTCCTCTCTTCTGAGGTTAAGTGAAGGTGAATGAAGGCATCCATGTTGTTCTGTAATTGCAGACCAGAGCGCTCCGCAGTCACATTTGAAAGAACACCATGGGATGGTGAAACAATGAAGTATGACCAGAGTACATACAAATATGTGTGCACTTTCATACTCCATCCTGCCCAACCTCACACACTGTCCACTCATACAAGCCTCATAAAATCAACATACTGCAAGAGACAAGGGCAGACTGTGTTGCCACCAGTGCCACACACACACACACACACAGATCTCTCTTGCACACAAAAGAAACATTCTGCTATTGCTTTAAAAAACAAACAAACAAAAAACAGTCAACACCAAGTGATTGTTGAAGATTATTCTGGAGTCTACTGATTTTAACTGGTAAATTACAAAAAAAAATACTGGTTAAAGCAAACCTGTTAGTTAGATAGTTAGTTAGTAATGGGATTTTAACATCCTGTCAACCACACAGGGTAACCTCAGGACAATCAAACTCTTTTCATAACCAAATGCACATTTCTAAACTCTTCTCATATCCACAAAACCAATCTCTATGCAAACATAAAGCAAAACAAACATGCAGACATGCAACAAAAAATGTCAAAGAGTTACTCCCTTCAATAGTACCCCTGTTAAATGAGCACATAATGCTGGGACATGCTGGTATCATCGACCATTCTAATTTACTGATACCAGATTAAAGAAAAATATAAAAGAAAAGACTGGACAGAAACAAATGCCAGCGCCATACGCCTGCAAGCTGCACCTACCACCTACTTACTATAACCAACTATCATCTAGCTACTCAGCAAGAGCCATACAAAAAAATCTAACTTTTAACAAAAAATGTTGGCAAGGTTTCTGGGGGGAAAAGTCAGGAAAATGGACCATTAACAGAAAAATGACCAAACAGAAAGAGTAGGCAGAAAAACAAGAAGGGGGAAAGGAAAGGGGAATCAAATGACAGCCCTGAGATTCCAAACAGAGGCAGAACATCAGACATCCCCAGCCTCCCTTCAGGGAAGCAAACCTGGATCATCTAACTGAACACTGCATGATGAAACAGCAATATACCCCACCTCCAACACCCAAAATGGAGCACTGTCTAAGACATCACGTAAGTGATCACTTCTTGTTTGTCCAAGGGTTGCTCAGTTTTGTGGACATGACAGCAGAAAAGCAAAATTAATGTGACATACATACTACCTGTGAAACTGAGATGATTCAAAGCTGTCACTGGGAGGTCTGCCCAACACTGCCTGGTGGTTAGTGAGATCTGAATCCATGACCGTCTCTTTTTTGAGATTGGGCATGGTAAAACCAACACCTGTCAAAAATCCAAGCAGGCGTCAACTTGTAACAATCAGAAAATCATTTTCTTCTTACTACAAATGAGAATCATGTTAACACATACATACTTAATAACTGTGTTCATACCTGCCTGCCTGCATGTGTGTCTGTGCTTAACTTCCTTAAGACAATATATGTTGCCAGTATCCAACCCCAATGGACCATTCTTAGTGAGACAGGTCATAACAGGTTACAAAATAATCAAGCACTGCCACTGGCTTTCCAACAGCTCAAAGAATTGAATATAAGTTTCTTCTATTTGCTATGACCTAGTCTCAAACCCACCTTAATTGTCTGATCTGCTCCACCTGTACATCCCATCTTCTTCATTGCATTCAGTCCTGTACTGACACCTGCACTTTCAGATTCCCACACAAAAGAAAAACTCCCAAAGGGCAATGCACTTTTCCCCATCTGGGCCCTCTTACATGGAACAAATTCCCCATACCAACAAAATCCCAGTTCAAAACCAGACTATTCCTCTCAGCCCATGGACCAAACCCCTAAGTTCTTTGTTTCTGCTGCCAATCATACCCTCCCCCCCTCCCCCATTCTGTTAACTAGCCTGTATCAGTGCATGCTGTGTGTGTGTGCGTGCGTGCGTGTGCGCCCCCATGGTGACAATGAATGGATGTATAATTTTCTTAATTTTATGTTGTAGCATATTGTCATGTAGCATAGTGTCACTATTCTTGCTTTTGTACATACAAAATTAAAATTCTTATGTGTTCATATTCATTTGGGTGGGTGAACATCGCTTGTCTACACATATATATGGGTCATTCTCCAGAAAACGGGACCAAACAGGGTGCTGCTTTCCCGATGAAATAAAAATTAAACTAAAACATGAAACTTTTTAAACTAATGCTATAGTAATGTGTTTGGAGAAATAAGGGAAATGCCACAATGGGTAAATGCATCATTATTTCTTGTGCTGTGAGCCTTTTTTTGTTGCTGTAAAAATCGCGACATTTTCATGGCCGCCATTTGTGACATGGCTATGGGAAGGTTAGCTGATCGCAGATATTTCCGTGGACTCGTTCATGATGGAATAAAAACAGGTTTCATGAGAAAGAAGAAGGCCAGTTCTTACATACAAATGGTATTTATTGTGTGTTGCTTGCTATTAACAGCTCCAAACAAAAAGGAAAGATAATCAGTGTCTTGCACGTTACCGATGATGTCTTCTGAGTGTGTATCACGATATTGTGACTTGTTCACAATGGAAACAAAAGAACTTTCTTTTTTTCATCAGCTTGGTAATGTAGATAACCACATTTCACCTTATTTTTAATGCTTGTTTGATGACAAAAGAGTAGATACGAAATAAATTACAGTCATTTCTTCAGGGGTGGTTGACATGGTGTCTTACAATGGTGTAACGTGTGAGCACACAAAATAATTATTTCGGCTTGTACCATTGACTTTCGACCTACTTTGACGTAATAGTCCACATCAGCAGACTTGCGGCAGAAACATTTGACCTCTTTTTTTTGCGCAGTGTGTGGTGTATTAATTTACTAGAAAAGGGAAAGCACTGTGGTGTCTTAAGGGGTGATGGATGTAATGTTCATGACACATATTTGTTCCCACTTGGCTGAGTGTTTCTTTGCAACCTTTTGTAACCAAACTTGGTATTGTGGTGCACCACCATGAGCCAGAATGTCATGTGAAAAAATGGGATTCTGTCTTCAAAGTCAAGGTCACAGTGTGGGCTTATATAATCAAAATATGACAGTTTCTACTATATCTTTTATTAGCTCTAAACCAGTGAGTCTTTTGCAACAAATCTCAATTTGAGTGTAGATCATCATAAGCAAAAGTGAAAATGTTGGATTGCTGTGTTCAAGGTCAATGTCACAGCCAAGGTTAAAAGTTTCAGTTAATGTTAGTTTGGATGATATCTTATGCATCGCTGAACCATTTGTAACCAAACCCAGTATGGTGAGACATCATCATAAGCCAGAGGGTCATCTGAGAAAACTGGGTTTCTATCTCCAAGGTCAAGATCACAGTATGGTCAAGGTCACAGTAACAGAATTTCGGTTCATACAATCAAATATGACTATTATATATATGTTCTGAACTGCTGATTTTTTGGGGTGACTAACTTAGTTTGACAGTGCATGTTCATTAGCTTGTGAAAAGGTTGCTTTGCTTTGAATGTTTGCCCAGACAATATCTCTAATCGGTCAAACTTAGTATGGTGATGCATAATCATCAGCCAGAATATCATTCAGAAATATAATTTTGCTATGTTCAATGTCAAAGCCACAATCGTTTCTACTAGATCTTCAGAAATACTGAAACTTTTGCAATCCAAAGTAGCTTGATGGTACATCATCACAAGACAGGGTAAGACACTGTGAAAAGATTTTCTTGCTTTTACACAGGGCGTGAGACAGAGAAGATGGCTTGGGGGACTGTGGACTAGATTGCTGCCACTCTTGGCTATCCCGATATTTAAAGCACGGGTCAATACCAGTTCCAATCAAGAAAAGGTGGAAAAACATTGCTTTTGTAATGAATGTACTTGTTTATTAAGTTTCTTGGTGAATGGTTCAAGTGTGTTATTCTTATATCCTTAAATTACTAATTAAGTGTGATTGGTTATTAACTTTAGAAAGCAAGAAACAAATATCCCTCTGACATGTACATTTATATATATGGTTCAGACCAAGTTAGTACAATGCATCCACCCCCCTCCTCCAAATTATTCGGGGAGGGGGGGGGGGGGAAGAAAGGAAAAATCTAAGGAAAAGAAATGTGTAATCTATTTCATGCATTTCGGGGCGGGGATAGCTCAGTGGTTAGAGCACCAGACTTGTGATTGAAAGGTTGCGGGTTCGAATCCCTGCAGGAGCGGCGGGAGAATTTTCTTCTCCAGGGTCGACTTTCTGTGCTGACTCTTTATTTCGGTATCCGTTCCACCCCTGTGTTACCGCAGTAGCACGTAAAAGATCCCGGTCATTCTGCCAAAAGTGCAGGTGGCAGGTTACAGCTAAACATGCATACACCTTACGTATGTGGCTTTGCATGAAGTGACATGGAGCATGGTTGTATGGTGTACACAGACCTTGCGCTGAGATGGCAGCAGTTTAAGTGGCACCAGCCATGCCAGCACTGTAAGTACACCACTTCGGTGGATTTTTTTTTTTTTAAACGCGCTATAAAAAGCTAGTCACTCATGTAGAATTACATGCGAGCGCAGTGAGTCTGCTCAAGAGAGAAGAGAATAGCGCTATATAAGCGATCATCAATCAATGTCTGTACTTTGAAGATGACATTTTAAACCAAAATCGTTAAAGAGGCAGGACAAAAAAAGAAATTAATGTCAGAAGTGACAGATATTCCTTTATTAATTAGGAAATATTGTATAATAAAAAAAGAAAAGAAGGCAAGAGTCAAACTGGCCACTGAGCCAACTCTATTCATGCATTTCTGGTGTCTTCTGTAACATGCGAGACACTGACCTATGACATAACATAATGCACAATTAACCAAGTTCCTGTCACCCTGTCAATTTATGTCTTATATTTATGTACACAAGAGATGTCAAGCTTTCATTTCCAAATAATAACATAAAAAAATTCACACTCTGAATTTTTACCCTCTATGTCACAGTTTTGACCAGTTTTCAGGAGAATGACCCATATACACACATATATACACTAAATAATGCTTGAACATACCCATGCACACACACACACATGCATGCATGCATACACACACACACACACACACTTACACATGCAAAGCACAGGATGCATTGTGTACTCATGTAAACTAAATCTTGCTTTACATATTAATTTTTCACCTGTATGTTGATAAACTTTTGAAAATACAGTGTCATCTTTAGCCACTCAAAAATCCATGGCCTGCATTTCTTATAGAATTAAATTAAATGCCCCTTTTTCATTTCTCATATTTCATACACAACATGTAAGCAAAAACAACAACTAACTAAATTACTAAGTTCCAATTACATGAACAAGTCTGTTATGAACCCAAACATTGTGAAGCAGTCCCAAACACTGTTTCACTTGCAGAATAGTATACTTACAGACACATTGAAAAACATAAGACAGAGATAGATGCATATATATTTCTATGACATTCAAATGAATGCTAGTTTGCAAAGAGTTAAACAACTCTACCATCAAATGCTAACCAGCCTTTGTTTCCAGCTCAGCATGTTTTAGGTTCATTGCACAATGTATACAACTGACAACAAATGAACCAGTCATCTGCCAGAACATGAAAATGGGTGAAGTCATCCTCATCCCATACAAACTTACAGACATGTACACAATTACAAAAAATCTATGAATCATTAAACTTACAAATGTGTAGTTTGTAATTTGTCAGTGGTACTAAATATGATGTGAAAAATTACATTGAACAGCAAAATGTTCATGTTGCAAAAATTCAGTCTCTCTTTCCTGTTATTAGTCATAAATGAACTTGCCTTTGTTATTTAAGGCGGTAGACATTACGCCCCCCCCCCCCCCCCTCTCTCTCTCTCTCTCAGTATGTCTGAGACCAATTACAGCATTTTGGCTTAAAAGGTTTGTTCACTTTCACGTAAATATGTGCAAATATAATCAGTACAAGGGCATTTTCAATTTCACATTATAATCTGCAGCTTTGTGGTTTGGCACTTTGTCAGACAAGTTAAAGTAAGCATGCTGTCAGAAACTGGGCAGTGTGAAAGTACCAGAATACATCACATTACAGTACCAGAATACATTTCATTATGTTATCACTAGGGATTGACGAGGTCAAATTGGGCAGGATGAAACATTTTGTTCATTCCACTGGCTGCATTTTCACTGGTTGACAAGAGAAGCCTAATATGTCCTTCTTGGCACATTTGAGTAAGTTGTAATTTTTACTTTTGCATTCAGATCTATAATTCAGGTGTGTACATTTCATAAAACTGTATCTATATGTTGACCAAGCTGACTGTATCAAAGGGGTAAAAAGTTCCCAACCAAAAGGAAGCTTTGTGCTCACTCACACTGAAGAATTCTGCTGAGGCCCTTTTTGGCAACAAGGTAATAGCTCAGCACTGGCTATTCATTTTCAATCTACTGCACAGTGTTTCTGAACTATGCCCCATGTACATCATCAAATGACTGCTGAATTTAGGTGTTTGGATACAAAATCTATATATATTTTTCCATTGACCATTGTGTTCACGCGTGATCAAAGATTTTCCCAAAAGGCAGAAGTCAGTTCACAATAAAACTTTCTGAAAAAGAAAAATACTTCAAAGTACTCATGTTTATTAAATAAGGCAGCTTTAAACAATTTCAGAATGCCACTGAGAAAAATTTCCATTCAGAAAAGCCAACAACATACTTTTTTTCTAGCTTCAACTTACCTGCATGGTTGAGTGCTTCTCTGATGCCACAAGTGCTTGGAGTGAGGCAGGCAGTGTGCTGAGGGTATCCTCCAACTCCCTGGCCACGAAACAGTACAGTGAACTGGTGGCAACACAGGTAGAAATATGGACACAGTCCAATCATCAGTTGCTGGTACAAAGAGGTAAAACTTTCCACCCTGTTAAAAGCAAAAGAAAAGTTTGTAGGTATAAATATTTACTTACTATTAAAAGCATCAGAAAATATTTTTTCTTGGAAGGGTAAACATGTCTGAGAGCCAAAAGAATCGCTCATAGTTCCCTGGTAAATATAGAATTGTCATCAGAAATCTGAAACGGAGTGAGGCCCAGAGTGCTTGTGCAGACTCAACAGACAATGGAGTTAATTAGCGCTCGAAATACAGGACACAAGTGCAACAACAAAGACCGAGTCACCTACAGTAACTCTCACCTGGCACGCGTGTAAATACAAGGTATGTAAACTCCACCAGAGGTACATCCTCAATCAGAGGTACATCATTCTGAGGATGTACCTCTGGTGGAGTTTATGTACCATGTATTTACACACATGCCAGGTGAGAGTTACCATAGGTGACTCAGGTCTTTGTTGTTGTACTTGTATTAATACTATTATGCATTTCAAGTGCTAACTAACTCCCTTGTTTGTTGTCATCAGAAAGCCAACAAGTGTATGGTTTGGAGGAGGGTTCAGCAAAGGAAGAAACATTTAAGCTACACATAAATTTTCAGCCAACAAAAGTTTGAAACACAAAGAAGTAGATTCTTTTCAACCAAAAGCAAATCAAAAACAGTGGTTGAAATACCAGCATTAACAGATGATCTGAAAAAATGACACCCAGCGTTTGTGCGGCCTGCTTTAGAGCACAAGACACTGGAACCAGTGAAGGAACCCTACGGCAACAGTGTGCAAGCTATGTCATTTGGTTCCATACACAGTGTGATGTTAAAGTGGAAAGATTTCATATGTCATTGTTGTAGACACTGCATTGTTTTGTCACAAAGCAGGCAAGGGCTAGGGTAGGTGCTCTCTCTCTCTCTGTGTGGTGTGTGTGTGTGTGCATGCGTGTGTGCGTGAATTGTTGATCACTTTTATGTAGCGCTATTCTTCGCTCTTGAGCATTCACCATGCTCGCATGCAATTCTACATGAGTGTATAGCTTTTTCATAGTTTTTTCTTCTTCTTTTTTTCCAAATTTTATATATCCACCAAAGCGGTGAACTTACAGCACTGGCATGGCTGGTGCCACATGAAACTGCTGCTGTCTTGGCACATTCTGTGTACACCATACACCCATATGACTTCATGCAAAGCCACATACATAAGGTGCATGCGTGTTTAGCTGTAACCTGCCACCTGCACTTTTCGCAGACTGACCGGGATCTTTTACATGCCACTGCAGTAACACAGGGGTGGAATGGATACCAAAATAAGAGTCAGCACAGAAAGTTGACCCTGGAGAAGAAAATTCTCCCGCCACTTCTGCAGGGGTTTGAACCCACAACTTTTTGATCATGAGTCCAGCACTCTAACCACTGAGCTGTTCCCAGTGAGTGAATGCATGTGCACGCATGTGTGCATGTTATCGTGTGTTGTTATTAACTTGTTTTTAGCAATAATTGTAATTTGTTTAAACACTTTTTTTTTCTTTGTGCATACATTTTACATTGAATTATCATATGTTTAATTTAAATTTTATTAATTTACATGTTACACTGATGGTATATTTAGCCCTGATATAATCCTTTGTGGTTGACTGGGCTCAAAGTACCAACTAACTAATTATGGTATGTTTCAAAGCAAATTTCCTTTTAAATACAATAAAGTATTATCTTATAACAACCATAGGTTCATGAATGTTTCTCTTTATCAATAAACACATTCATGAATTCATGAATACAAAACAATACGAGGATGAAGTGCCCATACTTTATGGAAAATATAACATAAGGGTGGTTTTCATGTGGTACTCTATGTGACATAGAGCTTCAAAAATAAACTTTGCTCTATATGTGTATATATGTTGTTGTTTTTTAATAAGCATTTGACACGTTATTGGTACCCATTTGAGTAGAAACATAGAAGCCAAATTGGCAAATAGTGTTCATAAAGCATAAAAAGTAATAAAGCAAGATAAAAACAAGATTGGTTTATCTCATTCATCATGTTTTCTTGTAACTTCAAAGGGGGATCTTCCATCTTCCACCAACAAGCTGAACAACAAACAAAATCATGATAAATGACTTATAAACATTTTTGCACTGTTAAATGAGGAGACAAATCATAAACCTGACAGGGCTTATTCAATCCTAGAACTGCAAGTTAGCAAAGTGCCTCTGCATTTTTGATGTCAGTGATTTGATGTAAGCATGCCTAACACAAAATGCGCTACAGTTGAAACATGGAAGTGAAGTCCTAAAAGCATCATGTAAAACATCTCTGCTGTGTAAAATGAAGGTACAAAATCATAAAGTGGAATGGGCTTATTCCATCTCAGAGTTAAAGCTTCAAGTTAGCAATGTGACAGTGCATATTTTTGTCAATGTCAGTGATTTTGATGTAAGCATGCATTATGGAAAATGTGTTACAGTTGAAACATGGAAACAACTCATCAAAACAATACATAAAACACTTCTGCTGTTTAAAATGAAGGGACAATCATGCATCAGATTGGGCTTATTCCATCTCAGAGCTTCAGGTTAGCAATGTGCCTATGCATTTTTGATTTCAGTGTAAGCAATTCTGATGTAACTTGTAAGCATATGAAATACAAAATATGTACAGAGAAATTACTAAATCTAAATTAGTAAATATGTGTTGGAATCCACCAAAAATTTAAACTTTCAGGCTCTGGTTCACAAATGGCTTGTCTGAACATGAGAGAAAAATTTACTAAGGTAAAAAAAAGAAAAGAAAAAAAGTTTAATATATGGGCAATCACCCCACTTCAAAAAGTTGCAGTACGTAAGTCACTGATTCTATATAAATTAGTATATTTGTAGATCATGCTTCCGAATCCCCTGGATAAGTTTATTAATGAAGTTCAGAAACTCTAGTCGCAGATCCTATTTTCTGCAACGATAATATTGTGGTTGGAAATAAAACTGTTTTTTATAAAAAGTGGATAGACAAAGGTGTATGTTTTATCAAAAACATTCTGAATGAAAATGGTACGTTTACGTTATTTAAAAGGTTTAAAGAAATATACAGAATTAATACGGATTACATTACATATATTGGATGTGTACAAGCTATTAAAAGCTACATATGTAAAACGGGACTAACAGTTGAGAGTAATAGTTCAACTGATTTGACAAAGACGCTTAAGATTATTTACAGTCAACAAAAAGGTTCACGCCTGTATTATGAAATGCTTACACAGGGTAAAGATAAACCTAAGTGCTGTGAAAACTGGGAAGCAAGATTAAATACAGACATTGACTGGAGCAGAACCTTTAAGAAAATGCAAAACATCCAAGAGATAAAACTAAAATGGTTCCAGATAAGACTTGTACATAGAATATTAGCTACCAATATTGTTTTAATGCACATGGGTATTGAAAATGACATTAACTGTTCTTTTTGTAGACGGGAAAGAGACTCTATCAATCACATTTTTTGGAGATGTGTGTACATAAAGTCTTTTTGGGAACAGTTCCAGACTACACTTAATACCGGGAGCTCAAATGCGAGGACAATAGCGCTTAACAAATTTTTTGTACTTTTTGGTCATGACAGCCAAATTAAATCAGACAGCACCTTTGATTTGATAATTTTGCATGCAAAGTTCTATATTTATACTTGTAAGATCAACAAGAACATACCTCAGCTGCACCTGTTCAAACACTACTTAAAAAATACATTTGATGTAGACAAATATAATGCGATATTAACGATGTCATATGACAAGATAGCAACCGAATGGTTGAATTACAAAAAGCTGATACAAATTTAGATGAGGTTGTTAATGATGTTAATAATCTTGTAAATTGTATTTATTGCCATGGTCCTTTTTTTTCTTTCTTTCTCTTGTGTTGTGTGTGTTGTGTGTGTGTGTGTGTGTGTGTGTGTGTGTGTGTGTGTGTGTGTGTGTGTGTGTGTGTGTGTGTTGTGCATTTTATTTCTTTTTCTTTTCTTTTTCTTTGTACTTTGCCTTAGGTATATGAATGGAGAGAGAGAGAGAGAGAGAGAGAGAGAGAGAGAGAGAGAGAGAGAGAGAGAGAGAGAGAGAGAGAGAGAGAGAGAGAGAGAGAGAGAGAGAGAGGGAGGGAGTGAGAGAGAGAGAGAAACTGTATTGTAATGGATGGATGCATGTTAATGAATAAAAGCCCCAAAGGGGAAAAGAAAAAGAAAAAAGAAAAAAAGTTCAGACTCTGTTTTGAATTTGTGTGGGACAGAAAATGGGACAATTGCAATTCACAATACAATATGTATTAAAGCACAATTAACATGGCTGAGGAAATTGTATCAAAATAGACCAAACTCAAGAAACATTTTGCAGGCAACATATCTTGAGATAGATTCAGTCCAAACATATGGACATAGTATGTTAACTACATGAAAGTTTACAAACCCTTTTCAGATAAACATATTTTAGGCCTATGAAAACCTTTTGAGTAGTGCAAAAGAACTGTTAATTGAACCTTTGTTTTTGAACAATAATTTTGTGCCCTAATTAATAAGCATTCTTTTGAACCTTTTATGTGTTTGGATTTTGAACAATAAGTTTAAGACTAACACACACAAACAATTCATTCTAAGAAAGGGACAAGTAAAAACTAATTTTTTGTTCAGGATCTTTGGAGAGGGAACAAAAGACAAAACAAAAAACAGGGGCAGGGTTGTGGGTGGGGGGAGAGATTTTTTGCGTGTTCAAGAATTTAATGAAAAATATATTAGAGTACAATTTTAGATTATTTGGGATGTAGTAATGTTATTATAGCTTATTTTTAGAGCACACAATTTAAGTATTGCTGATGTATATTTTAAAGAACACTAGGGTATACAATATTATTTTGAAAAACTGGGGGAAGAAACTTGGGAAAAAATACTAAATTCATTTTTTTTTTGTAGTATAAAGAAATCTGAGAAATTAAATAAAAATGGTTTCAAACAAAGATCTGTTCTAAAATTCTTGTGACAAACTTGATTCTGAAAAATATGTGGGGTGGTTGAGAACAACATATGCAATTTGTGTTTAACAAAAAACACACACCATTTTTCACTTTATGAACCAACGTGAATGCACTCAGTCTTTTGGGGTGTTAACACATTCATTCTCTTTGGACACAATAGAAAAACTAAATGAAGGTTTTGACTTATTTTTGGGGACATGCAAAATGTTTTGTTTATAAATGCAGACTGAACAACCTTAAGTCCACACTGAAAGCCTTTATAAATAACGTGACACATATTTATGAAGTTGATAAGCATGTACATTCAATGGAAATGACTTATGGTAAGTTTACAAAGAAATGGACATCATATAATCAGTTAGTGTTGGTAGCTTAAATACAGAGACATTTTGCTGTACAAGTGGAACTTTATTATGTTGTTTTGCTCAAAACCGTCTTTGTGCAAACACATAAATACTTCACTTCCTGTGTGTCCCATGCTACAGTGATATAATATGAATTGTAACAACATTGCCTGAATAAAACACAAGATTTTTAATTTTTAATTTTTTTAAATTTGCACATGGTTTTGATATTCTGTGAACAGTTGAAACAAGGAGTGATAGTTTCCATATTGCAACTGTTCAAGACTGCAGCAGTTTATTTTCTACTTCTGTATTGCTTTAGTCTTGTTTCAGTTGCAGATCACATCAGTGTGTACTTTTCCTGTTTGTCTACTTTTAAAACTGACAAAGACTATAATATAAACAGCCATGACTGTCCATTTTCATTACCGAAAGTCTGAACAAGGAGCAATATGAGGTCAACTGACCAAAAATCATTTCAAAACAGGATCAAATGTGACAATAGCCTTCACTTGACTTTCATACAGAATGATATGTAAAAAAGAAGTTGGTTTGTGTGGAAATTAATGTTCACCTTGAAAGTTGCTGAGCAATAATAGTTATTTAGTTAGTTGGTGCGATAAGCCCAGTCAACCACCAAACATAAATGCAAACTCAGAACCTAACAGTTGCAATATGCATCAGACTAATGGTGATGATGATGAAGTAGAACTTTATGTCCTCAGATGTCGGTTGACATATTAGGGACAAATTGTGCCCAATGCCGAAGCACTGTTTAATGTTGCTTTACGTTCACAGAAACTGAAAGGCTCATTAATACATTACGACAGAAAGCTCAGGACAGCCACCTTGACTTTCACAGAGCTTCTGAACTCTAAAGCCTAATGGTATGTGGCTTAGCATGAAGTGATGTGACATGGTGCACGGTTGTATGGTGTACACACAATGCACTGAGACGGCAGCAGTTTCATGTGGCATCAGCCATAACAACCAAACAGTGCTTTAAGTACACCACTTCAGTGGATATTCAAAAACATGCTATTGAAAGCTAGTCACTCATTTAGAATCCCATGTCAGTCTGCTTGAGAACAGAGAAAAAATCTATATAAAAGTGACAAACAAATTGCAACAACAAATTTTGGAAACTACAGCTATGGGCTACCAAATCTGAGGAACTCACAGAATAAAACTATGAAATTGAAGACTATTTGAATTCAGCACTCTTGCATGTGGTTGTTCCACAAGCATGCAGAAAATAACCCATGTAATACAGTTAGCCAATGTAGTCAAGAGTTTTTAAAAAATTTGCTCAATTCGAAAGCCATGTGTTGAGACTGTTACACTAATTTGCAAGACATTTTTTGGGCAAAATTAGTAACTCAGATCATAATTTTAACATGCGGTATGTGAAGCAGAACATCTTTCCTTTTCATTTAATTAAACCTGTTTGAAAGCACTGCTTGTAATAGATGTTGCAGCACTGATTTTATAATGCCCGTGTTAATGTCACAAATCAAGCACATTTTTAGGTCTTTTCTGTTAAATCTTCACAATATACAAATCACACAAGTACGCAATAATGTTCTACACATGATTTGTTCATTGCAACTAGCACATGAAAATCAATCAAACAGTAAATTCCCAGGGACTACAAGTGAGTTGTCCAGTCTTGAATGGGGTGACCCCCTAGCAGGTAAAATTTCTGAGAACCACCCATATGGGCTGATTGTTTATTATCTTTACATGTCTGTGTGGACTGTGTACATTAACAGACTGGTTCACTGTCCAAGTTGCACAACCTGCTTCAAATCCTTTTGTGGATACATAACATTGACATCTATGTAGATGCATATATCTTACTCTGTCAAAACTGAAATGGTCTACATGATTCTCTCTCTCTCTCTCACACACACACACATGTGTGTGCGCACACACTCACACACAGAAATATGAAATCAAAAATTTCCTGATGAAGCCTCAAAGATGTGAAAGCTTAAATTAAATCCCAGTAGAAACACTCAACACATTTCTGTGCATATAATATGTATATTACATATATGTGTGTGTCGGTGTGTATGCAGGTCTCAGGTCTGATCATTCATTTTGGTTTCCACATGTTGTGTGGTATAACACTTCATGCTGAATAATCATAAAAGTTGAATAATTAGGACTGTGTCTTGAGGTTATAATAATATAAGATGTAGTAAAATGACACTGGATCATCATTTATATATATATATTTTATGTCTGTTGTTGCTGTTCTACTTCATGTCTTCTCTTGCTGTTTCCATTATTTCTGCTTGCAGTGAACAAATCATATATATATATAAACTTCCAGTAAGTGGTTCAGATTACCCTTGTCAAAATTCTTCTGGATACAATGGAGAGAAACTAAGGTATAAAATACAGTTCTTGCTTCCAGTTCTGACCATAGTTCAGGAGCTGTGTGAGAGTCGAGGTGGCCATCCTGGGCTGTCTGTCCTAACGAGCCTTCTGGTTTCCATGGACGTAAAGCTGTATTGAACCATGCTTCGGCATTGGTCTCAGCTTGTCCCTAATATGTCAACTGACATCTGAGGACATTAAGCAACACTACCTACCTACCTACCTACCAATTCTGATCTTTGAAGAAAACAAGTTGAAGTGCTGATGAATTGTGAACCAAATTTATTAGCATGCAATAAGACTAGCACCATCAAAATTGTATGCTCCATGTGTTGTTTCAATTAAATGAAATGAGGCGCAAACAAGAACAGCCGAAACAACAAGAACTGTTCTTAAAAACTGATTTGCATGTGCTTCATGCTATGTCCCACACTCCCCTATTGGCCATTTTGTTCTACATAGGTCATGCGACCTCCACATTTAGCAACCAACATCATGTGGTAGTCAGTCCTGGTGTAATGGATAGAAGCATGTCCATTTTGGTCAATATGGGAAGGGAAGAAGCAAGGCAAAATGGCAACATGTTTTTGTCTTACAAGGCTAAGAAACCCCTAATAAACTCATTCCATACAACCAAAATGGATTGGGCTATTTTGTTTATTTCTTTTTTTATCTGCCCATATCAACAAAGACACTGCACAAATGAAGTTAATGGAATGATAAGTTTTTGTGTAAGCATTGTCTGCTTGGAGACTGGGGCTTTCTACAGCTAATAATAAACCTAGACCCAGACATCATTTCCAGCTTGAGTTTTATCATGTGGCTGACTGCCCACTAGCTAATGCCCCTAATGGTCAGCTTGAAACTGACCAGTGTGTGTGGCTCCACTAACATATTAACTGGAGCAGGCTAGTAGTCTTTCCTTTGTCAGCACATAGTCTTTACCTCTTGTTTCATCAATTATTTTCCCATTTCATCAATGTTTGACGAATTCCAGCAGCTGTTCTGGTATCATTTCACTTTGCTTATTGCCCCGTTTGGTTATTAGACCTATTAACTAGGTCTGTTCCATTGAAATCTTCACACCTTTTTACAGGCCAGGAAAGAAAAAAAAAGGAAGCCCATCATCGCCACCATTTAAAACAGTAATTCTGGGCCATTCCCTCTGCAAGCATTTATGGGCTGCCTTGGTCAACAGTCCAGAAAACTGCCTTTCCACTGGGTTTAACTTATTGCAATCTATGACCATCCAGATTTGTGGCTCTGTGGGCTTGACAGTAAAATGACTGCTGGACAGGCGAGGAACTCAGCTCTTAAAAATCATGCAGCAACATAAGCCCAACATCGTTCTGTTACAGCTTGGGGGTTACAACTTCGCCAAGTCCCCCTCGCCCAATGAACCAGCATTTACACTCATTTCCCTGGCTTTGCTAATGCAAATAGTGCTTTGGGGTATGGGAGGTGACTGTCTGCCAGCTAATGCCCTGCCTCACATCATGCCAGAATATGGTCACAACCGAGTACAATATGCACAGTGAATATAATTTTGGCTAGCAAGTGCACACAGTCAGGTGTCTGCTTCTGGCCACACAATGATTCTGTTTCGCGGGGGGGGGGGGGGACGGACGGACGACAGATAGTCTCATGCTAGGTTAAAGTTCAGCCGGTGCATCTCTCTCAGCAAGGTCACTACCACTTTTGCAAGTCTATGTGGGGAGCACTGATTGGTACTTGTCACCAACTTGGGTTGACCATCGGGGGCTTTTGATGCACATGGGGTCCAGATAAATAGCTATGCATAATTTCTGGATTACACTCCTCACAGGAATCTGCTTTAACATACTGTTACAAGTACATATATATAATTTTTCATGCTGGGGGCTAGGCGGTGTTTACTGTGCTTGCTCCAGGCGAGAGAAAGCATTGGTGCTCATACAATCCATGATACAATGATACGGCTGTTGGCATGGGGCTCCGGCTATGAGATAACCATGTCACTCCTACAGCCTCTCAATATACATAAAGCTGTGTGGTGCTTTGTGCAGGAGACAACCTTGTCACTTATGTTGCCTGTAAATATACATAATGCTGTGTGGTGCTTTGTGCCAGAGACAAGGTTGTCACTCATATGGCCTGTCAATATACATAATGCTGTGTGGTGCTTGGTACCGGAGACAAAGTGGTCACTCATATAGCCTGCCAATATACATAATGCTGTGTGGTGCTTTGTGCCAGAGACAAGGTGGTCACTCATGTTGCCTGTAAATATACATAATGCTGTGTGATGCTTTGTGCCAGAGACAAGGTTGTCACTCATGTTGCCTGTTAATATACATAATGCTGTGTGGTGCTTTGTGCCAGAGACAAGGTGGTCACTCATGTTGCCTGTAAATATACATAATGCCGTGTGGTGCTTTGTGCTGGAGACAAGGTGGTCACTCATGTTGCCTGCCAATAAACATATATAGTGCTGTGTGCCAGAGACAAGGTGGTCACTCATGTTGCCTGTCAATAAGCATGATGCTGTGTGGCATGTTGTGCAGGATACAACCTTGTCACTCATACAACCTTACACAAGTATATGTGTTGTGCTCTGGGTAGGAGACAACCATGTTGCTCTTGTGGCCTAATACAATTGGTTGTGTTGTGCTCTGTGTAAGAGACAACCATGTCACTCTTGTGGCCTAATACAATTGGTTGTGTTGTGCTCTGTGTAGGAGACAACCATGTCGCTCTCGTAGCCTTACACACTTCTCAGTGACATTACTCACCCTCTTGATGTTTGCTTTCAAAGACTTCCCTCCGGTCATCAGTTCAGAGTACCATTAGCATGCAGGAACTATTACAAACACTCTTTCATTCCATCTGCAATATCAGTTTTTAATGCTGGCCTATAATGCCTGAACTTGCCCCTGTGCATATGTACTATTACAAACACTCTTTCATTCCATCTGCAACATCATTTTTTAATGCTGGCCTATAATGCCTGATCTTGCCCCTGTGCATGTGCATATGTACTATTGTGCATAGGTGTGTGTGTGTGTGTGTGTGTGTGTGTGTGTGTGTGTGTGTGTGTGTGTGTGTGTGTGTGTGTGTGTGTGTGTGTGTGTGTGTGTTCCAAAAGAAAGAGATTTATAATTGGCATTATGCTAGTGATTATTAATACTGCACTGATACAGGTGCAAGGATCTCTCATAATAGATACCTTCAGCCTGTACTGTGTGCCTACATATAAACATGAGTGATATTCTCTATTTACTCTTGATGAGACCATAGTATGAGCTACTTTTTGGGTGTTATAAGTGCAGTAGAAGGCATTGTGGAGGCTGAACAAAAGAAGGAAAGTTATATATATGGGAAATAAGTCTGATAAATAATTGTGATAGTGTGTGGGTGGGTGGGCTTGGTGTTTTTATATAATTTTGCTGTTATGGCTGTTGTGAGAATAGTTTGATCAGTGATTTCACCGTTATGATTAATATAAACTGTACTGTACAATTTGTACTATGATTGATGGATACAATGTATGGGTACTGATGGGTCTGTCACTCTGTGTGTATGCGGGTCACATGCTCGTGTGTGTGTATGCTTCATATAGGTGGATAATGCGATAGTTTTAATACGTGGGTGTATGTGTGACTGTGCTTGTGGGTGTTGTTTTGGCTGCGAATGTAAAGGTGGTGGAGAGTAGGAATATGAGTAATGTCTATGCACTTTAGCTCAGAAGCGATGTAAATGATGTTTTACTACATTTTATCTGGATACTCTTACCTTTGTTGCATAGTAAACATGGTGCTTAACATCCACAGAAACCGTAAGGCTTATTAGGGATGGGGGGAAGGGGGTATGGAGGTGGGGGAAGAGGGAGACTACTTGTCCCTTTATAGTGTAGAATCTGAGTGACCCAAGTAAGTAAGTAAACATGGTGCTTAACGTCCACAGAAACCATAAGGCTTATTAGGGACGGGTAGTGAGTGACCCAAAAGACAAATTTTCATTTTATGCCCAAATACTGGCCCAAAGTCCCAGATAAACACCACAAAGCAGTTCAACTGCCTGACATACAACATTGTGTACATCATTCATTGCACCATATGCGCTCAACTCTACATCAGCAAAAGTGGACACACCCTTGACACCCGCTTCAAAGAACACTAAACACCAGAGAGACAAACTTGTTGCTAATCACCTTGACCAAACTGACCACACCATCCACAACATTCATGTAAAAGGACTATGGCTTCTCTTTACAGACAGTGTGAATGACAGAAAAGACATGGAATCACACTTGACTGATAAACTTGGCAGCAGGAAACCAGGTGGAATGAATGCAAGACTATAACCATACTTGGCTGTCAACTGGCTAGTGTCTATTTCGACCTTACATAGCTGTAAATATGCTGTTGAATATGTAGGTTATTTGTATATTTTGTTTTGTTTGTTGTTGTTTGTGGTTTTGGTTTTCTTTCTTTTTTCCCTCCCACTCTTTCCAATGCCTTCATTGTAGCTTACCATAGTACTGCAATAGTGTGTATGTGCGCATGTGTAATTGTGTGAGTTTATGTGTCCGTGTTTATCTCTCTCTCTCTCTCTCTCTTTTCCTGAGCTTTGGTGACAGTGAAACCCTCATCAAGATTAATATCATAGGGTCTACATTGCATCCAAGTTCCAACTAATGAGTTTGTTAATCCGGTTTTCCCATTCATCCTCTGGGATGTTTGGAACTGGAAGCCTTCTTCCTTTTCCAAGGTTGGATCCACTTTTCCCCCTTCTCCTCATGAATCCATATTCCAAAGCTCAGCACGCTATCTCTGGAATATGGATGCAACAACAGATACAAATCTACAGTACTTGGGACTACTTCCACTCAAAGAAAAGCTTATGTTCAACAAGGCACTGTTAGTATTCAAAGCATACAAAAATCTTGTGCCTCCGTATCTTAAACAGCTTTTTATCTGTTCCAACACTCGTGCCACATCTCGATTCATAACTCTGCCCAAACCTAGACTAGACCTTTTTAAAACTAGCTTCTCATTTTCAGGTGCATCCCTATGGAATATACTATCCCTTCTCAAATAAAGTCATGCAATTCACTTATCAGCTTGAAAACACAGCTCCACAAATGGTTCAGAAGCAGTTTGTTGTAAATAACCACACACAAAAATAAAATCAATTTCTTGGTTTCTCATATGTGTATATATACATGCATGTACAATCTCCCAGTGTTATTGTGAATTGATTTATTACCATTTTGTGTTATTCATAATTATCAATTGACATTGATTTTTCTCCCATGATCGTATGTCTATACATATATGTGTTTAAATGTTTGTAACCATTTCAAGGACAGGTTGCCCAACAGGCATTCATGCCTAAACCTTTATCCCTGCATAATTAAAGTTCAATCAGTCAATCAGTCTCTCTCTCTGTGTGCATATTGTGTGTCTGTGTGATAGTAGATGTTGTTTTGAACCATTTTTTGTGTGTCTGGATTTCATTTTATGCATTTATTATAATAATAATGAATACTTAGAGAGCCTAACCCGCACAGGCCCTAAGCGCTTACACGTTTTTTACAAATACATATTGTCAAAATTCAATGTATACAACATAAATGCATACACACATGCACGCACACACACAGACTCGCACACGCACACACACGTGCACATACAAGCACACACACACACAAACACACCAGTTGCATATCAGGGCAATCAGGGCAATGAAACTGAAGAAAAGGTTTTTAAAAAAGAGAAAGGTTTTCAAGGAAGATTTAAAGGAACTGACAGAGACAGAGGCAGAATGGCGGACAGAAACAGGGAGTTGGTTCCAGATAACTAGAGCCTGGTAAGAGACAGAGCGCTGACCACAGGACTTTGCTCAGAAGGATGGTATTCTGAATACTCGGGTGTCTGTAGAAAAGCGGAGCTGCCAGGATGGAGTGTAAAGGTGAAGTAGTTCTGAAAGGTAGATGGGAGCCTGGTGAGAAATGATCTTAAAGCAAAGCAAAGACAGTTTGTATTCGATCCTCTGCTCAATAGGTAGCCAGTGAAGAGAATGAAGCATAGGAGTGACGTGGGCAGACCTGGTTGTTTGAAAATGAGTCTTGCAGCATTGTTCTGTACTTTTTGGAGTTTAGAAAGAAGATACTTAGGACAGCCCGCCAAAAGTGAGTTGCAATAATCAAGTCCTGAAAGAACAAATGTACACAACAGTTTTTTGGTGACATCCTCAGACAGATAGTAGCATATTGCACTAATCCGACGAAGTTCAAGATAGCAGATACGACAAACGGAGGAGTTTATTGTTGGAAAGAGAGAGTAGGATCAAGACAGACACCTAGGTTGCGAACTGTATTGGCAAATCTGATGTCAGAACCCTCCAGATTTATGGACTGTGGAACAGAGTCAGATTTGAGAACTGTTTTTGTAGCAATAAGAATCATTTCCGTTTTATCATTGTTTAACTGCAGTTGATTATTTGTCATCCATGCTTTTACATCAGAGATACAAGACTGAGTTGAATGAATAATTTCAGGAAGTTGAGCAATGTTGCCAGATTTGTACAGCTGGTTGTCATCAGAGGAAATATGATGTGAAAGAGAGTGATAGGACACAATTTCAGAAATAGGATGGGTGTAAAGGACAAAGAGAATAGGACCAAGCACTGACCCTTTGGGGACACTGAAGTTTAAGGCCACAGGAGCGGAGAAAGCACCATTGACAGATACAACCTGAGTTCGATCATAGAGATATGACTGAAACTAAGACAGAGCAGTGCCAGAAATGCCAAAAGTATGATGAAGTCTGGAGAGTAGAATGGAGTGGTCGATAGTGTCATTATGAATAATGAAGTTCTTTTGTATTGTATTGTTTGCGTTGTGCTCCATGTAAGAGACAACTCTGTTGCTCATGCAGCCATGCTCTGTGCAGAACACATTAATCTGATGGTTTCTCATTGCAGAAAGATGCCTGGGAGGGCCCAGGCCAGGAAAATTAGACAATTTTGGGGAGTTGTGTTCCACGTAGCAGACAACCATGTCACCAAGGTAGTGGTGCTCCATGCAGGTGACATTAACTTGGTTTCCCATTGCAGAGACACTTTGGAGGGTTCAAGTGGGGAATATTCAGCTGGCAAGGTGAAACAGTAGCATGATTGCCTTTACTTACTGTTTATTCCAAATCTGCTTCTGGTATGCCACCCAAGTGGAGAAAGTGGAGAGTGGCGGCCTGAGCCTGACACCAGCTTCAGCATCTACCAGCAAGCGGCAAGCAACCAAAGCCTTGTCAGCACCATCACAACGAAGCCTGAAGGTGATGGAAGACACTGAGGGATGGCTGCAGCAGCTTACAGCAGAAATCTCCAAACTGGTGGCAGACCAACAGGAGGACCAGCCACTCTTGGCCTAGGTGGGGGAGCTGCAGTGTGGTGGCCACTCTGACAGGTATGGTCACACAGCCGGGCCAGTCAAAATTCACTAGCACCTCTATCCCAATAAGTTGTGTCAGACAAGCTCAAGTATTAGGTGTGGGCGGGGGAATTTGTTACTCATGGAAGAATTTCTCCCTGCAGCCTCCAACGCGTTGGTAAGTAACTTGATGCTTTACAGCCACTGACACATCTGACTATAGGCTGCAGGTGCAGTCTGGGGATGGTATCCCCAACCTCCAAATTGTTCCCCACTACAGGGCTGCAGCCTTGTCCACTGTCCAATGAGTAAAGCCTGGAAGAGGTACACAGCAATGGCCACCAGGAAAAACTCTGCAATGTAAAGGGGGGCTGGCCCATCACTTGGAACTGGTGACAGGTCTGGCTGAAAAGAAAAGCTGGTAGCTTCTGGTGATCCACAGTGGGGCACGACACACCTTGAGCTCTACATGAAAGCAATACTGAACACCGTTGGGGAGAGATCATCAACCAGTACTTTCCAAAATCAGCCAAACAAGGCACCTGCACTCAAGATCATGCCTCTGTGTGGGGTTTGTCATAGGTACCACACCAAAGGGTTTCAGCACAAGTGACGTACACTTGCTTCGGGCTTCATCCATTCATACACTGCAGCCTTCTGACCACCCTGCCCTTCAAGGTCCTGCCCAGCTACACTGGTCACACCAAGGACTCAAGAAGCAGACCTGGCAATTCCTTTCACCCCCCCCCCCCCAACCCACCCATGCTAGGCACAAGAGCAAGAAGGGGCACAGGGAACACAAGAAGCAACCCCCCTATTCCTATCAAAGCAGAACGGCTGGGTTGGCAGCTGACAGGATATTCACATAAAACATCACTGATAGCAAGCTTTTTCTTTGGCTTTGATGTAGGTTACATTGGATTGTCTCCTCATAGCAGGCCCCACAACCTAAAATCTGCACTTTAACTATCACACATTGTCCAACAAAAATTGTCAGCAGAACTGGCCAAAGGGTAGACTGCAGGGCCATTTACAACACAACCTTTTCCCCACATGGAGCCGTCACTGTTGGGCCTAGTTGAAAAGAAGGTACCAGGTACCTTTAGGATGATACACCATCTTTCATATCGGATTATCCTGAAGACAAATCAGTGAACAATGATATCCCTGATGCTAGGGCTTCTGTTCATTATCAAACAATAGATGACACAACCTGACACATCTGAAAATTGGGGCGAGGCAGCTTCATGGGCAAGACAGACGTTGGAGAGGCCTTCTGTATCATTCCCTTAGCACATTCAGACATGTCTTTTGGGTTTACCTGGGACAACAAGTGCTACTTTGACAGGTGCCTGCCAATGGGCTGCAGCACTAGCTGTCAGATCTTCGAGTCCTTTAGCTATGTTTAGCACCAGGTGGAAGAAACAGAATTGGGTATTCCACACACAGTACATGTCCTCAATGACTTCCTCAGCCTCAACTCTTCACATGCAGCCTGCGACAACAAACTTGAGTGCTTCATAACTCCTTGTGATGACACTGGGGTGCCCCTGGCACCAAAGAAGACTTTCAAACCCAGCACAGTAATGATTTTTCTGAGGTATGAACTAGACACAAGCTGAGCGAAGGTGCTTCTCCCAGTGGACAAGCTTACAACATGCAATGACCTCATACGGTCAGTTTTACCAAGACCCCTATGAGATTTGCAGTGCACTGTTGGCACCCTCAGATTTGCATGCACAGTGGTTCACCCTGGTAGGGCTTTCCTATGACAGCTCACCAACTTAACAATAGGCATTAAGAAACAGTCCATTTCATCAGGGTAACAAGGCCAGTGAGAGATGATCTTTGCCTGTGGGCAGCGTTCCTGACAGAGTCCAACAGCGAGTCCCTGCTGTTACCAGAGCGCTGGCAACAGGCCCAAATCATCCACCTATTTACTAATGCATCGAGTTCACTGGGTTATGGTGCAGTACTAGGAAAGCAGTGGTTCTCTGGGGCATGGGACAATGAATGGCAAGGCCAGAATATTAAACTCCTTGAACGGTACCCATCACCCTGGCTATCATTATCAAGGTCTGGGGCATGGCCTTGGCACACCAATGTATTAATTTCTACAGGGGCAATCAGGCCCTGGTTAGCATTATCAAGAAGCTAACATCCAAAGACTGCCAAATTATGTTTCTAGTTAGGATGTTGATAGCAAAGTGCCTTCTGCATAATATTCTCTTCCAAGCCCAGCATGTGGTTCGAATGGCAAACACATTACCTAACTTCTTGTCTCCTCTACAGGTGTCCCTTTTCAGAGACAGGGCCCCCCACACCCACCTACAACCAACACCCGTTCCTCCTCTGCTGAACTTTCCAAGCTGATGGGGACCCTGACAAAGACTTCTTACAAGAGAGCTTGGAGTTTGTTTTATTCTTTTGCTGAGGAGTGTTGTACTCCTCAGCAAAAGAATAAAACCAGAGTGGTAACGTCCTTGGGATGTTGTATCCCAAGGACATTACTACTCCAGTGTCAGTAGCATCTTTGGTTATTGCACACTTAGTACCAAAACACTATGCCCCATCTACAGTTTCTACTCATATATACTTGAATGTAAAGAAAACAAAGAAAATGCTGATTGATTTCAGAAAAACTCCAACTGTCATTCCAGGTCTCTTTTTGGTGGCATGAAAGTTGAGAGAGTGACTGAGATGAGTACAAATATCTAGGAACAGTCTTACTCTTAGACAACAAGCTGAATTTTACCAAAAACATTAATTTTATTCACAAAAATGTCAGCCGAGAATAGCCTTCAAAAGCTAAGATCTCATAATGTCAGTGCTGCTGTTTTTAGTGGCCTTGTTAAAACAAATCAGTCTGACATTTTGAGTAGAACCAAATGAGGCACTGAATCTTAAGATGGGGGAAGTGTGCACATCATTACTCAGAAACTAGATCTAGATCAAATGTCAATGCCGCATACACATACGGAAAGACACAAATGTGATCAAACTCACTTTTCGGTTGCAAATTTCTATCTGGATGATTCTGATAATGTTTGTGACCCAGAATAGCACTAAAAAATGCCCCAGGAATTTCCAATCGCCTCCCTGGATATTACCCTGAGGTTGTCTGCTTCAGCAGCTGCATCGGCCTGACTTCGATAATACATGATGCATACCAAATCTGCTTTCAGCACCCAGATAAATTGCTCATCCTCACAATTTATTGTTAATACTTTCCATGTATAGTCTGTAAGAATGAAAGTCATTTTGTTGCTGTGCTAGAACTGTGACAGCATCCATCATAAACGGATCAGGTCTGTGCATGCAAAAGCAATGATGTAAAGTGTATGGTTAGCAGTTGTGGTCATAATAATGCCAATTTGTGTTATGCCTCTGGAATAAATTGTTTACAATGATGTCATAGACTTGTTTAAAGTCAGAGAAGCCATTTCTTTTCTTTTTTAATTTCCCTTCAAATCTGTCTATGGTCAAGCTGTGTGTGTGTGTGTGTGTGTGTGTGTGTGTGTGTGTGTGTGTGTGTGTGTGTGTGTGTGTGTGTGTGTGTGTGTGTGTGTGTGTATGAACAGACCAAGGGTGATGTTCCAGCAGGGTCTTGTCAAACACAAGCTGCATCAACAATCTCCCAGCTGAAAATATTCAACAGCAAAAACGAGTTTGGTTCACAAAAACAAGACACCCATACACAAACTCATCGCCATGCAAAAACCAAACACACACCAGTTCCAGTCTACCTTGGCACGAAACTTCACTACTGCTGCACTCTACATCTTGTACCACAGAGCATTTGAGAAAACGGAGAACAGAAATGAGACATGTGAAGTCTGGTCCAAGAAACATCAGGAGCAGCCAATGTTTCCATATTGGAGCTGTGTGCTGGAGTTGGAGCTGAGCATTCTTCAGTTCACTCAATCCTTCCAAACTTCTAACTTCAACCAATTCATACAGACAATGACAAAGCTGTTACTATGTTGTAATTGTTTTGCCCTTGACTACATCAACTACGCCAGATGGTTATTAGTGTACCTTCGTGACATCTGTCAACTCGGAGGCACCCATCAGTGTATCAAGCCTTTTGCAATGGTGGATTTGTTGTCCTTTCTCAGCCATAGCCCATGACTAAACACAGGAGCAGTGCAATGCAATGGTAAAAGGAAATGGAGGTGCAGTAGGACTTGCCAGCAATCCAGGTGCTGTGAGACAATGGGTGACTGCAGGGCCACCAATTGCTTGTTTGCTTAAAAGTTTTGAGCATAGCATGACATCCAAAAGTGGAGATTGCATGGATCACCATGAGCAAAGCCCTGCACTGCAAAAAGCCTTCAAGATAAACATTCAGGCTTTTGTTGTTTCTTAACTGAGGAAGCTGGAAATCCATTTGAAGATGATGGAGGATGCCTCTTTGAAGATGCAGCTGCCATGTCTGCAGTTAGCTCAGTCATCACCAGTGAGATGCATCAATATAACAACTTTTTTGAGGAAAGGCTTGAAAAGAGAACAAAACCAATCAAAAAGCCTCTGCGAAAGAAAAAGCTGCATATGTTTGTGCAACAACGGAAGGCTAAAAAAATCTTCCCTGACAACCTTCCACAATGACCGCTCATTGTTTTTGTGGCTTTACATTGCATGCCGGACAAGGAACACGGACCTGCCAGAATTGTTCAGGCATGAAGACCAGCCAAGACCATTATCACTGAGCAAACTGGGTGATATGCGGACAGGTGAAAAGGCATACTTGCTGAAGTGTTTTGAACACTCCCCTCTTGGATCTGGGAATGCTGATGAGGAAGAAGTCCAGGTAGAATACCATATTAAGGTTAATATGTATCATGTATATGTCTCACAAAACTGCCCCTTGTGGGATGATTAAAGTTTTTTTAATTGAATTAAATTGAATTGAATGTGAGCGATCAGGGTGCTGATGAGCACATGATAAATGTACGTTATTATTATTATTATTAGATGAAACAAACAACATTGATTATGAAGAGACCGTTGACCCTGTCAGCGATGATATCACCATTGAAGAGCTTTCTGATTTTATGAATGGAACTGAACTTGAACCTTGTACGCAGGAAAAGGAACAACTGATCAACAAAGACACTTGCTGCATACATTGCTGCAGACCACTCACCTGAAGCAGATGTGAAAATCCTTGACGGTGCATTTGTTGTTCAAATGCTCTCCCACAGGACATCAAACACTTTCCAGGACTACAGCAACAGCGTCTTCTTGCCTTACATTTTTGGACAACTTCAGAGTGTTTGATAGTTCAACATTGTTTGGGATGTTTATCTCACAGCCAGCTTGAATGCCGGGGCAAGAAGCAAACATCGTAAGGTGTTACCTTTGGCACCATTACCTTCCACCTGGAAAAGCTTCTTGAGGAATGATGCGAACAAGAGTGACCTGTTTTGTTTTCTTTCCAAAGAAATTGAAAGAACTCAAGTTTCTCGCAAAATAGTCGTCTCCACTTGCACTTGCAGTTACAGCATGGTCTCATCATCCACAGAAGTAGACCTGAACAATATGAGTGGATGCACTCATGAAGAGGCTGACACACGAGCATTTCTTCATGCTGCAGATTGTGTGAAACAAGACCAAAACTTTCTGGGACCGGAAAACATTTCAGATACATTGCAGCCCATGTGACTGCTTCAAGTCTTGATGCAGACAAATCAAGAGCTTTGCCTGCCTTTCACGCTGTAACTGATTGCATCACCGTCTCATTCTTCAGCTGGAAAGGAAACCTGAAGGCCTGAAACACATGGACTGCATTCCCTACAGTGGCGTCGTTTTTTTAGAACTTAGTACTGAGAAAGCAAATCTGTCTCAAGATGCATTTGAGAAGATTGAGCAATTTGTTGTGTTCCCGTATGAAAAGAACATTACAGTGACAACAGTGAATGCAGCAAGGCAAAAGCTGTTTTCCCAACGATGCAAAGCCATCAAGAACATTCCAACACAGGATGCCCTTTCAGTCTTTGTCAGCACACCCTATGTGCAGCCTATCAGGCATGTTTGGGGCCAGTGTCTCCACAGAGCACCAAGGTTGCCATCTCCATCCACCTGGGGATGGACCAAGCATGAAGGACAACCATGGAAGCCACTATGGGCAACACTTTGTCAGGCTGAGGACTTGTGCTACGAGCTGATCCACTGTGCCTGTGGCTGCAAACAAGGCTGTAAAAAACAAGATGCAAATGTGCAGCTGCCAACTTCCCATGTACTGCCTTATCCTACTCTGGAGGAGACTGCAGTGCAGACTAGCTTGATGACAGCATTCAAATCTTCCAGCCAACTTTGTGCAAGTTGTTGCACAGTCGTTTCTGTTCATGTTATTAATTTACTCAGTCCTGTTGGAACACTGGATTGCAACATCTGAATTGATAGTATGCAGATTTTCCAAGACTTCCATTGAAACACATATCACCATTTCATACATCCACCACCCATCCATAAGGTTACAGTGAACACAATCAAAAAAACATAATTATCAATCAGCTTCTTCTGTTGACCTACTTTTATTATTTTGACCTAGTTTTGGATTTGTTGTTACCTTTTGTTCCACATATTGACAAACTTTTTGTTTTTCTGTAAAGAATGTAGTGTTACAAAGAACACAATCAAAAGATAATTATAAGACTGCTTCTTCAGTTGATCTACTTTTACAATTTTGACCTAGTTCAGATTTGTTGTGACTTTTCATTCCACATGATCAACAAGCATTGTGTTTTTCTGTAAAAGATTATAAGTTCAAATGTATGCAGTTAAACTTTGTTCTAGGTAGTTTTGAAAGTGATACATAGCCAGTGGGCATAAGGTGCTTGCGGCTAAGACAACACAGGCACAACAGTCATTAGCAATCATTTTCCATCACAAACGTATCCCTTTATTATGATTTAAAATACTCTTGCTTTCAAATGCTTCTGAAGCATTAACCAAATCATAAAACAGCAAGACAGTATCCAATTTTGATGTATAATAAATCAGTCACATGCAGCTATTTTTAGCATCATAATGTACATCTAAAACACTTTAAACTTTTTTGTTCTAAAGTGCAACCATTGTACCATAGTACTGAACTTGGGGTTTTAAAATAGAAACTGTCAGAGATACTGAGAATTTCTGAATACCATTTGATTTTACATGGTGACCTAAATAATAAAGGTCATGGTGACCTAAAAAGTGACCTTCGACCTTCCTTCCATTTAAAATATCAATCTGTACGCTATACCACACGTTTTTTTTTTTTAACACATGCTTCTACCCCAATTTGCAAACTGCTTCTCAATTTATCGTCTTAACAAGGTCACTATTTACGCACTTTTACCAGAGCTGCATTGAATCAGTTTTAACATTTTCATTCCTGTGCTGGTTTGGTGGCTTGAATGTGAAAAGCAAAAATGTCCTGAATAAAGTGGTGAATGTGTGTAGCAAGGTTGTGTGTGAAAGACACGAACACTTAAGTCAGTTGTATGAACGTTATGTGGTACAGAAGGCAAGGGTGACTGTGGATGACATTAGCCATGTCCCAGGCATGGGAACTGATTCGAAGGAAAAACTCTAAAATCTATGGGGGTCCGGGGGCATCTAACTTGAGCACACTCCCCTCTTAGGTCCTGCGAAATATGCAATCAAGATCAAGAATTGCAACATCATGAAACCATGTGCCAATGTGTTCCAGGCTTCATTTCCTCACAAACTTTCACTTCCAGCTCAACTGGTCTTCCTCTTTCGTAAAGTGACCTTCATCAAACTCAAGAGTATGTCATCAGTTCAGGGTTGCGGAGCAGTTTTTATGCATATTTTGTTGTTGTTGAAAACCACACATACAAACAAATGGAGTTCTGAGTGTCCAACCAGCTTTTTACGTCTCCGACCGACTGACTAGACCAATCTGGCTACCCATTTATTGGCACGGCCGCAGTCTTTGAACTTTTTGCCATGGTTTACAACTTGAGCGACCAACATGGTAAATCTTTCACTTTGAAAACTTTCGGAACATTCACTTTTTCTCAGCCGAAATATGGCGCAGAAGTATGTAGGAATGACTGCAAGAGTAACAGCAGCAGCTGTCTTCACAATTAAGTGACTAAAACGGGCAATAGCTGCATGTGAACGCGCTTTGATTGTTTTGTGGGTACTCAGAACTAAAATCAGTGCTCCCTTCTTCTTTTTTTGTATCCCTGATTTATTTTCCCCGCAGAATTTTTTTCTCTCCATGAAAAGTCAGTTTCACTGCCGCAGAAATGTGCGTTTTCGTGGACAATTCCTATGCCTGATTTCCTTGCTAAATCTTACGAGATTCTTCCATCTGGTAGATGATTTTGCATACCAAAATCTAATACAGTCAATATCATTTCTGAACAGATAAATCTGAAATCTATGGGGGTCCGGGGGCAGATAAATCTGTTCAAACGCCAGAGCAGTGTGTGTGTGTGTGTGTGTGCGCATGCGTGCGTGCGTGCGTAAATTACATAAATTAATATGTAACTTTTGTATTTTCAGTAACTGTTCTTTGAGTTATAAAATATGTTACTGTGTGCTGTGATGTGGTTAATGTTCAGCGACGTTTTCATTTTTCAAAAGGGATAATAAAGTAATCTTGAATATATCCACAATAGGCTATGTTCACAAAACCACAGGTTGGACAGACCCTATAGCAGCATTTGTGATCCAGAAGTTGCTCAAGGCTATCCATAAACACAAATACCAGGCAGACACCTGTATGCCAAAAAATAAACTTGTGTTGTCCAAGCTGACAGGGGCATTAGAACAGCCAGTCTTCTGCCAACAAAAAGTTGTTTCACATCATGTTTGCGTTGCCCTTTCATGCATTCTTATGGATAGGGGAAATGATGTTGAAAGAGCAGAAACAATCCAATGAGCATTTCCTTATGTTTCACTTTCAACCTCTGAAAGTCAAGGAAAGCATTATGGTGCTAACATTTCACTCTTAAGCCTGTTCTTAATTGGGCGAACTGTTAGTTCGTCGAACATACTTTGGACAGTTCAATGAACTATAATTCATTTCTTAATTGAGCTCAGACAAACTTTAATTCACTGAACGTGGTTCAGACAAATTTAAAAACTATACTTCGTTCTTAACTGGCTTATTTGAGATGCAAGCTTTGGCCCGAACTTGCAGCAGAAGCACAGCAGACAGCATGATCCAAAATGTAGGATAAAGTCAAGTCAATATATTTTAATCATTCCTCACAGGGTAATTCAAGTAACTACTATTGACAAGACTCTTGTTACTTCCTACATCCTCTCACAGCTTCAGCACTGCAAACGTCTCCTAATTCTGTCATCCAACCTCTCCAGAAAATCCAAAACTTTGCTACAAGACTTGTTCTTTTGGCATCCCGCCACCACCACTCAACACCTCTCCTGGAAAAACTGCACTAGCTTCCCATTTCTGAACATATTAAATATTAAGTTGCTTGTATGTGTTTCAATGCTATAAATGGTTCTGGTCCTGCTTACCTCTCTGAACTGCTATGTGTTTAGACTCTGTCTCATACACTACGCTCTTCTTCTAACACCCGCATGCTCAAAATCCAGCAATACAAATCCAAGACTCATGGCTTTCGCATTTTCTCTAGCTTTGGACCCCACATTTGGAATTCACTCCCACAGGACCTTAGACACTACTCAACCCTATCATCTTTTAAAGCCAAACTGAAAACCTTCCTCTTCTCACAGTATTTCTGCCCCAACTAACGTCAATACCCCAGTTTCTGCTACAGTCAGAGAGAGCGAGAGCGAGAGAGAGAGTGTGTGTGTGTGTGTGTGTGTGTGTGTGTGTGTGGTGTGTGTGTGTGTGTGTGCATGCATGTGTGTGTGCATGTGTGTGCATATAATGCCTTATGTCAATTGTTTTGGTAGGACTGTCTTCTACGTGTATACTGTATCTAGGTAAAATTAATATGTATGATGTGAGCACTCAGGGTATTGATGAGTGCATGATAAATGTACATTATTGTTATTACTATATTATTCTGGGTTCCAAAGAGAGAGCTGCGCTTCCCACAAGTCAACAAACAGGTCAATTCCCTCTGAAGCAGGTGAAATATCAACACCATCATCAATTTGTATTTTTCTTTCTTCATCCACAGGAAAGTTCTCTTTGCTCTCAACCAATCAATGGCAAGGTTCGCTGAACTGGGTGAATATTCCAAGAACACGCTGAATGAAGCTTTTTGAACCCCAAACACAGATGCATCGCAGTTCAACAAATTCCCCAAACTAGGTTCGCGAAGCAAAAGTTCACCTAATTAAGAACCAACTATGTTCACCAAACTTCTTTCAGGTTCAATGAATACCCCGAACTAGGTTTGCAAAGCAAATGTTTGCCCAATTAAGAACGGACTTTATAAGCATAGGCAGGGTCACCCCTTCGTGCTCCAGATTCAAGTCAGTAGAGGTGGATGCTCTGAAACTGATGAACAAGTATCTGACAATCAAAGGTAACACACCAGGCCCCTTCTTTCAGTACACAGGACAACCAGGCACACATTCTGAATTTAACAAGCACCTGAAGCAGGTATTACAGTTCTATAAATTTAGTTGCAGTCTATTCCAGGCATATAGGTTCTGCATAGGGGCAGCATCCACAGCTGCCAAGAAAGGGCTACCAGACAGCCAAATCCAGCATCTGGGTTGCTGGAAGTCAGATGCTTTTAAAAGATACATCAGGTTGGTGGAACAAGTATCTAGGATTTTGTTTGGACAGTTAACAGTATACTACACAATAACAGACCGTCAACAACTACCCTCTGTCATACAGATACAGACAATAAAGGTCACAGTAAATGCTGGGTATACAGACCTGGCTAGCCAACTGTTTTTCAGGTTCACAAACCTGGCTCTGGGTTAATTAGTAACTGGATTTCAATGTCATTTCAAACACACAGGGTCACCTTAGGAAAATCAAACTCAGGCCATCAGCAAATGCACATTTCAAAACTTTTCTCATATATATATACACAAATCTTTTGTCTCATCAATACACAAAACCAATCACTTTGCAAACATAAAGCATACATTATACATACACAAACATCAAACACAAATTTTTGAAGAGTTAGTCCTTTCAATATTAACCTCTATTAAAACAGCACAGTAGGTTAGCACATGCTGGTGTCGTCGACCATTCCATCTAATTCATCAATACCAGATTAAAGCTTAATAAAAAAATAAATAAAGGAATGGACAGAAACAAACAAACAAAATTAAGTAAAAAAATTATATAAATGCATAATGGCAAATCCAGTCCCATATGGCAGCAAGCTGCACACAACACCTACCAATGACCACCTCCTAGCTGCTCAACCAAGTAATGTAAAAGAGTATTTGTAAGGTGCTTACACCTAACGTGAGCCCAAAGCACAGAATACAACAGCAATAAGATCAACAAAACACGTACACAACCTAAACACAATGAAGTCTACTAATTATGTAATCATACTACAACACTTCATTCAACATCCTTCTCATCAAACACACACACACATGCACAAATATATGCAAAACCAATGACATACAACTGCATGAACACACGCACACAGGCAAGGCAGTCACTGAGTCCAGAGGAGAAAAGATGGGCCCTGAGGACAGATTTAAATGATGCCAAGGAAGAAAAGTGTCAAAGAGAGTTGGGTTGATTGTTCCAGAATAATGGTGCTTGATGAAAGAAGGCATTTCAACCAGAAGAGCCATACAAAAAAGCCTAACTCACATTAGTCTTAATGAAAAATACCTGAGTTTTCCAGAAGAAAAAAAGTAACAAGAATAGACCAATAGCAGAAAACTGACAAGTCAGAAAGAGCAAGAGAACTAGACAGAAAACATGAGAGGAGATAGGAAAGGGGATTCAAATGACATCCCTGAGATTCCAGATATAGGGGTGAGAGAGACATCAGACATCCTCGTCCTCCCTTACTAAGGGGCAGTTTAGGGGCTCAGAATCTGGCACCATTTCTCTTGTGTGTTTCAGGTCTTTGGGGTTCACAGAGCTGGGGCATTACTCCAATGGATTCTCTTCAGTCTACAATGGTTTCCACCTTGCCAGTGTCCCAACTCTTGGATATATGGGCCTGGATATAGTGTCAATGTCAAACTGCATATATTAGTCACGTTGAACTATGCCTTGTCAATGGTGCATGGTATATATTAATACTGAACTGTAATATCATTAAGGTGGAAAAGTACATATTATTATGGTTGAAATGTAACTGTAACTGTCACTTTGTCCATAGGCAAGGTGGGTTCAGTCCATGGGTCTTTGGGCACTTCAGTTGCTCCTTCAGTTTGGACTAAGGGAGACAATGTATAGCAGATTTCAAAGAAATTGTTCTGGAAAATAATTGGAATATCACTTGCATTGAAAGTTGAGTTTATTGCCTACTAAGGGAGACAATCCCTAACAAAGACAGGCCTTAACTGTGATCATAATAATAAATTTCACTCTACATGGACTGGACCAACAATCAAGGAGTCATGAAATGATATTGTATGTATGCATGTGACCTTAAACAAATGCAATCTTTCATAACCATGAAACCGTCAACATTTCCTTCTTTCTTTCTACCCTGTCATCAAATTCCTAGAACTAGGGTGGACAACCACAACACAAAGATGCCACTGCTGGTATGACATACCATTAAAATTCAGAACTGTCAAACAAAACAATGGTGGCGACTCAATGGTGGAAGTGTCACAGCATAACCTACAGTGGCATTTGGCCAGTTCTGTTGCGTATCGCTGCTTCAGGCCATTGGTCTCATGCTGCCAGTGACTGAATGCACTGACAACTGCACTGCATGTCACACCATACTGTTTTACCGACATCAGTTACATCATTTGTTGTATGCTTGTTGCAGTGCTGCTCAACTGCTCACATCATAAACTGCACAGTGTGTATGCAATAAGTGAATAACTGCTGTAACAATTGCTAGACAGTCTATCTTAATTAATACTATAATAGTGCTGATGAAGGGGTGACAAATCGTGTCCCAAGTGTACCTTTCAGAATGATGTGATGACAAATCACGTGGGAGTAACAAATCATGTAGGTAGGACAGATTTCACACAGTTTATTACCCTAGGTGACAAACCATGTCGCAACATACTCTACAACATTCATCAGAAAAAGATAAAAAAAGCTTGCATACTCACCAGTCATTGTAGAGAGATTTTTGTATCACAGGACTTAGCTCTGGATCAGATGGCACTTGTTTTCTTATATAAAGGGACAGAAAAGAAAGAATTGAAAGAATAAGATTATATTTATAAGCAGCAAGCCCACTAATGACCAATGAAAGTATTCTGTTGTTTCTTTGGTGCTGTTTGATTGCATACTTTGTTTATTTTTCTTTCAAGATAGATTCAGAGATGCATTTTTAATCTTTTACTTACAAGGAATACTTCTTGCTGTTGGTTCAATCATCTTCACTATTTGCATATTGCACCCACACAATTCAACAACATTACCAATACCACTTTTTGTCGGTCATGACTAGCCAAATGCAATCTGCTTCTTTTCCAACACACACAATGCAGCTGAATAATCTAATATCCACAGTGATCAGTATTAAGACTACAGCTTTTACATTTACAGTCAAAGACTATCTAGCTGACCACTCACAGTACATGTCTGCAATAATAACAACAATAACAATGTGGCACTTGGCAAGTGGAACCGTAGCGAAGTATATACAAATTCTTTTACACATGCATGTATATACTGATATAGTCAAATGCACAAAAACATGCACGCATGCTGCACCCAGGTATTGCTTACCAACATTAGGGTTCTAAAACTATTCATCATTTTGAATTCTCTCTGTTTTCAATCAAATTCAAGTAATACTTATACGATGCAAATCTAAAACAAAAACAAAAAAATACAAAATAGTTCTACATACTTTACATGTCAAAACAATTACACTAATATTATAATATTAACACAAAACATACTTGTGCATGTCCATAAAATGATATCCAATTATAGAATAACAATGCAAATACTGACCAACCTATCCATCTGCAAAAAATCCACAAAACCATATTACTTCTGCACACTTTTAACACTATTCAAGCACATCACACTGGGACTGACTCAGCAACTGACTGTGCTCCGGCTGCATATGCAGCCTTTGTTTGCAACACAAATGAACCCATCCACAGCCCCGCCCCTCTCCTGCTGTTATCACAATGTATCACAAGTTGTGGCTGCCAAAGGGTTTGTGGGGTGGTTTGGCCTAGTGGTTTGGCCTAGGGCCTCAGCTCAATTCCACTTCGGCTCTCCTTTCTCTTCAAAAAGGTTGTGGATTGTGGACACAGTCTTGTGACTTTGTCCTTCACAATTAACGAAACATTAAAATGACTCATTGCTGCCCTTCTTAATGCAGGAGTCATTCTGGTGGTGACACTGTAGCGATAGGAAGATAATCTCCCTCTTCCCCCACCTCCATACCCCCTCCCACTTCTCTACGTCCCTAATAAGCCTTATTGCTTTTCTGGACGTTAAGCACCATGTTTACCAAAGGGTTTCTAGGAAAGCGACCAATTTACTGCGGTCACTTCCAGATAACATGTGTTTCTTTCCTGCCTGACAGTGAGAAGATTTCCCAAACTACAACAGGGGCATGGACAGATACTTCTCGTGTTTTGGGGATGATATCAAAGTGTTTGAACCAAGTGAAGAAAGAGACTCAACTGTGCAAGTGACAGTCCGATGCTACAGATGATACGCAAGACAGAAGCTCAACATAGATTTTCATTTGATTTGGACTCCACAAGACAGAAAATCACTGAAAATCCAACACCACGTGCTGCCTACCTAAAAATGAGGGGTAGACTGACACCCTAAAAACCAAAACAAGCATTAGTGCAGAGAAAGAAACTGAACACAAATGCCTGTGGCAAAATTATAAAGAAAGATGAAACAACACAAATGCAAGAATTAAATGAAAAATGGCTGCCCTAATCAGGCAAGCAAACAACTGAAACCAAATGGCCAGACGGAAATGATGTTGAAAGATCAAGGAGGGATGGAAAAAAATCCATTACTCCTACCAGATCAAAAACAGTACATGGTAACTAACTGTCCCTGATAGCATGCAATGTGAGATCCATACACACAATACAAACCACACAATGATGCTAGCAACCACTGGGCAATAGACACTCATGAAGTACCCACATAATTTTTTTTAAATCAAGTCGTCTTGACTAGCGAGGCACCTCGAGGTAACTCCCATCACCCCCACATCGAAAAAGAATGAAACAACTCAGAGAAGCAAAAGGGAAAGCAAGGAGAGGAAAACAAAAGCAGGTGGAGTGTATACCAAGAACCGCACTTGACCCAAACCCCAAACCCTAACCCAGGGAAAGCAGAAAGTATCTAGTTTGATCAACTAAAAAATCTTTTTTTTAATTTGAAGGATAACACAAAGAACTTACTGGGGCAAATACGAAAAAAAACATTCCATAAGAGGAAAGTTCCCTGATGAGGTCTATTTTTCTTGTGTATTGTTAGTTGTCATAGATGTATTAAAACTATTTTTTTAACATGTTATCTTTGATATTTTTCACAATTAATGTTGAAAATGTCAGAGAATGTTGCAAAGCACAGTGAGTTTGTGTAGATCAGAGAACAGTGCTATACTGGCCTAAAAGTGATCTCTTAGTATTTCTTATTAGTGTGAAGGCAGGGGTGGTCCCAAAGAAAATGGACTGAAATGCCATGAATCTGACATGGCTATACAAAGAAGGGGGGGGGGGGAATGTAGAGTGACAGAAATAGAAGAAGAAGAAGAAAGGAAACAAAAAGATGGAGCAAAACAAAATCCCAACTGTTGGCAATGGTGTCGGAGCTTTAGAGATTTGAACTGGAAATTGTTCTAAGTTGATTACCCTGTGGGTACCCTTACAACCATTTTGCTGTGCTAGGGTGACAGAACCAAAAATGACAAAACTGCACTGAGTCAGTGTGTGCCCAGCCAGTTTGCGATACCAGCGTGTGAGACAAAACAATATGTGCTAAAAATAGCAACATTTGACGCCTGTGATTGGTTGAGATCGGCAACCGCGTGGTACATGCTGGTGGGTCGATGCCCCAGAGCCAAAGGCCTGCAACTCTGCACATGGGAACTGTCTACAGATACTGACAGAACCAAGCTTATGTTTTGGTGTCCTTACACAAATATCAGTGTTTTCAGATCCAGACTGCATATTAAGAGGTTCCAGAACCCTAAAGATCACATTTTAAGTATTCAATCACCGAGACAGTTTTTACACATTCAATCAAGTTAAAAAAATACTAATTCACACAAAAATGGTAAAATCCATCAACCACATGTGGTGTGTGTTTATATAGATTCTGACTGAACTAGGTTGAAGTTGTGAGCTGGTTAGGCTCTGGTAAACAGAAGGATCTTGATTCAATTCAGCTTCAGCTCTTTCTCTTCAAAACTTGTGGTCTGTGGACACTGTCTTGTGATTCTGTCCTCATAATTAATGAAACATAAAAACAGTTCTCATCACTGCCCATCTTAACGCAGAAATCATTCTGGTGGTGACAGCCTAATCATAGGTATAGTCTCCCTCTTTCCCCACTTCCTAGGATCTCAGTCCCCACCAGTACCTTTTCAGAGACAACTCTGCATTAAACAAGTTTAACCAGGCTTATGTCACTGGTGTCTGCACACAGATATCAACATTCCCATCAGAACCATGTACTACACAACACTTTCAGAACTATATACCAAGAGGCTGCAGAGCCCTGAAGTGCATGGTTCAATATTCAAACACTCAGTTTTTACACATCTTTGACACTATGCATAACAACATAAGTCACTCGCATTAAAATGTGTTCTTGCAGTTTTGTCTCTAAGAAGTCTGAATTACAGAAATAGAAACAACCACTGAAAGTCAAAATTCCAATGTCACAATGCAAATAGCAAAACAAAACTGCACTCAGGTTAGATTACGTAAATTCTGCAAAAATGGGCTTAAATATGAAAAGGTCTGCATTTCAAGGTCAAAGTGGACACACAGCTTTTTCTAAAGGATTTCTGTGTGCTCTTTCCATTTCTGGTGTCTGCCAAGGTGTCATATGTGTATTTTGTGCTGTGAAATTAAAGGGACTGGCCCATGCAGATTTGGCAACAACAACAAAAAAATTGCATGAATTTTTTGTTTGTTTTATGTACGGTTTTTCAAAAGCATTAATTTCTGCTTTGGCCCTTTTGAAATACGCCAATTTAAGACTAACTGTAGTGTTCTAAAAATAGACTGGGATCTCCCCACATGGTGCAGCTATTTATGGAACATCATTACATTTTGTTGTTTAACACACATTTTTGTAGACTTGGCCTGCAAACAATTGACCGTGGCCTCGTCTCAGGCCTATTAATTCGTTCAGCAATTTAACTGATGGTTGTGTGAATCATTTTATGTCTTTCTTTGAATAAATCTTCCAGCCATGCACTGTGTACCTCACTATAATGGATGAGACCAGCTGCCGTTTACTTATCATATCATGCTCGGCGATGGTGTCGGGTGACGAAGTTTTCTCTCAGCGTATTGATCCAATGCTATTACAGGAAATATTTCAGACACCATTTTCTAATAATAATAAAAAGAAAAGAAAAGAAAAACCTACCAGCCGGTGGCACACCAACAACACACGTTACACAAACAGGTAGTAGCAGAATATTTAAACGTATGGTCCCAGTAGGCTACTCCTATCAATCAAAAAAGAAGTATCAGGAACCTTTCCTTTTACTTATCTGGTAACACTAACAGCCTTGCCAGTTTTCTATCACAGACGTCTAACCCTGTGCACAGTTCTCTCCACCTGGTCACCCAGGTTTACAAGCTGCGACATGTATCTGCATTGCTGGACTCTTGCCAATCCAGCTAAGCATTCTTTTTATTTTGGTCCTCCGAAGATAAATGGTAGTAACTCCAAATTTATCTCTGCTTTGATTGCATCATCTTCAAAAAACAAAATAAGAACTGTGAAATATAAATACCACGGACTGTTTCATTCTCAGTTCGTTGCTTTCATTCAATGGGGGTTCCATATAATAGCACATGAAAGAATGCATTTATTATCTGTAACACAAATGAAGGCAGCACACAAAACAAAACACATGTCCTGTCCTGTGGTCTCCTGTTGTGTACATATTCCTAGTCATTCTTTTCAGTTTTATCATGCTTACGATCAGTAACTACTTCTAGAGCCATTGTTTCTTTTGACTCTTCCTTCTCCTTTCTATAATATTGACATCAGATTATTGTAATGAAGTCAAAATGATTTTGCCATCATACAAGGTTTGAAAGGAAAAACTCTATTTATGGTGACATTGGGAAAAAATCGTCCAAACAGGCACGTATGATGTACATGCATGCTTCGAAACATGATTCTGTCATCTTGACTCAACCAACACAAACTGGTTTTGGTTTGTCGACCAGTCGCAGACTACTGAGTTTACAGCATGACTATCCGTGTGGTCTCGTGAATATGTAATAGAATTGTCTTTTTCAGATGCTATATGATTCAGGGCAATTTCGACCAGGGTGGGGGAACTTCGTCCTGCATCTCAGGGGAACTTCATCCAAACATAAAGAGAACACATTCAACGAAAGGAAAGGCTAAAGAATGACACCCAAAACCAGTAACTGTTTAATGTTTTCAGAAACACTAAATATGAACTTTTTCAGCATAAACGTGGAATTAGAGTCAACTCAGTAGAAACAGTGTGAGCCCGACCAAAGTGCTTTATTTCCGAAGGCCTAACTGGTCCTACAAAGTTGACAAATTTCTTTCATTTCATTGTTTACCCCACCCCCCTTTTGGCTGAGATCAACATTTCCCCATTCCTTTCAACTGTCAGCAAGTCCCATTCCTTCATGTTGCTGTTAGCTTTTAGCGACAGGTAAACAAAAAGGGTGAATTTCCCCCAGGTGGTGTGGGCAAACTTCCCCCACGCATAATTTATGGAAATTCATCCACCTTTTTATTTGAATGTGTGAATGTCTTTTTGCTGAAAATAAGTGGCGTATATTGATTCATCAACTTTTTATAAATGTGTGAAAACTAAATTTGTTAGACTTTTTAAGCACTGAACTTTAAAACAAACATCAGCTAACAGAGTGCCTGTCTTACATATAACCCATGCTATGGTTTGTTGCCAAGCAAACAGCACAGCTCGCAGAATAGCACACGTTGCTTTTTTCCATACACTACTTGTAAAATTGCTCTCATTGGTTTGTGGACTGATCCATTATGCAGCTGATGTCACATGTGTTGAAGTGTTGCTTTATGTCCACAGAAACCATAGGCTTATTGGGGACGGGAGCCCAGGACAGCCACCTTGACTTTCACACAGATCCTGAGCTCTTAAGTGACAGTTTGGAAAAGTTCACTTGTATGAGTTGATGCATAGTGTTGAGTACAGTTTAGAGGGTGTTTTGGTGGGCGAAGTTCCCCAATTGAGTGAGTGGTTGAATTTCCCCCAGGCCACCCTATTAATACATCATTTCATTGTTCGTCTTGGCAATTTCAAACAATATTGGTTCATTTCCATGTATTTTATGCTGTTCCCCATAAATAGGTTAGGAAAATGAAATTATTTCACACATTGTCCAGATTAAAAAAATAAACATTGACAAAAATAATTTCTACATGACATGTACACAAAACTGAGAAGTTCCAGTATCCTATGAATGATGTAATACTAAAACCCGGGGAAGAACTTGTGAAAACAATGTTAGTAACACTGGCTGGGAAAGTCCTCTTCTAAAATCGTTATAAAATCAACACCACGTTCAGTCACAAAACTTTTAATGCGGATCATGTTCATTTAACCCCCTCTAAGCACACGTGAAGTTTAGCCTCTCAAGGAGAGTTCCTTTAAACATTCAAAATGGCTGCCCAAATCACTCACTCACAGAAAAACTCATAATGCATTCAAAATTTTACAAAAGGACTTTAATAACTACTAACTATGGTCTTAATTTATGGTACACAAGAAAAAGAAAACTCTATTGTCCAATATCCTTGTGGTGGTATTTGTAATCTAATCAGTCAATCCATAGAAGGAATAAAGTTGACTAATGAGGGGAAGAAAGGAACTTGGTTTATTTTTACGCCCAGTTAACCACAATAGTTGTATCAGTGCAAATGACCAATGCTTGGCATTGTCAGTCTGAGATTCTGATGAAAAAAAGAAGGTGAAAAAAACCCAAAAAAAAACAAAAAAAACAGCAGCAGCAGCAGCAACAACAATAACAACGACAACAACAAGGCCATGTCAAAACATGAAAGCTTTGTAAACAAAACCTGTATCCATAAATTTTGAATGATCAATTATGTTTGAAATTAGAGCAGCATGAAATAACACATCTTCCATGCCAAATTCAGTCTACAGATGCCTTTCAAAGTAATCATTAGAAACAAAATAATTATGGACAATTCTTTGTTTCAGGGACACTAATAGGCGATCTTCAGAAATCCAGGGGACTGCACTCGGTAAGTGCCTGCAGGTATAGCGCAGAGTAGGCACGCTTTGTTGGGGGTACAGTAAGACCGGGGGAAAGATGGCCAAATACTGGTAAAAGAAGCAGAAAAGGCATTAGAAATGCCAATCAAGCACTGTTTATGGGGTACATGCAGCTCTGATAGTAGGTTCCCCCAGTTTTGTGAAGTTGTCCGTTTTGTGCAGTTTGCCAAACCAACGTGAATGCTTGAAACGTTCCTTTGTTGGAACAAAGCCTGCGGGCCACAGCCAGTCCAATGTCAGCAAAATTATATTATTATTTTTTTATTACTCGAAACGGTCAGAATTTTGCACACGAAAGGAGCGTCTGAGTCAGTGAAATGACCATTAGCAAGAGATGTGACGTGCCCAGTTGCTTTTTGTTTGTAATTGTTGCTGGTCATGCCTGTGTGTGTGTGTGTGTGTTTGGGAGCCAGTTGTATGTTTTTGCTTTAAGGATGGAATAAGAAATGCATATTGTAAAATATTAAAATCTTTGGTAATATTCAAGAAGGCGGTCGAAAATTCCTGGGTCATTTTAAATGCCATTTTGAGTAACTTGTATCATTTAAATCAATAAAACTGCTTCATATGTAATGAATGAATCCAAAATTTGCAACAAAAGTGAGTTTTATTACAGTCTGTAAAAAGTAAGATTTCAGCCTGTTACTCGGAATCTAGATCTAGATCAAACGTCAATGGCGCATAAGCATACTGAAAGACAAATTATTTAATGTGATACAACTCACTTTTCAGTCAGGCCTTGTGACCCTTTACACCTATCTCCAATAAATTCTGCATTATATGTTATTATGTTTGTTTTGGTCTGCTTATGCAGATTTCTCTGGCAGATTATTCTGCTTATGAGTTAGTTGCACACTTTGATCTATCCTTAGATCTATTTCTGGGTGATTTCTGAATTTCAGGTCATTATTCTCTAACAGCATACCTCCTCTAAATCTGAACAAATTCAGTGAATATTGTGTAATGGTGTGGAGTGGTAGAAGGACAGGACACAGGCAGCGGAGTCAGTCAAAATGGAGACCACAGCAGGCGGCGACGGCAAACAGGCTTTATTCTACAGCAGCAGACAACTTTCTCAGCACCCCCAAAATCCTCAGCGCACGCATAGATAAGAAAACTGCGCGGGCCGCAAAGAACACACGCTATCGCTACAATGAAATCAGCCCTCTGGACCACAAAATGGCTGACTATTGTGTTTCCTTGGCCCGCACAAATACAGTTTCCTCTACAATAACTAAACTAATTAAAACATGAAAAACATCAAATGAAAGCTACAATTACAACCTTTTAAATCGTATAAACAAAATGTACACACATGACTTATTTTATTTACAACAAGAGTGGGAAGCGTGGCTTGCACCTATCTATAAGCAGATTCGTACAACTAAATCACAACTAACACAATGTACAAAATATAACTGTCAATAAAACTTACATCAGAATAAAGAACACGCTCCCACGGTTAAAATGGTACATAACAATTACAATACAACGCTCTATAAGAGAAGCAAGACACACTCAAAGACTAGTACTAAAACAATCGGTGCGAACTTTCGCCTGGGGCGCGTTATCTTAGTCGCAACAGCGCTGATAGTGATATCAAGTAGTCTATGAATATAACTTAGCTTCTACAGTACACGATACTCAATAAGTTAATTTCAACCCAAAATAAACACTAAACATGAAGTCAGCTAAGCAAAATACTATACGACAAAGCACTGATCGACACAGAATTACTTTCATCGAGTCAAAACAACGATTCACTACTATTCACTAGTACTACACAGAAATGCGCCATGCAGACAACGGCTATAAAAAGAATGGACCTAGAGAGGAATCGGCAACTGATTAAGCTCGATCCTGCGTCTAAATAAGATCTAAATAAACATTCTAAGATGCCAAATTATATTCCACATGACTTAGTGCATAAAAAGGACTAGGTGAACAAAGAGTAGGTAAACAAACAAGCGGTCAAAATATTAAGGGAGTAAACAGATTTGAAAATGGCGCGCACCAGTGGCTATCGCCGGTCGGCTGTGTGAAGGCCATGTGGCGTTACGCAACACGTCAAAACAAAAGCGTCGTCTGCTCCGATTCCCGGGTTACTAACAGTACAGTAATGAAATTGCATGGATCTGATAACCGGGGCGGGATTATTGTAAAAACGTACAAAGAGCACTTGCTCACAATTGTATTAATTAACAGTACACACTCACTGCTGAAGTGCATGTAAACAAGGTGTAGTGTAGACAAGACATTCTGCATTTGCAACTAACTCCCGTACATTGCTTGGTGCAAGCACAGAAGATGAGGTCAGCACATGCATCAGGACCTATCCTTCAGTGGCTAAACTTCTTGTGTACTTAGGAGGTTAAACGAACATGATCAATGTTAAAGGTTTTGTGATTGAACGTACCGTTGATTTTATAACGATTTTAGAAGAGGACTTTCCCAGACAGTGTTACTAACACTCTTTTCACGAGCTCTTTCCCGCGTTTCAGTATGACATCATTGATAGGATACCGGAACTTCTTAGTTTTGTGTACATGTATAAATTATTTTTGTCAATGTTTATTTTTAAATCTGGACAGTCTGTGTGAAATAGTTTCATTTTCCTAACGTTTTTATAGGGAACAGAACAAAAAAATCGGAAATAAATTGATAGTTTGAAATTTGCCTGGACGAACATTGAAATGATGTCTAGCGTTCTTTCGAACATTTTAGGGTGGCCTGGGGGAAATTCATCCAAACAGGTACGTTTGATTCCCATGCACCCTTTGAGAAATGATTCTGTCACACTGGCTCAACCAACACATGCTCATTGTGGTTTTTAGACACCTTCGACAAATCGCAGACTAGTATACAACACAACTACCCGTGTGATTTCATGAATATGAAAGAAAACATTCTTTTTCTGAGGAATGAGAGAACAACTACTGGTGAGGTTGACAAAACTGGTAGAACAGAACTAGGGAAATGTATTCACCTATACGACGTAACACAAGGAAACAATGAAACACAAGCACTTTCGACAGAAAATTGTCCTTGTCAAATGCAAGAAAAATAGACAATAATAAAAGAAGAAGACAGACAAGAATAAGCTGATGTCATTTTTTTCTCTTAAGAATGGACACGCAGATTTAAAATGACGTCATCAAAATGCCAACATTAGGAAGAATTTAAGTGGGCAGATCGTGGCAAACACTGAACTTCAAAACAAACAAGATCTGCCAACAGTATTCAGTCCTTGCTTTTCGTACAACCCACACTATGTTTTTTTGCCAAGCAAATAGCAAGGCTCCCAAAGTAGAACAGGTTTTCCTACACGCTACTTGTAACAATCACTCGTTTGTTGTTTTGTCTGTGGACTGACCCATTATGAAGCTGATGTTACAGTTTGGAAAAGTTCAATTGTAGGGGTTAATGCGTAGTATTGAGTGCAGTTCACAAGGTGTTTGGGTGGCCGAAGTTCCCCCAACGGAGCGAGTGGACGAATTTCCCCCATGCCTATGTGTTTGGCTCAATGAAATGATGGCAAAATAATTTTGACGTCATTACGATATCAATAATTTGACACAAGATTATAGAAAGGAGAAGGAAGAGTCGAAGGAAACGATGGCTCTAGAAGTAGTTACTGATGGCAAGAATGACAAAACTGAAAAGAATGACTAGGAATATGTACACAACAAGAGAACACGGGACGGGACATGTGTTTTGTTTTGTGTGCCGCCTTCTTTTGTGCTAATAAATTCTTTCATGTGCTATTATAAGGAGCAAATAGCCCGTTGAACGAAAGCAACGAAGAACTTAAAATGAAACAGTGGTGTTTATATCTTCATAGTTCTTTTCCTTTTTTTCAAGATTATGCAATCAAAGCAGAGATAATTTGGAGTTACTATCATTTATCTTCGGAGGAAAAAAGAAAGAAAAAAAGTTTAGCTCGACTGGCAAGAGACTGACAACGTAGATACAGGTTGTGGCTGGTAAACCTGGGTGACCAGGTGGAGAGAGTGTTGCACAAGGTTAGACGTCTACGATAGGAAACTGGCAAAGCTGTTACTGGACAAGTAAAAGAAAAGGTTCCTGATACTTCTTTTTTGATTGAAAGTAGTCCACCGGAACCATACATTTAAATATTCTACTAAGTACTACCTGTTTGCATAAGTGTGTGTTTCTGGCCTGCCGCCGGCCGGTAGGTTTTTCTTTTCTTTTCATTATTATTATTACGGTGACTAAAATATTTCCTGTAGTAACATCAGATCAATACGCTGAGAAAGAATTGTCATCTAACACTTTGCACCTCGGTCTATCGCCGAGCATTATTAGCCTGGCAGACAGATACAAGAAGAGAGGGACGCAAGGACACAGCAATTCCAGTATATACCCCCCCCCCCCCCCCCCCCCCCCAGCTTTTACAGGGGGACAACAAAACCTGAAAGAAGTCTGAAACAAAGCTTCACATATTTCGAAAATGCTGTGAAAAATCAAAACGGCACGTATAGTGGTGTGACAGTCTACGGAATAGCAAAACACTGTGCTGATAGCATTATTTTACAGTATTTTGTCAGCCATGTTCAATATCTTACTCTTAGGATACCAGACAAAGTAAGCTTCTTTTTTTTTACTTTGGCAGACCCAAGAAATGGATTCAGCATAACCAGTTCCTTTAGAAAACGTTCTCTAACAGCTACCTCAAAATGCTTCAGGGTGTTTGATTTTCTGAAATTTGGCCTAGTGTACGGATTATGTGTCCAAAATATGACATTTTGATCAGAGAGCCTTCAAAACTCAGCTTTGTAAAAAATGTCACAACTGTACTGTCAGTGAGTGATATCATAGCATTCTTACACACCAACACAGACAGACACAGGCAAATGCGGATCTGTAATACTGATGGTGTACTGACACTCAAACACATTATGCAGCACTGTTTTTGACTCTCCATGAATCACAATATGCTCTGTTTCAGTCTGTCTCAAGCCATCAATCAAAACCCATCCAACAAATCCTGAGCCAATCCCAGCACAACATTCCGTATTTCTCTGATACAATTAAAATTGTTTTTATTTGGCATGAAACACTTAATCTAAAAATGGACTGAGCTCATGCTAAAAGATTGGCCCATTTATTCAAGGGCCCCTAAAGCCAGTACTATTATACTATAGGATTAACATGTACCTGATCTTGGAATCCACAATTACGCGTGGAAATTCTGGGAACCAAGGCAGGCTGGGGTGCACCCAGTAGTTGCAGCATCGCTGAAGAGAAGCCAGGATGGAACCTGTGTCTGCGTCATCCTGAACACAAGTAATAATAATCTGTGGAGAGCTATGAAGCACATACATACAATATTACAACACAAGTATTGCTTTTCACAACTGCAAAAGTATAGTTCAGTTCAGGTATCTTTACGGGGGTTAGCGGGAACAAGGCTATGCCTTGCAGGCACCAATAGCTTCGCTGGCCAGTTTTGTTCATTTATGTGCGGATTATATAATATGAAGAGTGCATGAATGATTGACATCTATGTGTTCATAGTGAAATGGACTTCGTTTTGTTGTGTGTTTTGTTCCATGTCGCCCCTGGAATTTCAGCTGATTTGGATTGTTTTCCTGTCACAACTGGATGCCAGTCTCAACAGTTTTTGTCAGCCATTTTTCAAGTTCACCACCCAGCATGTGCTGAACACAACAGTCCACAATGTCAAGTCAGCTGAGTGTCCACTCGTGTACATGAGCGAAGCGATCACCTTGTGAGACTGTGTTCTTCACACCTGCAGTACTCTCATAAGGAGTTGCTATCTATGCCACCATCGAGTATCCACCCCTCCATTCTGTCTTCCATCAGGGATCTGGGCACCAGCTACCTAAGATCTGTTCCCACAGGGCTGGGAAAGAGAAAGATAAGTGTGTTGCACAGTCCCCGAGACCGGACTTGGCCACAGGCACAGACACGTGAAACTTGGTTGTTAAAACCAAATCTAAATTTTTCTCTACTCAAGATAGCCAACAGATCCTCCAGCAAACTTTTTCAGTGTCTGTACATGGCTTAGTGGCCATGAGAAACTTTTCTTCTTCCTACTGCTTATCCACCTTGCCAGCTTCCTGATGTTTTCTGTGATTATTTCACTCACAAAGTTACTGACATACATTCTGACCTTGACAAACAAACCCCTTCCTCACCTATTGACAGCCCTGATTCATGTTCATCTTCTGTCCTTGACTCATTCTGTCTGGTGTTCGAGCAGGAACTTAAGAGTGTCATTTTCAAGTCCAAGCCCACAACCTACTCAATTGATCCCATCCCTACAGCATTTCTTCTTGACTGCTTAGACAACCTTCTGCCAACTCTGTCTCAGATTGTTAGCGACAGTCTGCTGTCTGTTTCTTTCTATCAGTGTTCAAACATGCTGTTGTTCTGTCTCTTCTCAAAAAGTCTACTCTTGACCATAACAACCTTAAGAACTACCGTCCAGTCTCAAACCTTTCATTCCTGTCCAAGGTCACTGAGAAGCTAGTACTGCGGCAGCTTTTCCCATACTTGAATTTTCATGACCTCCTCCGCCCTTCCCAGTCTGCTTACCATCCATGTCACAGCACTGGGATGGCTCAATTCAAAATGACTAACAACATTCTGCTTGCTCTGGATAGTGGTGGTATGTCTGATAGTGGTGCTCCTTTCTGGATCTGTCCTCTGCTTTCAACACTACCGATGACAATATTCTCTTCCACAGATTTCAATCTCTCCATGGCATTTCTGGCACTGTTCTTTCTTGGTTCAAGTCTGATCTCACTGGCAGGACTCAGACAGACTGTCAATGTCAGAGTTTAAGATCTGCAGACATTTTCTTTGGTGTCCCATGGGGCTCAGTTCTTGGTCCCATCCTCTTCATTCTCTACTATGCACCTTTCTGCTCTTTGATTGAAACTCATTCTGTCTCCAACCAGTCTTTTGCTGATGACACACTGCTACTTCAGTCCTGTCCTCCTGATCAGATATATACTGTCTTGACCATGCAGACATGCATCTCTGACCTGAAAACCTGGATGACTACAACAACAACAAAAAATCACCTGAAACTGAATGACAAAAAGACAGAGGCTCTCCTCACCAAGTCAAATAAAACAAATTTTCCTGATGTTTAGCCCACTTCTCTTCATGTTGGCACTGTCAACATTCTGTTCACAACTTTGGTTTCATGATTTCACATAATATGACTCTGGACATTAATGACAAGCACACTTAATTTGTCTGCCATTTTGCTTATGTGGAAATCAGACACATCAGCTCTATTTGCTAAAACCTTTGACGCAAACAAAACTCTTGTCTGTGCCTTTGTTCTCTCAAAGTTGGACTATTGTAATTCTCTTCTTCTGTCTGGCTGCCCACTTTACCTTCTCAGCAACTGTGCAGCAAAACTAGTTTTCACAGCACGAAAACATTGATTATGTGCAATCTCTTCTGCAAGCTCTTCATTGGTCCATCCAAGCCAGAATAGACTACAAACTGTCAACTATCTGTTACAAATTCTTCTCTGACTCATTTCCTGCCTATTTCTCTGACCTTCTCACTGTGTACAAATGTGGTCACAGTCACTAGAAGTGACATGGATGGGTAGAGCCCAAAGGGTACTACCATCATGCAAAGTTTTACATTTATCACATTAATAGTGTCAGAAATGTGGACAAATTCAAGTAGCACCATCTCCAGTGATGGCTCATTTGACTAGAAAATAGCAGCCAGAATTGGTAAAGCCATCCAAGCACAAGGAAGAAAGTGATCAGCTACCACATCAAGCTCTCCACAAAACTGATCTGTGGCAGTGCAGTTCTGCACTCCTTGCCATAGAGATCCAAATCTGAGCAGGTGTGGAAGGCATATCAAGAAACTGAAACAATTCCGTCAACATAGTCCATCATGGGAATCCAGCAGTAAGAGGGATTTAAAAACACAGAGGTCCTGGGGAGAGCTGGTACAACAGCAGTGAATTAGCTAGATGCTGCTGTAGAGTCAGCCACACTGGGCTGGTCATGTCATCCGTATGGCAGATCATCAATCTCATTGTTCAAAACAACCATATAGAGAGCTGAGCAAAGGGAACAGGTACCAGGGCCTACTTCAAAAGCACTACAATGATGACCTAAAGACCCATGTCTGATAGGCAGATATCAAGATATCAAGCTTAAAGAACTTGAGAAAGCAACCCATGGAAGAACAACATGGTGAACTTGACCTGGAAGGCAGCCTCCAGCTCCAAGAATGACAAAATGCAGCATCTTCAAGATGCTTGTGATTGGTGTCTACCACCATCACTGCTGTAGATTACCAGTGCCCACAGTGCTCCAGACTGTGCTTCCAGCTTCCATCTATTATGCAGCAACGCCTAGCCCACCAATCAAATGTAGCTAGTTATCATCATCAACAACAGACTACTAATGTACTATGACTCTGAGAAAATAGCAACATTAAAGTTTTTTTACACCCCCCACATTCAACTCACTTTTTAATATTTTTTTATGCAAGCCATTTATGGCCATGGGTAGTTTCATATAGGTTGTTTTAACACTAAAAGTTTGCTAAAAGTTTGCTTTGAAAAATGAACCTTGCACAAGCTGTTATTCTAATAAATTTTACATTCTTCAATGACAGTGAGAAGCAGCATCAATTTGGGAGCTCTGCTGGTACAGTGGAAGCCATTTTTAAGATCACCCTGCAAATTAAGCAAAAGTGGTGTTTAAGAAGGAAGCTGTCCTTGGTCAGGGGTTCATTTTCATGGAAATATAGAACAAACTGTTATGGAAAAAGTGGTTTTGAAAGAGGGATGGTTTCTCATCAAGGTGGTCTTTCATCAGGGGTTTCACTGTTCCAGCAATTTCAAGACTTTAATCACACATTTATATAATATACTGTTTGCAAATGATATTTGTTTTGTTGCTTTTTGCCTGTTGATTTTATTACGAGTAGCACACACAGTGACACACACACACACACACACACACTACATTTTTGACAATTCTGATTGAAATCAAAAGTTTTGGCTATCTAGAATTTATTTCAGGCAACTCAATTTGGCAAAGTTTTGGCTGTCTAGAATTTATTTCTGGCTGGTTAGCACAGATCTGTAAACAGTAAATGTACACCCTGTTCACATAAGTCAAAAACTGTCTTTGACAGTGGAGAATGGTGTATAAGTCATAAGAATGAAAAGGAGTGTCAAAAAGCTCCAATGCTTAAAAGCATAGTACGTACCAGTGGCACATTGTGCACAAAGTCTGCCAAAGCATTTGCTTCAGATGTACTCTTCACCGCAGCAGCAGAGACCAGGGCCTTCCGGGTTAATATTCTCAGTTTCATTTTCAGGCTCCAGTCCACTGGCAAAACCTCACTTTTCTGTCAATCATTTGGGAAGCACAAACAATATGTGTTAACCTGCATGGATGGAACTAAAAATATGTGCAGACACTAAAAGTATAAATTAAGTTAGTGTAGTAACAGTATCCCATATATTCCCCCACCAGTCCCCAAGGGACCTTTTCATGGCTGGATAGGTCCCATTCAGAATGTTCCTGTCATTGTAATTCTGAACAGAGCTAAGAACATTAAACTTAAAACAGCTGTTTCAGCATGGGTGTATCTGAAAATCCATTGCAGTCACATACATTTTGATCAGTGAAGAAAACATCCCATTACTATTGCTGGAAAGAAGACATATTATATACCCATAATCTTATTATATGCAGTGTACATGTGGAATGTTGCTTGGACATAAATTTGCCCAATTATTCTCAGTCTGAAGGTATCAGTATATATATATACCCAAGGATGTACTAAACAAAATATGCTTCTTCTTTTTTCAAATTCAAAGACAAAACCTGCTTCAGGGGTTGCAAATACTTTTTCAGAACTTGTATACAGCAAACACAGTGTCTTTTTTTTTTAAAGGTATAGGACCAAACATGACACTGCACACAGTGACAGCAATTTTTTTAGAACAATTCTTTACTATCTAGAAATTCTGCCTCTCACTTACTGCAGAATTGTGTTCAAGCCCCAGACCCCCTGAATAAGAGTGTTACATGTTCAAGGGCAATACACTCTGAAGCCACCAAAAGACTGTTGCATCCCTTGAGAGTGAATGTTATATATATGGTGTTTATGCATTAACACTAATAAAAGTCAGCAGAATTACACCAATTTCAGCCAAGATCTTATATTAGCAAATACAAAAAATAATTTGAAAGGCCTGACTGCTTTAAAAAATAAGTAATCTCTCTCTCTCTCTTTCTCTCTCTGATATTGTATTGAATTCATTCAGAAAAAAGTTATTGAATATGTGTACCGCTTTTAGATAGAATATTTTGAATGGAGTTTGTAATAGCGGCCTACAAGGTTGTTATACATTCATATCTAATTCTGGAAATAGCATGAACGATTATTTTATGGTTTCCGAAGATCTTTTTGCTCTTATTCAGCATAACTCAACTGTTGGCTTTGTGTTATGGAAAGAATTGAGTCAGACCATTTGCCATTAGAATTGCATACAAACATGGAAGAATTGATAGGACCTGCAGCAGAAGTAGATATAAATGAATGTACTGAAAAATTTGTATGGAAAGCTGACTGTGCCCAGCAATTTATTGAATCTATGCATTCTGATAAAACCAAAGAGCAACTGAGTCTTGCCACAAGTCTAATTGACGTTGATATCAATGAGGCCCTAAATCCTTCAATGACTGTTTAAAACAGAATGCCAAGTACATGAAAAGGAAAACATATGTTAATACTATAACAGACCAAAGAAGATGGATGAATAGTATGATGAAGAGTGTAGGGCTGCTAGAAAAAAAACGTTAGGAAGCTACTACGTAAATTTTGCAAATCACTAGATTGTTTAGTATGTGTGAATTACTGCTGTGCTAGAAGAGAGTATAAAAAACTTTTGCAACAAAAGAAAAAGAAGTTCAATGAAAATGTATTGAATAATCTTATGCAGTCAGTCTCAGACCAACAGGCCTTCTGGCAGAATATGCGTAAAATCGAAGAGCCTTATAACAGTATTTCAGAACAGGATCAGTTTAACCATTTTCAAAAGGTGCTTGAGCAATACAACCAGGATCAAGATTCTGATGATGATTTTGAAAATTGTGAAAGTGATGTCTATTATGATAGACCAATTACAAAAGAAGAAGTTTTATTAGCCATTCAAAGGTTAAAGAATGGTAAGGCTGCAGGTCCGGATGCTATTATTGGTGAATTACTCAAGCATGCTGGACTTTTTGGTTAAGTTTTTCAATGCTTTGTTTGATCATGGTATGTATCCAGATAGTTGGACTTTTAATTCTTCCCCTCTATAAGAATGGTAATCAAAATGATCCAAACAACTACCGAGGAATATCTCTATGTGATATCAGTAGTAAGTTATATAATTCCATTATTAACAACAGGTTACAGGAGTGGATTGAACAAAACAATTTAACGGAAGAATGTCAAGCAGGTTTCAAAAAAGACTACTCAACTGTTGACCATGTTTACATTGATGGCAATGATTCAGAAACAATTTGCCTTAAATAGAAAGCTGTATGCAGCCTTGAAAAGGCCTTTGATTCAATATTGAGAAAACTACTTTGGCCTATTTTTTTGAAAATTGGTATTAAGGGTAGACTGTAGAACTGTAACTTGTGTAAGTGCGTTAGAAGTATGTATGAAAATGTGAAGGCTAGAATTAGATGTGGTGCTAAGTTTACAGACTATATTAATTGTACCCGTGGTGTGAAACAGGGTGATGTATGTAACCCTGTCTTGTTCTCACTGTTTATTAACAAGCTTGCTCTTGATATTACTAATCACGGCAAACATGGAATAAGCCTGAGCAGTGACTTTGTCCAGTTAGTGATATTATTATTTGCAGATCACATGATATTGCTATCTGAAACTGTTATTGGTCTGCAGACCCAGCTTAACAGTCTACTTAGTGCTGTGTCAAGGTTACAATTTAAAGTAAATATGGATAAAAGTAATATAGTGGTGTTTAGGAAGAGAGGGTATTTAGGGGCCAGAGAAAGATGGTTTTACAATGATCGTATGATGAGAGTGGTGAACTCTTATAAATATCTTGGAATCTGTTTTTCTACAAGGCTTAGTTTTCACCATGCTTGTCAAGATTTGGTAAACAGAGCAAAAATGGCGCTGCTGTGCATTGTGAGTAAATTATATAGAACTGACTGCAATTCAATTAAAAAAAATGAAGATTTTGATGCTCAAGTGCAACCAATTGTTCTCTATGGAGCAGAGATATGGGGTCTGGAAAGTTGCTCATCGGTGATTGGTAATGTACATTTGTTTGGATTGAAACATTATTTAGGTGTAGACAGGAGAACCCTAAATGATCTTGTGTATGGAAAAGCTGGAAGGTTTCCTGTTCAAATTAATGCAAGTGTTCAATGTATAAGGTACTGGTTAAAACTGACACGCATGGAGGAGCACAGACTGCCTTTGAGAACATATCAAATGTTATTGAATATGGATCAAAGGGGAAAAATTATCTGGGTGACTAATGTTCGTAAAACATTATGTGCTTAACAGGTTTTCTTATGTTTGGGATAATCAGGGTGTGGGATGTTTGAGTGCTTTTATTAGGGAGTTCAGACAGACTTACTGACATCTGGTGGCAAACTTGGGATGACCATGTAAACACCAGTGATAGATTTTCTTTGTACAGACAATTTAAAACATTAGCTGGTGTTGAACCCCACATAATGTTAAATTTAAACAGATACATAAGGTATGCACTGACCAGATTCAGATTTGGGGTGTCAGATATTAAAGTGCATAGATCAAGATTTAAACTTCATATTGTGGATGAATTGAAATGTCCATTGTGTCTTTCAGCTGTGGATAATGAAGTCCATTTTGTTCTATGCTATCCTGTGTTTGATGACTTAAGATACAAGTTTATAGAGTCAAAATATTTCAATAGCCCATGTGAATTTTGGTTGGCATTGCTTTTAGCTACACCAAACAAACGCGCCCTGAAAAATCTTGCTTTGTTTGCGTATAAAGCATTCAGCAGAAGGAAAACCTTGCTATCGTGAAGAACGTACATGTACATTATTAACTAATAATTATTCAAGAACATTATTATAATATTATCCTTTACACAAGCTTTCACTTCCGCCTTGTTCATTGTAACATTCCAGCGTCAGTAAATTGATTACTGTGTGTGTATTGTCTTATAAGGTCTATTGTGCTTACACCCCTTCAAATGGGTCTATGGCCTTATTAAGTAAAATTTCCGTACTACGTATTCTCTCTCTTAAAAAAAAAAAAATCTATAATTATTCATCAGCAGCCTAGCAAGGACTAGTTGTTGCCATAAATGTTAGACAGCTTTTGACTGAACCTAAACTACAATCCTTGTAAAATAAAGTTTTTAAGTTCGAGTTTCTGTGTGTGTGTGTGTGTGTGTGTGTGTGTGTGTGTGTGTGTGTGTGTTTCCAGCAGTAAATGTGGAGTTCTTAAGCTTCTTTTTTGATCAGTGCCTTGTAAAATAAAGTTTTTAAGTTTGAGTTTCTGTGTGTGTGTGTGTGTGTGTGTGTGTTTGTGTGCAGTAAATGTGGAGTTCTTAAGCTTCTTTTTTGATCAGTGCCATCACCAGGCTCAATACACTGCCAGTTGGATGTGCTTGAGATGTATAAAACACACACATAATATACAATTTTCCCTCAATCCTTCCCCACAGCAAACAGCTATTTAAAAAAGAATTATACAAAAAAATAAATCTTTACCTCTCTATCAAATACACACTGTGGATAATTTATACTTGTAAGAACTCACAAATATATTTATAGTGTTTTCATACTTGATTTTTGCTCACCCTGATACAACTGTCATGGCTGACTGGGCATAAAAAAACAATTATGTATTTTGATTTCTGCTTTCTCGCAGTAGCTTCAACTGTTGATCAAGTGTTCCTTCAGTAAGAGTTGCCAGTTTTTTAATGTCTGTGGTTCAAGCCCAACAGATAACAGCACTACTTTCAGTGGCCCCAAGCCGGAACCCTCCATGGCAATTACTTGGCCTTTTGCTGGTACTGGCAGATTCCTGGCTGGTGTGTTTATCTTCTTGAGTAGGCAGCCTACTGTCAACTGGCTCAGAGCTAGTGGAAGGAACTGTTTTAAAACTATCATCACAACTCAACTGCAAAAACAAAAAGTCGAGTTTTCTGCATTGTCTTTCACAAAATTATGATGAGCTGTAAAATGTGGACAGTCTTGAACACAAATGAATGGCAGGAAACTAGTAATGCAGCTGGAAACAAACATAGGCAGTGAACTAGTACTGAACATGTTTGATGTCATTTACCCTAGCCAAGCTGTGAAAGTGGATATGCTCTGAGAATGGACTTCGCATCCCACTTCACACCCCAACATGACAAACACAGAGACTGAGTGAGAGAGACTGCCTATTTTTATAAAGCCTTTAAATGTTTAATTAAATGCGTTCTGCATTTTTGCATATTAAATGCATGGGGTTGGAGCAATTGCATGAGAGGGATTTGTGTTAAAAAAAAATGTTTTAAAAAAACACCTATTTGTGACCCACGCTGTTTATGTGCCTGTATTTACAGCTGCCAACCTCTCAAGTGCCAACTCAAGTGTACCAAAATCTTATTTTGTGTGGAAAATTTATATTTTGATTTCAATGCAGGCAACTGGAAGAGTGGAAGAGAAAAAAAAGGAAAAACAGAAAGAAAAATCTCTGGTGGATCAAAATACAAAACAAAGTAAGAACACCTTTGCCTTAAAAAAAATGTACACCCATGGATGTAATTTCTGCTCAGTGCACAGGAATGGGATTTTTTGTTGCCAACGTATTTTCAAATTCAAGCTAGTATCAAGTTCCTCTTTGTGGAGTGATACTTTCATTATGATACACTTGACAAACTATATATATATATATATATATATATATATATATATATATATATATATATATATATATATAAATAAATAAAGGAATTCTCTTTTGGAGGCTAAACTTCTCATGTGTTAAACATAATCTGCAGTCGAAGTTTAGTGACTGAACATGCCACTGATTTTATAACAATTTTATAAGAGGCCTTTCCTGGACACCATAACATTAACAAACACTTTTCATGAGTTCTTTCTCGCATTTTAGTATAACATCATTGATAGGATAAAGGAACTTTCCAGTTTTGTGTACATGTCACATTATATATATATATATTATTTTTGTCAATGTTTTGGGGGGGGGGGTTAAAATCTGGACAGAGCCTGAAATAATTTCATTTTCCTAACCTTTTTATGGGGAACAGCATAAAACAGAAATTAACTGATATTGTTTGAAATTACTACAGCAAACACTGAAATGATGGCAAAACAATTTTGATGTCATTGCAATATTAATAATTTGACGTCAAGATTATGGAGAATGAAAAATGGATGGGGGGAAAAAATGCAGCTAGAAATAGTTACTGATGGTAAGATTAAGAATGATAAAACTGAAAAGAACTAGTAGGAATATGTACAAAACAAGAGAACACAGTACTGGACGTCTCTTGTTTTTTATCCCACCATATTGTCTATTGAGATAATCAATGCAGTCTTTCAGGTGCTATTTCTCCACTATGCACAAGTTTAGACAAAGATCTGTGATAGGAGACTGGCAAAGCTGTTACTGGTCACATCAAAGGAAAAGTTCCTGATACTCTTTTTTTCATTATTTATACATTACTAGGAGTAGTCTATCAGAACCATACATTTAAATATTCTGCTACTGCCTATTTGCATAATGTGTGTGTTTCTGGTGTGCCACTGGCTAGTAGGTTTTTCTTTTATTTAATTTTTAACAATATGAAAAAAGAAAATGGTGTCTGAAAAATGTCCTGTAGTAGCATCAGATCAATATGCTGAGCACCCAGCACCTTAGTCCATGACTGAGCACAATCAGTAATGGGCAGCTACCAGTCTCAATTACTGGTTAACGTGAACACTGTGATATGAACACTTGTTTACAGAACTGGTGCATAGTTGTATGGTGTCCACAAAACTTTCACCACAATGGCAGCAGTTACACATGGCACCAGCTTTGTAACAACCAAACAGTGCTGTAACCACTTTGGTTGTTTTTATGTTCAAAATGTACTGTGTAAAGCTACAATCACTTACTCAGTCTCAGCATCTCATATGACTAGAAAGTAGAATGCAGACGTAGTTGCCATTGTGAAGTGCTTAGGAATCATCTCAAGATGATGTATTCTGCTTTGCATATGATGCCTTTTGTCCTTTCTACAACTCGGTTCTGGGTTCATTTCTGTCAGACAATGTCACTTCTAGTTGTACACTTTCAGGTATGCTGGCTCATTATGGCAGTAATAGGTTTATTCAAAGGCCTATTCTCGTAGTTCTCCATGTCAGTATTAGACTATTACTCTGGTGGGTGGCAGCCCTGCCAACTCTGTAGACATGTTTTATTAGCATCCATTTGTCAGTATCAAAATGATTTTTAAGTAGCAGAGTAAGAAAGTAAAACATGAGACACTTTCAAACACAAGGCCATTACAAAATATTTGTCTGAAACCAGTTAGACTTAGACAAAGTTAGAGTAATGCTCTGAATCTGTTGAAAAGATCAAAACCAGAGAATGAAGGGAGAAAGTTTTCATCTTTCCAAATTACAAACAGAGAACAGGGTAATGCAAATAGCTAAGGCTGATTCTGTAATTAATGGTATGTATAGTCTTAACATCACTCCAAACTTAAGTTTCCTCCCTTGATTACTGTACCACTTTGAAACAATTTACTGCAGAAACTCCACTGATCTTTGACAGCTGAAAATTCACAACAAATTATTGTCATGCTAGAAGCCTTCACATTGACAGTCTGTAGACAGATTTCTATTTAATCCTCAGCTTCTTTGCTTGATTTTTTAAAAATGTTAAATGTTTCAGAAGAGAAGACCATAACATCTCACTAAGTAGGGTGCATAAAGCACTGAAATGCTTTGTTAGATATCTTGGTATTAGGTGTGTGCTGGTGTATTTGATGTTGAAGTAACCCATGTAGTCCTCTGTAACTCATAAAGTTTGGGAGAATGTGTACTTGTCAGTAACAAATTAAGTCAATGTCAAGTAACTGTTGGTTTAGAGACAGAAGTTGTGGAACAAATAGTTCACATGACCTCATTATCAGTCAGTTGGGAAAAGGAGGTCTGGACTGAAAAATACCTGGTAACCTGGCATGTTTTTAGCGTGTCCCTCTGTGACCCTCTAGAGGTACGTTTAGTGCGTCCTTTTCGGTTCTAGTGCGTAAGGGACGCATATTTGTGTATTAATGGGAGCCCTGGTGGATGCAGAAATTAAGGGCAGGTCCCCTCTGTTGAGAACCCAGAGCTGACAAACATTGTCCTTTTAAAACCTGGGGTAGGTCAGAACATAGCCATATATATAAAGTGCTTCACCTGCTGCCAAGAGTTTATTCCTAATAATTTTTAAAATAAATCTTACCTTCCATTGATTCCATTTTGCTTGTTGTGTTTCACAACTTATGAGTCAATGACTCAGTAAGACTAAGAGAACAACAAAAAATTGTTAGGAGAAAGGTAGTGCTCCTTTGACTAAACACAGATCGTGTGTGAGAAAGAAAGCGCATATAACTTTGTGTTCACAACTTGATGTGTACAACAAACAACCTGGACATTTTTAAGACTTCCCCCAAATCAAACTGTATTTGGTCATTCTGTGTTTAATATAATAATAAGCAACAAAATAGAATTATATCTTGTTGTATTAGTACTTAACTGGAGTTGCAGAAGTCTACATTTTCCCTTTAGTTGTATGTCAAAAACTTCTCTGTTATCTGTAAGTGTAAATGTAAGTTTTCACATCTCAAAGAACAGATTCTTCAAACAGTTATTTCCAGATGAATACATATGAGCATGTGCCAAAAGGTGCTGCTTAGAAGGTGGACATTAGGGTGAAAAATAAAAGCAGAAAAGTCATTTAGCAAGTAACACCATTTAAAAGATAAGTCTTTTTTATATACATTTCAGGTCTGAAAAGGATAACTTGATGAAGCAAGTCTGAGAAAAAGACATTTAAAGACGGACACCTGAATCTGTCGGATGCAACACAGGACACAATGTTTGTTTTGATTTAATCCTTGAATTTAATGATTGCTATCAATCTGTGGGGAAAATAAACATCCATCGTTTATAACAAGACAGTAAAACTTAAATTGACTCAATTCACTTTTTATTTCATATTCAAAATCATAACAATGATGTCCTGTGTTACATCCGACAGACTGCCACCTTTTATTTTTTTAATAAAATGAAAATGAAACACAACACTGAATCAAAAATAGGATGTGTTTATTATAATTTATGAAGCATAGTCGTTTCCATGACTGCAGCATGAAATAAGGTCATCAACGATTTTTTTTACATTTTATCTGTCGGATGTAACGATTATTGGATGGACATAACATTTCCCATGCTCACAATACACAGCTTATAAAATAACAGTGCTGATTTCCCTACACTGCAACAAAATGTTACCAGCTGATTTAGTAGTGGTTTTAATGACTGCAGCACTAAACAAGTTGCTTGTATAGTTGTAATTTTGTCAAAGGCCCTTTTTCAGCATTTTATCTGTTGGATGTAACAACTCTATGGTGGACACAACACTTCCTTTCCTGTAAAACATATGCACAGCTAATAAAATCACTTAGTTTCCTACATCTGACACATTGCTGTAGATACTGAACAAGGCCAAAACCATTATTTAAAGTAATGCACTGTCGGATGCCTCGCATATCAGAGGACACAATGGAATATGTAACACTGGACAGTCAGTATGTGACTTAGAAAAAGTACAGCCAAGTTGTCATTATTATTCTTTCATTGACAAAACAGAAAACCATGTGAATTACAAATGTACATTCACCCTATACCCTATTGTTAACAGCAGGTAAAATTCAATTACAAAAGACACTGATTTGGCATTCAAGTCTCACTACCTGGAATAACAACTGTAACACATTGTAAGTAACCAGAAACAGTAATGCAAAATCTGGAAACTGATGACAAAGCATAGAGAATTTCCCATGTTAACACTAATTCTTCCCATCCTAATAAATTTAAGATTTGTTTTCAGTGAGTTGGCACTTCAGCATTGAGACATATCTTTATTTCTCTGCTGTTCCTAAGTACTGCAGTGCTTCCCAGGATGAATTTGGCTTCATGCTCCACTAATGTTGTCCCTGCTGTGTCATGAAAAACACTTGCTCTTGCCCTTTTGGAGCATCGACCTCTTTAGCCTGAAAAGAAACATGCATGTGTACAAAATAAGGCAATATAACAACTGTTTTGAGGATATGTCTCCTTATTTATACTTACAGGTATGCAACTCTGGAGACCCACATGCATATAAGATATTGTGTGTGTCTGCACACGCACGGGGTGTGTGTTTTGACTTTCCCCCGAATATATATACATATCTATATCAGACATTAGGAAATATTACTAACATATATATATATATATATATATATATATATATATATATATATATATATATAGTAGCTGTAGTTGAAACATAATAACACAAATACCAGGTTCCCCCCTCCTTTTTTAAATTTCTGTTCATTTGGTCTTTTCATCCCTACTAACTTCCACCCCCACCCTACATTGTGCCACAGTGTATTGTATTTTGTGTTGTATGAATTTTTTGTCTTCATGTTGCATATTTATAGTGAATTGTCAAAATAATTCTACTTTATATGCTGCACTGTATTGTATTTGTACTGCAATGCACATATAAAACTACATCAGTTAAGAAATTCTATTCTGGCTTTCACTAGTTTCAGCACACACTTTAGAATGCATCTGTCCTGCTAGAAATAGAATCAAAAACAACAATAACAACATGCTTTATTCATCCCAGGGAAATGGGAAGGCCTGGGAAGATAAAATAATTTTAAAAAAACATCTCCCTAATCACAATGTTAATGTCATGGTAATGCTTCTTTTCTTTTTCTTTCTTCTTCTTTTTGTTGTTGTTGTGTGTTTGTACAATTTGTATAAATTGGTATATATATAGATAATTTACGGCTACGCCTTTTTTAAACTCTTAGTTCACATCACAGACGGCAATGATAAACCTGTAGAGTTGCAGAGGAGTACTGAGGAGTAAGAATTTGTGTCATGGCACCATGCTGTTCTGATCGACTGAACAAATGAAAAAAACGCTGTCCGACAGCGGCAAATCAACTCCAAAACGTGTGCCATCGTAAACACGGGTATTTTCGCCATTACGAAGTAAACACTTGAACGTATAAGTTTTTCTCTTTCAGTCGAAACACTAAGAAAAAACTAGTTCGTTGATCGAAACCTGGACATTACTGTGCAAAATTCGGTCACTCACGATCGAAACACTGACCTAAGGTCATCCGAGAAACAGCGAGCTATCGAACGAAGACATCACTTTGAATTTGCACACTGCCGACCAAAACCTGTTTAATAATGGTCACTTCGCTTACAATTACGAATGAAAATGCAAAAATAACGTTGTATCAATGAAAAGTAACTATTTAATCTGTTGGACGCAACATCACATTTCGATTGAAACTGTAAAAAGGTACATGACCCAAATCGAAAATTCACTCACCATTCCTTGTTGGCACCATGTTTGAAGCTGTAGTGCAAAGCACTGTGGGTAAACATGGCCGCGCTTTGTGCAAAAAGACCACGGTCACAAAATCGACCTTTATCCCCAGAATCGGCAATTCTTCGATCGTAACGGACTGACAAAATAAAAACTTGAAATTTTAAACTTGATTTTTTTTATTACGAACGGAATCCAACGCTTTTATTATCACTGCTTTGATAAACATGATTTTAGCAACAGCTTCTTTGTTTCACCACCCACAAGTCCGCAGTGAATAGTAGCAGACAAACGTTTTCGTCAGCATCGGAACCGGACCCAATGCGTTTCGATCAAAATAAACATATGTTTATTTCAATTATTCAGATTTTACAAATAGTTATGAGCCGTTTTCTCAAGCATTAAAAAGCTTTGACTATGTCCTGTCAGGCAGCAAAGGGAAAATTGCCTAAAGAAGAAAGATGCAAACAAAACGACAACTGAAGCAGTGCACCCGAAATGTCCACCCTTCCTTTGCCGATTTTCGGCCCGGACTTGGTGTAAATTTTCATATTTTACTAACTCAAAACTGACTTTGGGAGTCAAGTTTATCTTTATTATCTCTTTGATGCATACTCTTTCAGATAAAGTTAGGTTTGTTCAGAGAAAACTTAAACCTGAAGAAGCATTTACGACCAAAAAATGGATGGTCCTCGCCGAGCACCTTTTGGCGCAGGCTCATATATCTCCCTGACTGCATCAATTTGATCAAATGGTCAATTTAAAAAAAAAAATCCCCTACAAAACTAGAAGCAGAACACATCTCTTCATTTCATTGCATGTGTCACAGAAAATGGCTGGTGAAAATGTGACATCAAGTTCAACTAGACTGATATTTGATAACTTTTTTCAGACATTCCCATTTCCTGATAAATAACTTAATAAGTGTACCCACATATTCAAAATGGAATGATTTCCAACCCATATTAAATTATTATCCATGATGACATGTAATCTGTAAATCTGTGACATTTTATTTTTTTATTACTTTTCAGGACCAGATAAAATCAAGACACACCATTCAGTATGAGACCTTTTAGCTTTTTGGTGGTTATTGCTTAAATTGCTTTTGTTTAAAATCTACCCCCCAGGCCCAGCTACACTTTTTCTAGATCCCCCCAGGCATTCCCGCTTCTGACTCTCTTGAGTCAGTAACTGATTAAGCAACTACAGAGCCTTCAGATAAACTTACACAGTTTGTCACAAATTGGAATAACAATTAGCCTGTGTAAAGTGTGTTGTAACTTCTGTACCAGTGTATGTACTTTTGTTGATGCTGACCTGAATGGAATCACTTCGAACCCATGTAATCTACAGCACTTTACTATTTCTAATTTAGACCAGTTCAAATCAAGGAACTGGAGGATCATTGTCTTATGGTCAGTATTCAACACCATTACACCATAGATTCTAGTGTATGTTTTGCTCTACATCAGACTTTTCTCCTGTTATTGGTTTTGTCTTCTGTTACTCGACCCACCCCCCTCCCATACCCTCATCAATTGTTCAAGTGACTGCAAACTAATAGTAACAGTTACACTTACAGAACCTTCAGATAAACTCACAATTGAAGTTGGCCAGTCACTAATTGGCCATGGCAGTTAGCGCTATCCGTCCCGCCGCTACGCCCACGGTTCCCCTCCCTCTGCCAAGTATGCAGCCTTCAAATAAGTTGATCACTAACCGCTAACCCAGTTAATGTTTAAAATATGCCTAGTAAAGTACTATTTCGTACCTGCAGCAGCAATCCGTGGTCTGTTGTTTCACCGTCAGACTTATCATCTTCGGACACTGCACTTTCTACAACTGAGTTTCCTCCTGTAAGAGCTTCTTTGCCTCCATCCAGTACCCTCAGCTTCAACGGCGAGCTGCACCCGAATGGGTTTTTCCTTTTCCTGCCGCCATCAGTCGGATAGCAAGTCAAGCTTTCGATGCTTTTATCGCAGTCTTTTGCTGTCTCTTGTTTCTCTATCTTCGATTTCTGCTTAAGTCGACGGACACACATAACTGCCGCAGGTGTTTTCCATTCTGAAGCTTTAGGCTTAGGTGAGAACATTGTGTATGCGATCCTTGTCCTGTCAAGTAAGTGAAGAGTTCGGGATGAAATGTAAAACACTGTAAAACTTACAAAGCGGTCATCAAACTGATCCTAACTGAAATTATTAAGTAATATGTTTGTACAGTAACAACAATGGGTTTCTGCTTTCTGTTTGACTCTAATCACATCGACTTGCCTTTGCCGGTTTGAGATTTGCGCCAAATGAAACAGGCGCATGCGCGAACAGATGTGCCCAGCGTCCTTTGGCGTCACACTGCCGGTGCCGAACGGTGCCCCGTGCCCAAACGGGATTCTCCCTGCTGCATGGAAACCACGATTATTCAATATCTGTGATGGTATCTTTAATGGAACTAGCCCACGCACATTTGGCTAAAAAAAATCGATTTTACTGAATTTTTGTTCAACCACACTCCCCTTTTCTCGCATACCATACTCACCACCGGCCGGTGGCACGCCAGAAACTGACACACGTTACGTAAAAGGTAGCAGAATATTTAAATGTATGGTTCCGGTAGACTGACTCCTATCACTCAAAAAAGAAGTATCAGGAACCAAATCCGCCGCCTCAGTTTATTTGTTCAGTAACAGCTTTGCCAGTTTAGTATGTACTGAAATAAACATGGTTCTTAACGTCGCGTCCCAGGCCGCACAGAAACCGCCATAAGGCTTATTAGGGACGGGGGGAAGGGGTATCATAGTGGAGGTGGGGACAGAGGGAGATTATACACCTATCGCTAGATTTGGCTAAAAAAACGATTTTTTGCATTATTTTTTATTGTTTTATGTGCGATTATTATGTAGCATTAATTTCTGCTTTGGTCCTGTTGAAATGCGACAATTTAAGACTGAATAACTGTAGTGATCTAAAAATAGATTGGGATCTCCCCCGAATGCGTCACTACTGACATTTTGTTGTCACACTTGTCCAGGAATCTCCGACCGTCTCTTTGGATTTTACTCTCGGGGTTATGGGCTATTCGCTGCTTTACTGGGTTGGGGGGGGGGGGGGGGGGGGGGGGGGCTCATTATACTTACCGGCCCCTGGGCATCCATTCAACCAATCACAGCCGCATGACAGGTTAGGCCTGTGAGAGAGGCTCGTTACGTGAGGGAGAGGTGTAACAAGCTAATTCGGCCCTTGACCTACCACAAGATGGCTGCCAGAAATCCAGGAGTAGAATTTGGTAAGCAGATGATAATCATTGATAATTTATTAATTGTAATGCGTATTTCAGTGGGTGATGGGAGACAAATTGGTGCACACGTGTGTTTACTTGAGATCGTTCTTGTTGTTGTTGATCGCTCTAGAGCAGACTCACTGCGCTCTTGTCGCAAGTGATTCTAAAATCTAAGTTCAAGTTCAGTTTTTTGCTTTACCTCCACAGAGACCGTGATGTGATTCTAAATGAGTGACTAGGTAGGTAGGTAGGTAGTGTTGCTTAATGTCCTCAGATGTCAGTTGACATATTAGGCACAAGCCGAGGCCAATGCCGAAGCATGGTTCAATATAGCTTTACGTCCACGGAAACCAGAAGGCTCGTTAGGACGGACAGCCCAGGACGGCCACATCGACTCGCACACAGCTCCTGAACTATGTGAGTGACTAGCTTTTTAGAGCACGTTTTGAATATCCACCGAAGTGGTGTAGTTACCATGTCACGTCACTTCACGTAAAGCCACATGCTAATACTGGTGCGTTCGGCGTGTTTAGCTGTAACCAGCCACCTGCGGTTTGGGCAGAATGACCGGGATCTTTTAACTTATTCAACACATCTCCTAGTCCGCTATATATATATATATATATATATATATATATATATATATATATATATATATATATATATATATACTGCAGGCAGCCAAAGGCAGTAAGCACTGGAGCCTGGGGACACCTAAATTCAGCCAAAACTTTGATTGCCAGTTTTCAAAAAATCACCATAAAATCTAAAAACATCACATAAACATTGTTATGTTTAGTCTTAAATAATGCAAAACATATAATATGCATAATCACGTGCCAATTAAACAGCTAACTTCAATAGCAAACACTCCTTGCATGTAGATAGTGTTGAGTTAACTGTAATTGTTACTGGTTATTGTGGCAGATGACCAAAAGGGAAACAACTCGCAATGGCTTGGAAGAGATTAGGGACTAATAGTAATAATGATAATAATAATACAAGAAAAACCTACTGGCTGATGGCACCCCAGAAACACACATTATGCAAACATGTAGTAGTAGAATATTTAAATTTATGGTTCCTGTAGGCTATTGCTATCAATGAAGAAAGTATTAGGAACTTTTGAATGGGCTATTTGCTCCTTTTATGTGTCCATTAACAGCTTTGCCATTTTCCTGTTGCAATTCACAGACATCTAAACTTGTGCACAAACCTCTCCACCTGGTCACCCAGGTTTACCAGCTGCAACCTGTATCTGCGTTGTTGGTCTCTTGCCACTATGCTAGTCTTGCTGTTTATTTTGGTCCTCCGAAGCTGAATGGTAGTGACTCCATCTTTCTAAATCCATCTCTGTTTTGATTGCATAATCTTGAAAAAACAGAAGAGAACTATGAAGATCATGATGTATACACCTCTGTTTCATTCTCAGTTCTTCGCATCATTGCTTTCCTTCAGTGAGCTATTTGCGCCAGTATGAGAAATAGCACATGAAAGAGTGCATTTATTATCAGGTACTAGTACTACACTGAAAAGAAGGCGGAACACAAAAAAATGACATCCCGTCATCCTGTGATCTCTTGTTGTATACATATTCCTAGAAATCTTTTTAGTTTTGTCATTCTTGCTATCAGAATAATCAGTAACTATAAATTTGTACTTCTGGAGCCATTTTCCCCATCTCCTTTTATAATCTTGACGTCAAATTATTGATTTTGTAATGATGTCAACATTATTTTGCCATCATTTCATTGTTTGTCTTGGCAGTTTCAAATAATATCAATTCATTTCGCTGTATTTTGTGTTGCTACACATGAAAAGATTAGGAAAATGAGATTATTTCATACACACTGTCCAGATTAAAATATAATTATAAACATTGACAAAAATAATTCTGTGATGGTGCAGAGTGGTAGGAGAAATGCGACAGGCAGCAGTCTGGCTGACATTTGTATTTCCTCAGACTGTACAAGCACAATTTTGGGAATTCTTTAGTCTCTACTTGTTTATTCTTGAGGGAAGTGGTGGTTTGGTCAGTGTTTGGGCCCTCTGCCCCACTGAGGACCTCCCCAAGATAATAATGTTTATAGTTCCAGACCGTGGACAGCAGCAGTGAAGAACCCTCCCTCCCCCTTTTCCCTCCCCCACCCTCCGGTTGGCTGTGAGAATTGGTAAACTGGTAGCGTGGGAAAGTTGGGCTCGGTTTGGGTTTGTGATGCGCGCCAGAACTGGACACTCTATTGCTGACCACCAAGAGGTGAGGACTGCTCTCTCTCTCCTCCGGCTGTCCCTCGTTTGGGTTTTTTATGGAGAGTAACCTGCGGTTAAGGGTTAAGGGTTGCCGAATGTGAAGCAGGTTACTTCCTCCTTTTAGTTTTGTTTGTAAACGCCTTTTTCTGTAGGGTTTCTTAAGTGTGGCGGGTAGTGCTTGGCTAGTTACGTAGAGTACTGTTGGAGGGTAAGGTTCGTCATTTTATTTCCAGGTGTTGTATCCAGCAGAGAAAGGAAGGGATTGTATTATTCCATAAGTTGCTGTGGCGTTATGAGTTTGTTGCTATCTTGGTGCTGTGTTTTGGGAGGTTCAACAGATGCTACAGTCTCCTTTCCTGTTCTTTTTGACTGGTTTGATTAGTTAGTTGTTGTTCTCTTAACCAGGAATTGCTCGAGGAGAGCGTCAGGATTGTTGTTGCTGTTTGTATGGTGGTTTTAGAATTGTTGTGGTAAGAGGAAGAAGAGGAATCTGGTTGTAGGGGAGTTGTTTTATTTGAGGAATGTTGGCGTGTTGTTAACTGAAGTCGGAGGTGGCGTGGTTGTAGTACTGTGGCATGATGTCGGGCGCCTGCGTAGGTCGCGAGCTGTGCAGTGGTGGGCTGCACGCGAGGTGCCCAGCGTAGTCGTAGCGGTTTTCGTTGTTAGTAGTTTCTGTGCACTGTGTCTCGTTTATCCATCTTTTGTTGGTAGAAGGCCTTGTAGTTGTTGTCGTTCAGAGCGACATATAAATAACTCAGTGTGTAGTTGTCACGGTTGTTATACCCAGTACCCACACATACCCATATTGGGCGATGTGGCCTTATAGAAAAGTGACGTATGTACATTGTGCTTGTGTTCTATATTTAGTGAAGAAGAAGCAGGTATTGCCATGGGTTGACAGTGTAGGAGGCAATTACATTTTCTTTGTGGAGTTCCCCGGCCGCTAGAGTTACTTATCCCTCTTTTTCTTTCCTTCTCCTTCTCTCTCTCTCTCTCTCTCTCTCTCTTTCTCTGATCATTCCAGGCATTAAAGAAGGGACAGGAGACCAATATGAGACAGTGAGAAACTGTACCTGACGTCGCCGCCTTGCCCATCTTTTTTCTGTCCACTTTCTTGGCCCTTTCCCCATGCTTCTGTCCCTCTCCTTCTCCCTTTTCCTGGCATCAAAGAAGGGACATGCAGGTTTGAAGTGGCAGATAGCCGAACAGGCTTAGCAGACGTGCTCGCCTTGCCCATCTTTTCTCTATTTTGTTTTCTATTTTTTTGTTTGTTTCTCTATTTCTTTTTTTCTTTTTTCTTTGCGACAACCCTCCTCACCAAAGCTAATTTTCTGTCATCTTTTTCATTCTCTCTGCTGTTTACTCTTCTCTCTCTTTCTCTGATCATTCCGGGCATCAAAGAAGGGACAGGAGACCAATGTGAGACAGTGAGAAACTGTACCTGATGACCCGCCTTGCCCACCTTTTCTCTATCCACTTTCTTGGCCCCATCCTTCTGTCCCTCTCTTTCTCTTTTCCGGGCATCGAAAAAGGGACATGCAGATTCGAAGTGGCAGATAGCCGAACAGGCTTAGCAGACATCCTCGCCTTGTCCATCTTTTCTCTCTTCCCTCTATTGCTTTCATCTCCATTTCTTCCTACCTTGGGTCTAGTTCCACCCAGTTAGAGAACAGCCTTTTTGTTGCTGTTTTTCACAGTATTTTTATAAGTGTTTTTGCTGAGGCCTAGTGGTGAGCAATGATTTAGGAGTTAATGTATGACTACTAGATTAAGGACCGAGGAGATTGGTTTGATAGGTTAGTTCGGTAGAATGCTTGGATTATTTAGCTTAGTTTCATCGTCACCTACATGTAACTAAACTGGTTACACGAACTCACAATGTAACTGTTTTATTAGTAGAATACAGAAGTGGAAACACATTGATGATGTGATCACTGACTCTAAGTGTTGTGCTGTTTCGTTTCCGTGATCTAAATGTTGTGGTTGTCGGTGTGCTTGTGTGTTTGCTCGGCATGGCATCCTGACACTTTGCCAATGCATTCAAGCCTGAAAAACAAACGTACATGCATCCACAACGCTACACTGCTACGCCTGTACCATGTGTTAGTCCACTCCAAATTGGACTATGTATCCATTGTGTATGGATAAGCCCATTGGTCAGTTCTGAAGCAACTGGATCCAATCCACCATCAGGGCTTGTGTATTGCATTGGGGGCTTTCCGCACATCTCCCGCTCAAAGTCTCTACATGGAAGCACATGAACCATCCTTAAAGGACAAGTCCAAGGTTAGGTGTGATTTTGGACACAATTTCCTTTAAAGCTCGCTGAGAACGATGATGTAGGTGAAACTGTGATCTGATGCACACAAAAAAGGCATTTTCTGTTGTACTGAAAGCGTCACCATGACGCCAAAATCACGTGACTACGTCCCTCTGGGGAGTCGCTGCAAAATAGCCAACTCGAGCTCCGAAGACAAAACTGATACTTTGCCCGAGAGACCCACAAGGATACAGCCGTATCAGTTTGAGCCTGTCAGGCAGGATTTTGAAAGAGTACCGGAACATCGTGTCAGCTTCGAAGCAATCCCCATGCAGTATTCCATGGGGTTTGCAAAATCGCAGTCACTGAAGTGCTCGCTACACAAATGGGCGTAATGCGGCGCAGCAAGAAAGTCAGCTCGTATGAATTGTATAAATTTAATCCACTTTCACCTCACTGCAGGTCGATTGCGCGGGAGCTCATGCTGTGTTATACCTGGGGTCGTCTGCGAATTGTTACAGTTCACGGCAACACAGTAGGCTGGCGTAGTTAACTTTTTTGTCAACCACACGCATACACAGTTTACTGAAGAATCTAAGATGGCAACCGCACTGACTCCCCAGACTGACCTCACTTCCGGGAAAGTCACGTGACTGATGGAGAACCCGAGACTGTAGTCCCGGCCAGCCTACAGAAAATAAAATCGATTAAAAACCCAATGAAACATTTTTATTTCATTAAATCTGAAACTAGTGACTCATTTGTCAATCATTTTGATGGTCATTTTGCATACTTCAAAACCTTGGACTTTTACTTTAACCTATCACCATTTAAAACTGTCTCTAAATTATGTCCTTAAACTAAAATCTTTGCCAGAAAACCCAGCTTATATTTGTGTTTTTTAACTTGAAAACATTGAATTATTTGAAGAATCAGAGTAAAACATTCCACCTCTCAGCATCTGCATTCCACTGCACTTGCAAAAATCCAAAATTATTTTTAATCTGATTGATGATGCTCCCTTGTTGGACATCACCCCTTGGACGCTGTCAGCTCCTACAGTCCTTTCTGATTTAACCTAATTCAGAAAAGACAAAACTAACCTGGACACCTATAAACAGTTTTATTTACAACTTATTTCTGAATATCTTTTGTTGGAAAAAAATTAATGGATGGTTCTAAAACAGAGGCAGGAGTCGCTGCAGCAGCTGTCTCCACCAAATGTTCCTGGAAGCCTTTGACTTTTCACCTTTCAGCCAACAGCTCCATATATACAGCAGAATTATGAGCTAGAACATGTTTATTGTTCTAAAGAAAAATCATTTTTAATACTGTCTGGTTCACTTTCATCACTAAAAGCTGTATTTAGCTTAAAGTGTGACCCCCCTATCTTGGTACAGATTCTAGAACTGTATATTGATTTGACCAAAGATGGGAAGGAGATGTTTTTATCTAGGTCCCCGACCATGTGGGCATTAGGGGTAATTCAGCTGCAGACTCTGCAGCTAAGGATGCTCTGGTTGGCGACATCTCAGTTGAACTAATCCCCTTCTCAGACATAAAAGCCCATACAAACAAATATATATTAGACCTGTGGCAGTTGGAGTGGGATGAGTTCCCAGAAAATAAACTACATAAAATATTTCCAGATTTAACAGTGTACTATTTGTCCTCGGACAAACAGAAAAGAGGAAACCATGATGGCCCGATTGTTCAGTGGCCACTCTTTTATTACTCATTCCTTTTTATTGAAGGGTGAGGAACTGCCAATGTGCATCAGATGTAATGAACTTTTAACTATAAAACACATTTTACTTGTTCAGATTTAATTGAAACAAAAGAGAGCCACTATACAGCTCAGTCACTACAGGTTTTATTTGAAGAAAAGATTTTTAACTATCTGAAAGAAAGAAATATTTTTGGAAGGATTTAAATTTGCAGAACTTTTTGGGAAATGTCTTAACCAACTTTTAAGTGTCTTTTTAAAATCTGATATATATATAATATATATATATATATATATATATATATATATATATATATATATCAGTTTTAACATGTACACATTTTTAACATTTACTGTATTATAAATATAACAGAGTATGTTTGCCCTGATGTAACTGCAAACACCCAGTTACTTACTTACTTACTTTCACTGCACAGTGAGTTTAACTCACATGAATTGTCTATTATTATTAAAATGTGTTGGCAGGGCTTCTGGAAAAAACACCAATCTGTGCATATTCATGTACTAGGACCTCAAATTTATCCTTTAGATTTCCATTCTAGGCATGAACATTTTGTTTTAATTATAGTTAAGATCCATACTCAGGAATGAAAATACACCATACAAGTGTGTGTGCACACATGCGCACGCACACACACACACACCAAATCCATGCCTATCAGCAAACATTTATAAAACTAAAACTAAATTAATGTTAGTAGTGTTACAATGTGGAAGGGGATTCAATCAAAGATAATATGCTATGCAAAGATAATGCATCCTGCACAGCAGCTAATGCTATGTACACTGTAAAACATCTGGATTGCATTGGGCAAAGCCCCCAAGCACAGCTATGAACAATATATTAGGGGAGACAATTGCACTACATGCGAATGTAAATAAACACTGATGTTGGTGCTCGCCCAACTGATTATTTTTGTTACTGCTCATTTTGGTGTAGTTTTCAAAATTTGTGCATGTGGTTTTACTTTTGTTTCTTTCTTTCTATTTTGTTCTTGCCTGTCCTGTGATTTCACATGATTAATTTCATACAGTCATAATCATGGGTTAGTGTGGTGGGCCTGTTTCAGAATGATGAGAGGTCTGTGTTGATTGGAAGAAAGCAAGTCGTTTAGATCTGTGTAAACACTTTAAGGTGTCGTGTGTGTGGGGGGGGGGGGGGGGGGGGGGGGGGGGGGGGGGGCAAACAACATTATGAGTCAGTTATGTAATAAGTCAAGCTTGATGCATGTGTGTGTGAAATCCAAGAGGAAACAGTGTGGATAAGCTGAAGACTGGATGTAGGGAAAGAGATCCCAATAGAGTCAGAGATATAGACAGGCAAGAGAAAGAGAGTATCAAAACAGACAACCAACCCAAGGAGTAAATGTACAAATGAAAAGACAGCATGGATTCCACTGTGGTGTATTCTGTGACACAAATTCATCAATTCAATGGAAACTGTTGAAAAATTAACAGAAACATTTGGCAAATAAATGAGTACAGAGAGAGAGCACATGACAGCACATTACACTTTGGTGTAATAATGTATGGGTTATTAATAGTTAACCTAGTTATTTATAAAGAAAGCAATAAACACATTAAATAAATAAATGGATCATTAATTTATTATAGTTAATAGAAAGTGGGGGGGGGGGGGGGGGGGGGGACAATGGTAACATAAATGATTAACCAGCAACACTGTTTCAAATGTAAATTTATCCATCCTATACTTCTTTCATAAATTAGACAAAAATCAACAACAACAAAAAATGAATACAAACAAAAAAGTTTAACTTATCAAGCTATTGCCACTGAGCTCATGTAACTGGACCAAAAACATTTCAAACTTGTGAGGGTTGAAAACTGTAAATGGAGTTTTAAGTCCTGTCAACCCAGAGGGTCACCTCAAGCTGATCAAACATAGTCATAAGTCAATACACTCTATAACATGCATCTTAAAAGTAATATTACACTCAAGTCAGACTTACAAGCTCGGTATAAGTAAACATGGTGCTTAACGTCCACAGAAACCGTAAGGTTTATTAGGGATGGGGAGAAGGGGGTATGGAGGTGGGGTGGGGGTGGGGGAGGTTATATACCTATCGCTACACTGTCACCACCAGAATGACTTCTGCATTAAGATGGGCAGCTCGGTATAAGCACACAAGTAGGACCTATATATTACACATGCATTCCAAACCAGTAGTCCTTTTCATGTTGCCCTTGTGCACAATAACACATAAACATGATAAAGCTAGGAGATGCTGGCATGAATCCATGATCAACCATTCTGTGAGATTTTTCCAACACCAAGTTACACATAATAAGACCCACCAGTTACCACATGCTAGCTCCTTTATAAACAACCAAAAAGGGCCACACGTAAAATTGAAAAGACCTTCTCTCTCAAAAATTGCAGACATTTCAAAAAAGTGCAAAAGAGTGGGCTAATAATGTTAAAAAAAATGTTTGTTTTTAAAGGACATACAAAAGGACTAGTCACTAGACAGGATTCCACATAGTTCAGGAGCTGTGTGAGAGTCGAGGTGGCCATCCTGGGCTGTCTGTCCTAATGAGCCTTCTGGCTTCAGTGGTTGTAAAGAATTATTGAACCATGCTCACGCATTGGTCTCAGCTTGTCCCTAATATGTCAGCCGACATCCAAGGACATTAAACATCACTTCATCATCATCACAGAATTCCATTAGAACAGGTAAAAAAGTACAATCAAATGAGAACCCTGACTTAAGTTGTAAGAGAGAGAGAGAAAGAGTATGCACATGACACCTTTCATAGATTCTGATTCTACTTGTTTGGTTTTTTTTTTTTAATCACAACAAAGATTTTCAAGTTTGGGGAAGTTAAACTCAGTATTAACCAGCAATCCGCCACTGAGCTCAGTGGACAAATGGATGTACACAATTTTACAAACAAAATCATGTTCAACCTTTGTTTAACAAGTATCACTTATAAAACATGTAAAAAATAAATTTTAAAAAATTGGGGGGGGGGGGGGGGGGGGTGGATGTTAAGTTCTGAACTTGGTCCTGAAGATTTTTCCAAGATTTTTAAGACAAGTGATGTCTTATGCACACAGATTTTATCATCCTGATTGATTTTTGCAGTTTGGACGTGATCAATTTTTCCACAAACGTGGATTCAGGCCCTCCACATGCACCCATGCTACATTATTCATGTTGTGGAACATCAGACTCAGTCTTATCCTCAAATGCCAGACTGTTAACAACACAAAATTACACACAGCTGCAAGGTCAAAGACTGCTCAAACTTAGTAGTGTGCAAAACATCTGACCATACTTGGTAATCTAGATCTGAGTATGAAGAATGTTTGAGCAGTGAGTTTGAGCATTTTTTTGATTGGGCTTTGCTGATGGAGCAGAGAAGTGGAAGGAAAACAGACATTGACAAACAACCCCAAGACCAAAGACTGCAACTGACAAGCCTCCAAGTGCCCAACACAAGCACAGCACAACCGTGCCACCACATCAAACACTGTTTGGATGCCATTCTTATAAGCAGCTGCTTGGTGGCACCAGTTGACTTCCATTTTACCCCATATCACCACATGCACTTTCTTTGCATAGGGTACTATCTTTGGTTCAATGATTAAGTCCACAGAATTTAAATTTAATCCAGATCAGTAGATCTAGTTAGATCTAGACTGAGGGATCCCAACAAACCACAGAGGGCAGCTCGGAGGCTCAGTGGAATGGAGGGACAAGGTATAGAGGGCAGCAGCTTTGCACATTATACATTGATGCTGAATGATTAACCTGTACATGTTTTTTCTACATGTTTGTGTATGAGGTACACAGTTTTGAAAAGCTTAGTGCAATCCATGTCATAGTACATAAATTGGGAGCCCTAACACCCACATTTGTAACTTCTGTTGACTTGCAATGCAGATTCGGTCAGATGTCTTCACAGTTGAGGCTATCATTAGTGTCAAAAGCCTTGTCACATCCCTGGGATTATCACATCTTGACTGTACTGTCTGTTGTCAGGAATGCCTCAACAGTTTATCAGCAAACTTCAGAAGGTTCAAAATTGTTCTGTTCAAAATCATTAAGTCTAAATGCACCCGTGCTTCACCACTCTTGGCTAAATTGCATCAGGTTCCAATTCAAAGAATTGAATATAAAGTTTGTCCATGTCCTGTGAATTGTATGTCTCAATACCTACCCCGCCTTATTTGTCTGATCTGCTTCACCTTTACATCCTATTTTGTTCATTATGGGTCGCACATTGCAAAATTTTGTGTAAATATTGCTTTTTTGGGGTGCCATATGCATTTTAGTGTTTACTATTTTAGCCACATTGCTGCAAAATGACTGAACACTGAACAAGTTATAGCTAACTGGTGGCAGCTGCATCACTCAACACTATATCTTCTTGCAAACTTAGCTGTGGCTACACACTCCTCCCTGGCACGCACAAGTCCATTCAAAGAAGGGCAGAATCTGGTTGACAAAATAAATATGCAAGCTTCTGTAATTTTTTGGTCTGTAAGGCAATATTTTCCCCCACTAAAATCTGACCTATGCTCATTATATTTATAGTTGGTAGCGCCATATCTGCCCAGGAATAAAATTTGCATACTTTTCCGAAGAACGACAATCCTAACAAACTGTGTCTGGAAGAAGAATCAGTCTCCGTATCAGTCTGGCCAGAAATATCATATCTTGTTAAACTGATCAATGATAATTTCTGATCAATCAACATGATCCCAGACATGGAATTTGGAATGATCCAATATGCCTAGTCTGTCAGACTCAGAGTGTATCAGAATTTACTCAAATGCAGAAGACTAAAACCGAAAACAAAATGCACATAGACACCAAATGTGAATGAGAGAAAATGGCAGCAGCCTTGATTTTGACTTCATCTCGTTATCAAATCCTGCGGTAGATGAGAACTTGGTTGCCAACATCATCTGCTGTAGTTCATCTTCAGAAAATGATGGCGTGTGCAATGTTCTGATCAATTCAAACTCTTTGTGAATGGCAAATTTACTGAACATTTCCACTTTTTCATGCATGGATAGACTTTCTTTTTACTATTTTCATCTGCTCTGTGCTCATCACCATCATTTTGGGTTTGCATGTTTGTGTGCTGATAGACGATCTTCTGAAATCCAGGGGACTGCACTCGGTAAGTGCCTACAGGCATGGACCTGTATATATATATATATATATATATATATATATATATATATAGGTCCATGCCTGCAGGTGTAGCGCGGTGAGCCGGTGTGGCCTAGCGGTAAGGCGTTAGGCTGGTAAGCGGAAGGACCTTGGTTTGATACTGCTTTGGCCCTGCTTTCTCTTCAAAAGTTGTGGTCTGTGGACACTGTCTTGTGACTTTGTCCCACACAGTTATGAAACATTAAAATGGCTCTCATCGCTGCCCACCTTAATGCAGAAATCATGGTGGTGACAGTGTAGCGATAGGTATATAATCTCTCTCTCTCTCTCTCTCTCTCTCTCTCCTCCCCCCCCCCCCCTCCATACCCCCCCCCCCTTCACCCCGTCCCTAATAAGCCTTACATTTTCTGTGGACATTAAGCACCATGTTTACTTACTTACAAGGTGTAGCGCGTGTGAGCCGGTTTGGGCTAGCAGTAAGGCGTTAGGTTGGAAAGCAGAAGGACCTCGGTTCGATACCGCTTTGGCTCTCCTTTCTCTTCAAAAAGGTTGTGGTCACTGTCCTGTGACTTTGTCCATTACTTCCTACTGAAACATTAAAATGGCTCTCATCGCTGCCCATCTTAATGCAAGAATCATTCTGGTGGTGACAGTGTAGCGATAGGTACATAATCTCCCTCTCCGCCCACCTCCATACCCCATTGCCCCGTTTTGCCTAATAAGCCTTATGGTTTCTGTGGACGTTAAGCACCATGTTTACTTAGGTGTAGCGCAGAGTAGGCACACTTTTGTTGGGCGTACAGTGAGCATGTGGGGAAGATGACGGATAGCAGTCCTGTAAATAAAGGCAGAAAAGACATCAGAAATGCCAATCAAGCACTCACTGTTCGTGGGGAACATACAGATTGGATAGGAGGTTCCCCCAGCTGGTAGTCTAGTATAAATTATAATAGGTCCATGCCTGAAGATCTAAAACGGACGCAGATCGGCTCTTCTCCACTGCTGCCTCCATTCAGGGGACTTCACTTTCCCGGAGTAAGAAAACTGTCAAATTATCTTCGCCTGTTATTTCTGGAAATTGTCTATTTGAGGTTATGCTGTACACATTTTTTGTATCAATGATGCAAATACATACAGTTTGACATCGGTTGATGCAAATCCCTCAAAGGCAGTGCGACCCCTGGTTCATTATGTTCCTCTGTACACAGTGACACCCACACTTCAGATTTTAAAATGAAAGAAAAAGATCCAAGGGCAACATGCTTTTCCCCAATTTGGGCCCTGTCAGTGTTACATGGAATGCACTACCCCTACTCTGCACGCTATGCTTCAGTTCAAAACAGCTCAAACCACACCATTCCACTCAGCGCATGAAATAAAATCCTTAAATTTGTGTTTTTCATACTTTGTATATATCAACTGATGACATATATATAAGTTCTTGTTCAGGCAAGGATTGTGCTCATTGCAAAATTTTGTGTAAATATTGCATTTTATTGCATTTTTTTACACATTTTAGCCACATCACTGCATCACCATATGCAAAATGACAACACTGATTAAACAAGATATGGCTCACTGGTGGCTGCTGCGTCACTCAACACTAGATCTACTTGCAAACTCAGTGTCATCTCAGCTGTTCAAGTCCAGTCAATGAAGGGCAGAATCTGGACGGCAAAATAAACACGTAACTCCCCGTATGCTACCGTAATTTTTGGACTATAACAGTGATACTTTTCCTAAAATCTTATCCATGCGCCTTATACTGAGTTGGGAGTGCCCTGTCTGTGAATAAAATTTGCACACTTTCCCAAAAAATGAAAATGATTAATTTGAAACCAAATTCTAACAGACCTGTAGAGATCTGGAAGAAGATTAGTTTCTGTATGAGACTGGCCAGAAATCGCATATTTTGCCAAACTGATCAGTAATATTTTCTGGTCAATCGACAGAGGACACAATCCCAAACTTGGAATTTGGAATGACCCAGTTTGCCTACTTTGTCAGCGTATAATATCAGAATTTACTCAAAGGTAAAGACTACAAAATAAAAAACAAAACACACCGAATACAAATGAGAGATAATGGCAGCAGCCTTGACTTCAACTTCATCTTGTTACTAAATCCTGCAGTAGATGAGAACTGGGTCTGCCAGCGTCATCAGCTGCAGTTCATCCTCTAAAAATGATGCCGCATATGATGTTCTGATCTATTCAAACTTCTGTGAACAGCAAATTTACTGAATGTTTCCACATTTTTTGTGCATGGATAGACCTTCTTTTTACTGTTTTTGTCTGCTGATGTTATAGACTGTGAGGTTACTCAGGTTACTCCATCATTTTGGCTTTGTAATGTGCGTTAATTCTAGGTTATGCTGTATGCATTTTTTGTGCCACTGACACAAAATACGTAATGTTTCACATCGGTTGACGCAAATCTCTAAAAGTAAAAGGCAGCGCAACCCCTGTTCAGGATAAGGTTTATAACACACTGCCACTTGTGGTTGGAAGAGTCAAATTTGGACATACAGCCTTGCAGTTCCACCCCTGCACACATACACATGTACTAGCAACTCCTCTGAGTACAGTTATGTTATAAAGCCTGTCATTCTTGTTAATATTTTTTTCCACTTGTTACTTTTTCAGACGAATCATGGATACAGGATGTCAACATTAATTTGCCTGCTGTCAAGCGGCGTGCTGAAACAATTGCTGCTCACAGAGGGGTCAAGAAACAGTGGCAAGTATGTTTTGTCAGGCCACATGGGGAGTGGGGATATAATCTCAATGGTAGAGCACTGGGCTGGTGATTGAAAGGTTGCAAGTTCAAGTCATGGTAGGAAGATTTTCTTCTCCAGGGTCATCTTTCTGTGCTGACATTTTGGTATCCATCCCACCCCTGTGTTACCACTTTAGCAGGGAGAAGATCCCAGTCATTCTGCCAAAATAGTGCAGGTGGCAGGTTATGCTTGCAGCAAAATACACATGCACCCTATGTATGTGGCTTTGAATAAAGTGAATGTAAACTGGCATACATATAGTGCATACAGAGAGACGGCAGCAGTTTCACATAGCACCAGCCATGTAACCACCTAACAGCACTGTAAGTACACCACTTCAGTAGATATTAAAAAATCTGCTGTTTAACTCGTTGCAGTTCTTTCCCTTAAATTTTGATCACCAGTGATCAATTGACATTTTAGCAGTTGAAAAAATGAACCTAGTAATTTTCTGCAGGAAATAAACAAACTCAGTCTGGGAATTTTGTGTGCAGAACAACGTCATTTAGATTATTTTTCCATGAAAATTACACAAAGCAAATGCGTCACTAAGCAGTCCTTTCTGCCACCATCTTGGATTTTCCTTGAGTTCAGCATACACAGTGCGATTGTATATGGAGCAAAGATGAGTTCCGAGGAGTCTTCTGACAGTGAAATGCCATACAATAGTTCAGATGAGGAGGTCTGGGAGGAAGAGGGGGTGAGCAGTGATGATGACAGTGACTGTGGACCTGGATTTTCAACTCCAACTTGACAGGTCTTCATGTGGTGTAAGTACTTTGTTTACACTCGTCTCTCAGTGAAATCATGATATTTCTTCATGTTCTCATCAAAAACTACAATATTATAGGACTGGAACTGATATTTATGCTTACTGCTTCAGTTTTCAAGCCCAAACAGTATGACCTGAAAGATTTTACTTGTGAAATTTACAGAAATGAGTGGCTAGGCGAGATTGACTTTTAAACCTTGTTCTGTGTTTCAGGTCTCATGCTCATGACAGTTAGGTTAGTGACTTGTCAGCCATTTTACAGTCTCAGTTTTCTTTTTATAAAACAAAAATGTCATTGCACAAGTGTTTTTACATCTCAATTTTTACTTTGTTACAGAGACCAAGGCTACACAGAGGACCCGGGCATGAGGAACCCCCTGCCCCCAGAAAATTAAATTAAGATTATGATGCTTTATGTGGGAGGGGTCGACAAAAGTGATCCGTTAATAAACAAATATAACACTGCATAAAACAAATAAATGGTGATCCGTTAATAAACAAATATAACACTTTGCATAAAACAAATAAATGGTGAAAGACTCACCTTTACCACTTTCCCAATATTGCACGTGTGAATGCATTTATCTTGTTTCAAGATTTCAGAAAGAAGCATGCAGACATTCCAGAACTACAAAGACCTAACAGGCATGGACAGCTAGACTTTACAACAGAGTTGATTAGGCAGCTTGCAGATCTTGATGTGCATGCTGATGTTCCTCTTGTTTCCCAAAAATGTGTATTCACCTGTTAGTGTTATGACCAAGGAAAGAAGAAATTGTAAAAAAAATTTTTTTACAAAGATTAAACAGAAAGAGTAGAAAACTAATGTCATATGTATGGGCTGTGAGACTTACCTGTGTTTCCAGAGAGATAGTAGTGATCCCGATAACGCACAACTATGCACAGATTTGAATTTTGATGCGCAGATTAGAGATCCGTGTGTCATCTTGATGCACGCATATTTGCAAAGCAGTTGAGATCATCAACGTTTTTTTAGCGTATCAACAACAGCACAAAACTCTGCTTGCCTAACTGTATTCCTGTCCGCAGTGCTGATTGGTTTAAATGTCACTTCCATTTCCAACAGTTATATTTCAAAGCTGATTGGTTGGAAATTCACTTCCTTTTTTACCTTTGTTTCCATTTCGGCTGAAAAACCTGTCACTTTTACCTGGCTTACACATGTGAAGTCTGATGTCTGATGTAAATATTGATGGAGGGAGAGAGAGAAGCATTAAGGCAGCTGAAAAAGATCCTAGTGCAACTGTAGTTGCTAGCATTGTTCAACTGGTGCAACTGTAGTAGGTAGCGTAAATGAAACTAAATTTTGGCAAAGGCGAACATGGCCTCCCTCATTTTTACTACTACTCAGTCACAAAATGGATCTTGCAATTCCACAATGATCTACTCTTCACCCTGGCAGCTATATAATTGATTATAATTACCATTTTTGTGACACTTTGATAATAATAATAATAATGGAAATCTGTAAGCGCCCTACCTATCAAAATAGTTTAACAGCCCAAGGCGCGTACACAAGCAAGAATAGTGACAGCATGCTACAACAGAAAATAAAAATTTAACAAAAATACACATTCACTTCATAGCACACACACACACACACACACGCACACGCTGCACACACACACAGGCATGCGTGCAGCATGCATGCATCAATATAGGCAAGTCAGCAGGAAATGGTGGTGGGGTTGGGGTACGATTGGCAGCAGAAACAATGAAATTTAGGAGTTTGGTCCATGGGCTGAGAGGAATAGTGTGGTTCTGAGTTGAGTTTTGAACTGGGATTTTGTTGCAGCACAACATACAGAGTATGGGAGTTTATTACATGTGACAGGGCCCAGATCGGAAAAAATGCGTTGCCCTTGGAACTTTTTCTTTCATTTTGGAATCTAAAAAGTGCGGATGTCAGCCGAGAAATGCAATGAACGGGATGGGATGTACAGGTGAAGCAGGTCAGACAAGTAAGGCGGGGCAGTTTCTGAGACTACATCATAGCACATGGAAGAGACTTTATATTCAATTCTTTGAACTGCTGGAAGCCAATGCACTTAGTCAAGAGTGGTGAAGCATGAGTGCATTTAGAGGTCTTGAAAATGAGTCTGGCAGAACAATTTTGAACCTTTTGAAGTTTTTCAGTGAGCTGTTGGGGTGTTCCTGACAAAAGAGAGTTACAGTAGTCAAGACATGACAATACCAGGGATGTGACAAGGGTTTGGGTAGCCTCAGCTGTGAGGACATGTCTAACTGAGCTAATTCTATGCAGTTCCAGGTAGGTAGACTGACACACTTTACTAACTTGTTGTTTCATCGAGAGCTTGTCATCAAAAATCATGCCTAGATTCCGGACTGACTGAGAATTGAATTTTGCTTGCACCGATTACGATTAAAAGTGGAAGGTTTGGCATGTTTTGAGGATCAGCGAGCAGTGCTTCAGTTTTTTTCATTGTTCAGTTGTAACTTGTTTTGTGTCATCCAGACTTTCACTTCAGCTACACATGACTGCATATTGATAATTAGAGAGTGAAGATGTTCACGTGGCACTGAATTGTACAGTTGGCTATCATCAGCAAATTCACTATGGGAAACCCGCTCTGTGAGAGTGGCTGTGTGTACAGAAGAAACAGTATGGGACTGAGAACTGAACCCCAGTACATCATAATGGAGAGTGGAGGGATTTGAACTGTAGCAAGAAATGGATACCATTTGCTGCCGGTACTTTCATGCTTGATTCCTTCATTGATGTGCCGTATTCCATCGGAACAACCTCAGACAAAACTGAGGTTGTTCCATGTCTGTTCTGATAAAAAAACAAAGCTGGTGAAGGAAGCAAAATAAAGATGTAATTGTTGCAAAAACAGCAATTACAACTGATTATTTGGCTACACAATGGAAGCAAAAATCACTGTGAGCTGTGAGAATCTGAGATCCAGGTGGGGCCATTTTGCGACTGAGAGTCAGCCAAATCTACAGTAAAAATTGAAGTGGGGGCCTGATCTCCCACCTTTGCCAGATCTTTTATCTTTCTGTTATGCATTTAAAAGAATGAACATTTCTAAAATGACTTAAATTAAAAGGACTGGAAGATAAAGAAAAATAAATTGTATATTTTTTTATGTATTGTATACTAAATGAGTGTAAAGTTTTGTAAATGTGAAGATAGTAATGATGGAGCATTTGCAGTCTGATGTTTTTTGTTGCTTTTTTTTTCTTGCTTTTTTTAAATACAAAAATGGTTGCTACTATACTGAATATTGTATAATTTGTACTGTGACTGATGGATATAATGTGTGGGTACCAGTCTATCACTGTGTGTATGCAGGTTGATATGTGCTTATGTGTGTGTGTGTGTGTGTGTGTGTATGTTGGGGGTGGTGGATGGGCTGTTGTGTGCTGGCTTCAATTGTAATAAGATCCAAACACATAAACGGTTTCAAAGAATGAATATTTATTAGGACACAAACACTGTACCAACCCACATTATGCTGTTTTCTAGAGACAATCTGTCCATATCCAAGTTATGCCATTTTTATAGCCAAGAACACGTTTAAATAACATGCAAACGCAACTTTTACTGTCACTGCAATGTAGGCCTACTGCTCATGCAGTCTTGTGCACCTTCTCTTCTGCTGGGATTATCACCTAACAAGCTTTGCCAGCTCAGCTTCAGTGTCACCACTCAACAAAGTTCAAACATACTGTTAAAATTGAATAGATCTGTACAAAAACCAAAGAAGCATAAGTGGTTTTAGAGTAACAAATGCTTCTGTAAGTTTTGTCATGGCCAACTCATGAAGGTTCACTGGCTATGACAAAACGTGCACAGTTTGTGTTTCTTATTTCATGGTAACCTACTCAGACCCATTGTGCAAGCTTTATACCTTCTTCAAGTATTACCCGTTTGTCGAACCACAGAAGGAATAACTGTAAATTGCTAAAAGCTCAAGCAGAGTAAAGTAAGCATTACTGTTGTGCTGTCAGTTTTAAATTTGGAAGAATTGTTTTCTTTATGAATTATGTGATTAGGACGTTAATTTGTGTCTGTTCAGGCAGCATGGCAAATGAGGGCAGTGAATTGTATTGACCTGACCACTCTGTCTGGAGATGACACACCCACCAATGTTAATCGACTGTGCTACAAGGCTACATACCCCATCCAAGATGACCTGCTCAAAGCCATGGACATGGAGTCTGCAGGTACAAAACATAATTTTCATAACAATACATGGGTCAGTAGTGAATGGATCATTTAAATGTTTGCTACAGTAGTAATAATGATACTGATAAATGAAACACTTGCGTGAATATAAACTGGTAAATAAAACACATGCATGAATAGCACACTGTTTACTGTTTCTACTAATATCTTTGGTAACTAAAACTAACTTGCATATATAAAGAGTATGGCAGTAGTGACTACCTGTGACAATTTCTGTCACTGTTGTTGGTGATTAAGATGGTGAAATATGACAGTTGACAGAGAGTTTCTGCAGCAGGGTACAGTATGTACTGCGGATGCAGATATATATCAAATTTACCATTGAGGAGAAACCAGATATTTTTTTGTTTTTAAAGGAAAAGTCCAAGGTTTTTAAGTATGCAAAATGACCATCAAAATGATTGACAAATGAGTCACTAGTTTGAGATTAAAAAATGAAAAAAAATGTTTATGTTGGTTTGTAATCAATTTTATTTTCTGTAGGCTGGCCTCGGGTTCTCCATCAGTCACGTGACTTTCTCAGAAGTGACGTCAGTGTGGGGAGTCAGTGCGGTTGCCCTCTTAGATTGTTCATTGAATGTGTATGCTTGTGGTCGACAAAAAGCTCTAACAATGCTGGCCTACTGTGTTGTAGCAAACTGTAACAACTCACAAGCAACCCAAACCATAACTATGCACAATTTCCTGCGGAATCAACCCGCTGTGAGGTGAAAATGGGTCAGATTTGTACAATTCAAACGAGCTGACTTTGATGCTGCGCCTCAGTCATGCCCATTTGTGTAGTGAGCACTTCGCTGAGTGTGATTTTGTAAACTTTATGGCAGAATACCAAATGGGGTTTGCCGAAGCGGAATTTGTAGGGGCTGTCCACAGGGTAACCGACCTGGAAAAAAATTGCAGTTCGAATCTCCAAGGATGAAGCAAGTGCATAGCATGAAACCAAAAACTGAGAGATACACTGATAACCTGAAACAAGCGCTAACAAAGCAAAGATAAAAAGTCTAACATGAATGCCTACGGCAGAAAAGGCCGTGAAAAAAAGAGACTGTACACAAATGCCTGTGGCAAAGAAAGAAAGAACAGACCACAAATGCCTGTGGCAAAGAAAGAAAGACCAAACCACAAATGCTGGTTGCAAACGAAAAATGGCTGACACCAAATGAAAGCAACAAAACAGCTGAAATCACCTCAAAACCCCAAACGGTTGCCTACCTCAAAGCATAAGGTGGAAAACACACACACACACAAAAAAAAAAAAAATCATAACAGTCTAATGGACTACTGTCTGCAACAAAGGAGTGGACGACTGCAGTCATAAGAGCACAGAGCAAAAATAACTGTGCCAACAACAAACAGATGGAAAGCCAAACTAACCATAAATGACTCTAACCCCTCACCAACCCAGCTTCCATCTAGAAAAACAAAGGCTGCAGACTGATAAAGCAAAACGCTAATCAGGACTACCGACGACAAAGCATCGGCATGTAAACAAATACAGATGACAAGAGAAATACAAAATGGCTGCCCTATCAGGCAAGCTAACAAGCGCCAAGCAGATACGAAATAGCCAAAAAGCCAAAGATTTAAAAAAAAAACGTGGTGAAAAAAAAGGGGAAAAGAGAGAGAAAACAACAACAACACTTTCTGAAAAGAAAGAGGAGGCAAGAGTACTGCTACTACATTTCCCTAGAGCTGTTCTATCAGTTTTGTCAACTTCACCAGCAGTTGTTCACTCATTCCTCAGAAAAAGAATGTTTTCTTTCATATTCATGAGATCACACAAGTAAAGCTGGAACTCAACAACACAAACACATACAGCACACACATGCAGATGCATGCATGTGTACACATACACACACAAAAACATGCATGTATACATGTGCTCATGCACACGTTCACACTCGTATAGGAAATCGTTCAGGAAAAGAAAATCATTCTAAAAATACTCTGTCATTTCCATTCAGTACACATTTTGCTTTCATATTCACACATAGGCAATGGTGATATTTTCAGTCACAGTTTTTTGGTCTATTAATTTAAAACTCTGCATTTCCAATGAGGCAAATGGGTGCGATGGTGTAAAAATGACATACTTTGGAAAATGTCTTAGTTTTCTTTTAAGCAAGGCTGATCTTCTCTTAAGCAAAGATCGATTTATGTTTTAAATAGAAAGAATGAGTGGTTTACACTGTACATGTTTCATGTACTGACTGAGGGGAATACATCTATGCTCAAGATGCAAATTTCATCTAAGGCTTTGGGATTGCACATTTGATACATTGTTGCACCAAGGTTACAGAACAACCCCCCAAATTTGAACTAAACATTTTACAATACAGTAATATTCTCAGAAATTACACTTATAGATACACTTCTTGTGTTTTTTTGGACAGCAAACTGTGTCTATGGTTCAAACAATCTTGGACTTTGAAAGTCTTTGACTGTATACCAATATCCAGAGTTCCCTTTGTGTGAGCTTTCTTGAGTAAATTTTTAATGAAACAAAACCAAAATATTTTGGTTGGATCCAGTCATGTTTTTATAGCCAAGGTTTTTTGTTGTTTTTTGGGAGGGTTGCTGATTTGTTTTTTGTGTTTTTAGTAAGATTCTTATATCCCAGTTCTACAGTACATAGATCATTTTGTAGTCATCATTGCATCACCAGAACTGAAGTTAGATCATATCCCCCACACAGATTATTGCCTTTCCACAGAATTATACTGTGCACTGTCTTCATTCAGATCTCTTTGCTGGGATAAGAAAAAGAGACGCAAAAACATATGTACATACTTGTTACCATATAATTTGATGTATATGGAGCAGGGATAGCTCAGTGGTAGAGCACTAGACTAGAGATCAAAAGTTTGCGGGATTAAGTCCCCTCAGGAGCAGTGAGAGAATTTTCTTATTGTGGGTCTACTTTTTGTGCTGACCTATTTTAGTATCCATTCCACCCCCATGTTACTGCAGTAGCACATAACAGACCCCAGTCATTCTGCCAGAAGTGCAGGTGACAGGTTACAGCTAAACACACATGTACACTAGGTATGTGGCTTTGACTCTGTAAATTGGTGCATGGCTGCATGGTGTACACTGAGTGTGTGCTGAAACAGCAGCTGTTTCACATGGCACCAGCCAGGTAACAACCATAGTTGCCTTTGTGAAGCACTTAGGGCTCATCTCAAGATGAGGCGCGCAACAAGTCTTCTTAAGAATGTAAAAAATAAAAGCCAACACTGAAAGTGAACCACTTCAGTGGATTTTCAAAGCGTGCTTTGAAAGTTACTCATTCAGAATCACATGCAGTGAGTCAGTTCAAGCACAGAGAATAGCTATATATATAAAAATGACCAATTGATAATAAATTATTAATCATTTTAGCTCAGATTAGTTATACCATTTTAGCATAAGATAAATGTCATTCTTGGATTTCTCTCCCTGATATAATTTCAAGGAAATAAAATATATGAGTTAGACTAGTTTGCTTCTATTGGGCAGTTCAGTGAAGCTGGTTTGCACGAGTGAATGCCCTTTATAATCTTTCACGCAAGAAGTCGCAAGAGGTTGCAGCGTCACTCCAGGCCGATTTCTGAGCTATGTATTATAATGGAAGTTGAACCTAGAATTGCAAAGCAGTACAATTGCCACCACTGTTGCAGTTGCAAAAATTACCAGGGAAAGGGGATGGAGGGTGGAAAAATGTCTTTGTGTCTTTTTTTGGCTGACCAGAAGATTGCAAGTTTGTGGAAAAAATGCATTTTGGGGCACCCTATAGTGCGAGCAACAAGTTATTGCTTGTTGCCAGACACATTGTGACTATGGGCCTCCAAAAATGTCTTTAAAGTTGGCAATGTAAAATTTGCAAATTCACAGTCACCGCCTTCCATTGTGAAGAAAGTATGCACCAGAAGTAAAAGCAGCCAAGGGACTTAAGCGATGCCAGGCAAAAGTCAAGTGAGCTAACAACCCCACCTGAACCGCCCAATAGGATCATTGTACAACATGCTGAATTATAAAAACAACAACATTTACAGTCATTAGTCAGATCACACAGTTTTCATGTTCCATATGCTTTGTGTATGTCATTTCACACTGTCGCAACACTTTAATTTGTGTATTGATAATAATGCAGCATCAGCTGGACACTATCATGTACCCAAGATGTTACAGAGTTTTTTAGCTGTAGGATAACCTTTAATGGAATCAGTAGCTATTAACACTCAAACAAATTTACCAAAAGCATAATGTATACATGCACATGTGATTTTATTGCATATTTTGCACCAGATCATTAAAATAATTAATTCTGGCCACACTGAATTAAAACATTCATCTTAATAAAAAGTCACATACAGTATACACAGTTTCATGACTTGTACCAGCTTTACTGAGATGAAGGGTTATAGGGAGTCAGGGACTAACCTAGCACTAAACATGAAAGTTATAAAAATGAAAAAAAAAATGTGTTATTTCACACCATGACATAATGTTTAATATTTTACAAACTTATAATATTTCAGATGTTTTTTTTGAACCGGGATGATCAATTTCAGCATTTTCTTTTGGGTCTGATGTACAGGACTGACAGCAGGGGCTGTATGTGTCTACCCAAGCCGTGTTGGTGATTGCAAAAAGGCCATGGGCACTATGGAATCAAAGGTTCCTATTGCTTCAGGTACAAACTTTTATTGTAGTACAAACTTTATCTTTTATCATATAAGTTATAACACAGTTCAAATAGGTGAAATATGCAAGTTGAATGGAGAAATAGTTTTACCTTTTTCAAAGTATTGTTGGAGAAATAGTTTTACCTTTTGCAAAGTATTGTTTTTTTTATTGCAAGTTCCACTTTCATCATTTCTCTCACTGAATATGAATCTTTCTCTCTCTCTCACTCTCTCTCTCTCTCTCTCTCTCTCTCTCTCTCTCTCTCTCTCTCTCTCTCTCTCTCTCTCTCTCTCTCTCTCTCTCTCTCTCTCTCTCTCTCTCTCTCTCCCCTTTACAAGGCATATTTATTTTTCAACCTATTTTGCTGAAGTGCAATGTACAGTAGAACCACTGAAGAATAGATCAAAGATGGTGGTAAAAGAGGGTAGTGTTTTAGTGAGGGGTTTGTGAACTCTGATCCAATTTTGCTGCTTTTACTAGACATACTGTGTATAGAAATATCAGCAGGTGTCTATGGCATTAAGAAATTCTATTTCTTTTGTACTGTAATTTTCAGGCCTGGCCCCGGCCTAGCTTGCTCTGAAACAATGGCAATGTTGTTTTGGAGGCATACATGTTTTTATTAGCTTCTGTTGCAAAGTAAGTCCAGTGAAGGCTGAAGAACTTATGACAGAACCTTTGTATTACAATGACAACATTCAAGTTGAAAATAAGAGACTACTACTATTACTACATAGAAGATGGCTTGAAAGGGATGTTTGTCACATTTCCCACCTTTTACATGAACATGGAGCTTCCGTGTGCCTTGAAGATTTTGATATGAAATATCGTTTAAATATTGGCTTTCGTACACAGGGGTCGCAAATATGCCCAAAAAATGTGTTTTTAATGCAAATAAATCCCTCTCATGCAATTGTTCATGCATTTACTATCTCTGCAGAAAAGTTCAGACCTGTATGACAGGATGCATTTTAATTAAAGCTTTAAGCACTCTGTCTCTGTCTCTCTGTCTCTCTGTCTCTCTCTCTCTCTCTCTCTCTCTCTCTCTCTCTCTCTCTCTCTCTCTCTCTCTCATATTCAGCAATGCATTTTAATTAAAGCTTTAAGCAATTTCTCTCTCTCTCTCTCTCTCTCTCTCTCTCTCTCTCTCTCTCTCTCTCTCCTCTCTCTCTCTCTCCCCCCCCCCCCCCCCCCCCCCCCCCCTCTGTCTTTCTGATGTTGGGGTTTGAAGTCAGTTGTTAGAACATATCAACTTTGACAACTTCCAAGCTGGGGTTGGTGACATTGAATGATGTCAGTGGTAATTCAGTGGTACATCAGTTTCCAGACACATTACTAGTTTCCTGCCATTCATTTGCATGCAGTACTGACCACATTTCACAGTTGTGAAAGACAATGCAGAAAACTCTGACTTGCTTTTTTCATAGTTGTGATGATTGTGCAGACAAAGCAGACCCAAAAAACACCACCTAGGTAACAGAGTGTACAGAAAGCGAAGGAGAATGAATGTCAGCTCATTATTCTGTGCAGTGTATCTGTAGGCCTACTGACAAACAGTGACTCAGGAAGCTGGGCAACAACAGAACAACGAAAACATCTGAAATAGTGTTCATATTAAAGTTTGTGCTAATATTAATTATTATATATCTTACACAATGAGGAAACGAGAGACAATACATTTTGAGAGTTGGTTTGGCCTAGCAGTACGGCATTGGGCTGGTAAGCAGAAGGACCTCGGTTCAATACCACTTTGGCTCTCCTTTCTCTTCAAAAAGGTGGTGGTTTGTGTACACTGTCTTGTGACTTTGTCCCTCACTTCCTACTGAAACATTAAAATGGCTCTCATCGCTGCCCATCTTAATGCAAGAATCATTCTGGTGGTGACAGTGTAGCGATAGGTATATAATCTCCCTCTTCCCCCACCTCCATAAACCCTTCCCCCCTTCTCCCCATCCCTAATAAGCCTTATGTTTTCTGCGGACATTAAGCACCATGTTTACTTACTGTATGGATGGACTGATAACCGTATTATCTCTAGAAAGCAGAATAATGTGGGTTGGTACAATGTTGTTTCCAACAAAGAATTCGCACCACTGAGTTGTGTGAGTGCATCGATCAAATCTTAAAAGTTAAATGAAAACAAAGAATAATTGTTTTTTAAATCAGATTAGGAGGGATGCAGTTGCCATCAAGTCTGAATGAGGGACAATGAGAGTGGGGTGGAGGCAGGTAGAAGTGGAGGAAAGAAGTAGCGTAGAGTACCAAGGTGAGGAAGAACTGTGAGAGGAAAAGGTGGGGGAGGGGTTGGGGGGGTGCACCAAGAGAAGAGTGTAACATCAGGGGCCGGGTGATTAGCAAAGTTGCTGAGGAGAAAGGCATCTTAGAAGTTAAGCAAAATACATGTAACAATGAATGGGGTTATCAGTCTGAAACTGAAGAGAATAAGCTTCATATAAGGAGCTAGAGGACTTGGGCATATACTATATATACACATAATAAACTATAAAACACACTAAAATCAGGTGCACATACACACACGCATGCACAAACACTCAATATCTCACGGCAGTGGGACTGAAGAAACATGTTTTTTTAATTTAGTTAGTTGGTGCTTTGAGCCCAGTCAACCACAAAGGGCTAACAACAAATTTAGGTATATCTCCTGATTATTTCTAAAGGAAATTGTAAAAAGTTTTGTACAACTCTTTAAAAATATTTCACACATGTGTGACATGCTTCCTAATTTGTAAAATACATTTGTAAAGGGAAGTGTAAAACGTTTTACGTAATATTTTTGAACAATTCTTTATAAATATTTGACACAACCATGACCAAAACACGCTTCATATTTTATAAAACCCACCAATCGCACGCAAGAAGTCACACATGATTTCAGGACTCACATTCCAATAGAGTGAATACAAAGACTTCTGTTCAAAATATTTTTTCCTCACTTCCAACAAGTCAGCACATTCAATCAGTATATGTTTAACTGTAAGTATAGTATTACACGCTACACAAACAGGAGCTTCTTTTCGCAAAATAAAGGAATGTGTCAAATAAGAGTGACCAATAAGTGACCATCTGTTTAAAACAGTGTTTTGTTTCCTTGTGTTACAAAAAGATAAGTTTGTCTGAAAGTTTTGGTAAAATTTCATGAAACTTATTTGATACCAAACCAGCTTCATCCCACTCCTTCTGCCAAACCTCACAGACATATTTGGAAGTTAAAAGTTTTAGGTCAGGAAAAGGAACAAGACCAGCCATCGGTTCAGTGTTAAAAGCCTCTTTTGCAGCTCTGTCAGCTGCTTTGTTTCCTCGAATACCTATATGTCCAGGAACCCACATAAAACTAGTTTCCTTTTTGTCTGCATTAATTTTGTGTGAAAATTCCTGTATTTGTATTAGCAGAAGATGGTCAGTTTTGAAGTTTTTAAGCGCTTGCAGAGAAAATCATGATTTTTTCTTTTCTTTTGACTGGTATACTTGTTTAAGAGCAAACAGAGCTGCCTGCAGTTCCACTGTGTAAATAGAGCAATGATCTCTCAGTCGACAAGAGAAGGGTCTATTTGGAGCAACAGACGACACTGCTGCAGCAGCAACCTTCTCATCTACCTTTGAGCCATCAGTATATATCTGCATATATTTTGGATGTCTGGATGTTATTTCTAGAAAGGCTTGTTTATATACTTCAGGGTTTGTAGAATCTTTTTTATATTTTGTCACAGACAGACAGATCTAAGGTTCAGATTAAAACATAATTCATGGACATTTTCTTTCGTCTGTTTTTTTAAAGACATTTCTTTTGCTTTCACTGGAGAAGCAATTTGTAACCCTTGGTGATGGAGGGGTCCAGTTTCTTTAGAATGTTGTTTGAAGCTTCCCCATATACAATGCACCCATTAGACTAATTTGGATCTTACAAGGGCTCGACAGAGATACAGTAGAGTTTTTTGATCAGCCCCCCCTCCTCCCCCCCAGTCGGTGTGGCCTACGACTTTTAAAATATCCAGAGCTTTGAGGCTGTTTGTTTTGAGATATTTTACATGACTGCTGTAGGATACGGTTCAGTCAGATATTACACCAAGGAATTTAGCTTCTGTTACTACCTTGATAGGAGTTTTGTCCAGCAAGATAGATGGTTCTGCAAAATGTTTATGTTGATTACAGAAGTGCATGCAGACTGTTTTGCTTGTGGAGAATTCAAAACCATTTTTAGAGACCCAATCCTGCACATTGTTTACACACAGTTGCATAAGTCTCTGTGCATGTGGGAGGAACTTTGCACGTATACAAAGGGCAAAATCATCCATGAATAATGACGCTTCCAAACCTTTCAAGACAGACTTGACAATATTGTTAATTTTAAGACTGAAAAGAAACGGAGACAAGATGCTTCCCTGAGGAACACCCATCTCCTGCTCATACGTATTGGACAGAGTGGAGCCAGTGCTCACCTGAAACAGCCAATGGGACAGAAACCCATCAATGAGGGTAGGCAGATGACCTTGAAAATCAAGATCGTAAAGATCAGACAGTATACCATGGTGTCGTAGGCTTTTTCCAAGTAAAAAAAAATGGCAAGAACGTGTTCTTTTTTGGCAAAAGCATTACGAATGAAACTGTCAAATCATACCAGCTGATCTGCAGTGCTACGTTTTTTCCAAAAAAACCAATAAACCTTTGGATTCCAAGACCCACATCAATCGTTTGATCACCATCTTCTCCATCGTTTTGCATAAGCAACTGGTTAAGGCGATGGGTCTATAGTTGTTAGGATCTGAAGAATCCTTACCGGGTTTTGGTATCGCAACTATGGTGGCTTTTCTCCAAGAGGGCAGAAAAATTATGGATTCCCAAATGGAGTTAAAAATAGTCAACAGCAGGGTTAATGAACTCTCTGGAAGGTTAGTGAGGAGTTTATAATGAATGTCATCAGGTCCAACAGCCGAGTCATTTGACTTTTGAAGTGCCTGTTTCAATTGTAAAAGTGAAAAGGGTTGATTGTAGTCTTCTGTGTTGTCTGAGGTGAATTTGACAGTTTTTTTCTTCTCTTTTTGCTTTTTAATGGCTTGAAATTGTGTTGAATAGTGTTGTGATGAAGTTGTGAGAAATGGTGGAGGCTAACTGATTTGCAATTTGTTTCTTGTCAATGATCAATTTTCCATTGAATTTTAAGTGGAGCTAGTTTTTTTCCCTTTGATTTTTCTGATTGCTTTCCAGACAGTTTTAGGTTTGGTTTTTGATGTAAGTGAAGAACAGAAACTTTGCCAGGAGGTTTTCTTTTGAGTTTTTATTAAATATCTGGCTTTAGCTTTCAGCTGTTTAAACGCAAGTACGTTTTCTGCAGTAGGGTTTCAAAAATGTTTCCGTTGAGCTTTCTTACATTCTTTAATAGCTTGTTTACAAGCATCGTTAAACCATGGTACTTTCAGGTGTTTGTTTTTAGAAATGTGAGATTTTGGAATAGTTTCGTTTGCAATCTCAGTCAGAGTATCTGTAAACTGAGCCACTGGGTCCTCCAACAGGGCCCGCTCGTCAGACAATCGCGACGCACATAGAGTGCGGAAGGACATCCAGTCAGCCCTGTCGAACCTCCAGTGTTCAGCAGCAGGTTCATCTTCGTTAGGAGAAGTTTTGAGGATGATTGGGAAGTGATCACTTCCGCCGAGATCATTGTAGGTTATCCAGTCAAATTCAAGTACAAGAGATGGATCACAGATAGATAGGATCAGGAACAGAAAAGGAGTGATGACTGTGGTGTCTATATATGTAGGTTCACCGGTGTTTAAGAGACAAAGGTTGTAATCGTCTCATAATTTTTCTACCATTTGACCTCTGGAATCCTGCCTCACATCACCCCAAAGAGGGGAGTGAGCATTAAAATCTCCAACAAGGAAAAAAGGAGCAAGAAGCTCTTGAATCAACTGTTCTAGGTTTGATAAACTTACGTCGACTGATGGTGGAATATGAATGTTGCAGATGACTAATGATGGAATATAAATGTTGCAGACGGTAACGGCCTTGCTCAGCCTCACCCTCGCAGCCACAGCCTGCAAAGGGCTGTTCAACTGAACCTCATTAAACAGATGAGAATTATTTATAAGCAAAACTACTCCCCCAGTAGCTCTGTCATTTAAGGAGTTTTTGGTTAGGATATTAAAACCAGAAAATGTCAGCAATTTTGAATTTGTCAACAGCGTCTCCTTGCAATGCAATCACGACTGGCTTGTATTGTTTTGAAAGCAGGACAAGCTCCTCGTAATTTGCTCGGAAGCCTCGCAAGTTCCACTGGACAATGGAGTGTTCCATCGCTTCAGTCAGATGGGATCAATGACAAGTCCATCTCTTAATCGGACAGGGCTGAATACTGGTTGGAAAAGACCAGATTCCGCTCCGCCTTCTTTAACCTGTCTGAATCTGCAGGCTTGGGTGGAGCCTGGGTCCCGCCCAACGGAGCAGAGCGCCTGGGGTGTACAAACCCTTTGACGTCCACCAGGACCCTCCCCACCCTCACCACAGTAGGCAAGCTCCTTGATGAAAATGAATCCTCTTTCAAGGATGCGATTTTTAAGGGACCTGCTGAACCCTAAGATGCGTTTTTTAATTCTGAACCCTGCTGAACCCTAAGGGCCGGTTTTGGAAGGATCCGCTGAACCCTTAGAGGCCGTTTTGGAGGGATCGGCTGAACCCTTAAGAGTCTCTGAACTCTTCACGGGATTGCATGGAACCGGGCATCGGCCGATGCTGGTCTCGACCTCCCGGCGGAAGCCTGAGTGCCGGCCGATACCGATCCGGGCCCGCCAGAGGAACACACTGAAGATAGAACTGTCTTGAGCGGACGCTCCAAAAAAAAACCATGTCAGTGATGTCTGCCACTCGACAATTTTCATTTCTTTCCTGGTGGAAGCGGCAGTGGCGTAGGACTTACCTCCAGAGACCACAGTCGGCATCTTGGCCACTACCAACTGTCTGGCTTCCAGAAAGGATATGCGTTTCTCAACGCAGGCTTGTTGAATCTCCTTCTCCTTCTGCCAGACCGGGCAATCTTTAGCTGATGAAGCATAGGGACCATTGCAATTAGAGCACAGCTTTGGTCACTCACACTGACCTTCATGTGTATCTTTTCTGCAACCCGGACACTTCGCAGCAACCTTGCAATGTTGGCTCATACGGCCAAATTTTTGCAGTTGAAGCAACACATCGGGTTGGGAACAAATAAGGCCACCTTCACCTTTAAATAGCTGACCGAACGTCAAGAAGAGAGTGTTGGTGGGGATCACCTTCCCCTCCTTCTTCAGTGTCACTCACTCAGTTAACCCCAACCACACCCTGATCCTTCAGTTCATCCTGATCTCAACCTCCAACATGTCAGCGAGGTCCCGACACCTTATTACTCCCCGAGAGGAGTTCAGGGTCTTGTGAACTGAGACTCTGACTGGTTGGTTGACAAAGCAGTTTGTCTGGAGCAGGTTTTGGGCCTGAGCCCTCACCCCTTCTCCACCAAGAAGAACCGTCTCTCAGCCTCTTGATGCTCTTCAGGGTTCTGACGGTAGCCTGAAAACCGTTTTGAATTGCAAAAGGAGACAACTTCTGCAAAGGAAGGTTTTCATTTGCCGATTCAACTAGAAGAAATCTAGGCCAGTTTTTTTCATTGTTGATGAACATCTGAGTCCATATCCGTGTCTTCATCCCGTCCTCTTTTGATGGATTTGTGCTTTGAGGCCATGTTATATTTATAAATGATGCATTACATTTTGTCCCCACCCGCCACCAAGTCCAACAAGGGGATATACACAAGCGGCATTCCAGCAAGTGTGCACGGGCCAAAGAAGCGTGTTGGACCCTACGGGGGACCTCAGCCACCAGGATCCCATCCTCCCCCAACACAGGATGCAGTGCACAGCAAACATGCTGGGTCTGAAGGCGACCGCAGAAAGCGAGAAGTACTATATAAAGAAGAGCTGTGGTACAGACAAATACAGGAGGATGGCCAGTTAGACAGAAGTCAGCTGCAAGAAGGGAGCTGAAAACAGAGGCATCGTGGAATGAAATATAGTTGAAAGGGCTGGTAGACAGAAATTAGACGCAGGAAAAGAGTGAAAGGGGTGGAGCAGCTTCGTTTAAACACCCCCAGCACAAGAAGCTGGCTCCATGGGGGTGGTTTTTGAAAAGAGACAGGTTTTCAAAGAAGATTTGAAAGAACTGACAGGCAGCAGCATCGGCAGAAATAGGGAGTTGGAGCTTAGTAAGAAAAAGATCACTGACCACTGGACTTTGTTTGAAAGGATGGTAGTCTGCAGAAGAGTAAAGCTGTTGGGAAGGAATGTAAAGGTGAACAAGTTCCAAAAGGTGGATGGGAGCTTGGTGAGAAATGATCTAAAGCAATGCACTGTTTGACACTGGAAATTCCACTGACTGGTCATGTTTCCCACAAATTGCACAAATTTGCTGCCATGTCTGTCTTTGTGCATGCCAAATACTCGCTGAGAGTGGATCAGTCTGCAGTTCTGCCATCATTCCATCATTGATTTCACATGGGCATAGCTGGGAATTGTGATCATTGTGATCATTGTGATCATTGTGATCATGCAGCCCTGGGGCACTCTGTGCGTGAAACCATTCCATCCGCGATCAAGACAAAATGTCTGCCACTGAGTTCTTTTCTCCAGGAAAATGTCTGGAGGAGAGGAATATGTAGCTCCTGAGGCAAAGCAGACAGAAACCTTTGATGAGGACTGTAATAAGTGGCTCTTTGGATGTTTGTTTTTGCAACCTCGCCACTAGAGCCATTTGTTGTGGATAGCATGTCCCCATACTTTGATGGCAACCACATTTGGATACATTTCCAACAGTGTGGTCTGCTTCATTCACCATTCAGTCCACCTTCCATTAAACCATCTGCTACCAAAGACTGGTCCATACCTCAGTGATCCTGAGGCATCTTTAAAGACGCCTACAATATGACAGTTGGTGCATTACAAACAAGCATTTTTTTTCCATTATGCTGTTCTAAAAAAGGACTTTTAAAATTATCCTTCACAGCAGTTTTTAAGTCTTATCCTGAAGTAATGTGCTCCAGCCCCAACCATCAGATCAATGAGGTGACACGAGAATGGTTGACTGTTAGCAATCCTATTAGCATTACTATTATTGACCAAATTTCTGTTCATGTGTCTTTTGCTTTCTGGAGCATTGCTGTAATTTCAGAGACAAAATGTGGTAGCTTGTCCAAAGGCAATCACACTTCTTTGTGTATGGTGTCAATTTTGAATCCCCCAAAAGCCATAGTTGTAGTCATTTAAATTGTATATTATGCAGGTAAGAGTTCTTTTCATTTCTGTGTCTGTGATATAGATGAATAATAAAAATAAAAAAAACTGATGTTGGTGCTGAAAGGTTGTTGTTTTTTGGGTATGTGTTCCAAGAACCTGTCCAACTAAAATGTCCAAGATTGTTCTGAAACTGCTGCTAACTGAAAATCATCCAAGATGTGTCCTAGGTTGGTGTTGAGTTTGTTCCTAACTATCCATGTACTGAATGACTAAAAATCTGAATTGAATGCGGAATGACCCATTTGCAATACCTAGTAGTATGAAAAACAAATGGTAATCATTGTAGTGTAGGAGCACAGTCCTGAAGGTTTTCTTGACATCAGTTTTTGATGTGAAAGCCTTTGGACAGAGCCCCCTCACCATGTCAGTGGTGTAGTTAATGCCTCAGAAGAGGAAGTGGCCTTGACCCAGAATAATAACAGCAACCCTTATTTTTATTGTACTGTATCTCACTGACAAGGGTGAGCACACCACACTTTACAAGATCAACAATAATGTATACATTAGCACCTCAAAAATAATAAATTATGTAGTCATTGTATTCCTCACACACACACACACACACACACACACACACACACACACACACCACACCACACACACACACACACACACACACACACACACACACATAGAAGGAATGTAACAAGGGGTGAGGGAGGATAACTAGAAACCCCAATAAAAAAAACTTGGACTGGAAAAATTTGTGGTTCCAGGCATGGCTTTTGTTGCACAAGACTTGCTCATGAATTGTATTATATGTCAGGCAGTTAAACTGTTCATCTATAATTCAGGTGCTGGTCCTTGGTGACAGTGCAGATAAACAGACAGGTTTTACGCTTTGGTTGCAAGACCAGCACATTCAGAAGCTGTAAATTCAAACACATTTAAGTGAAAGATATGATGAAATAATTAATGTGTGAGTTTCATCACACAAAGATATAAAACAAATGTTTCCCCCTTTCAGTTGCCACAGGATTTCCAACAGGCCAGACACCATTGAAAACACGCCTAGAAGAAGTCCGCCAGGCTGTGCTAGATGGTGCTTCAGAGATTGACATTGTCATTAACAGAACACTTGCTTTGCTGGGAGACTGGAAAGGTATGATGAATAAATGTAAATATGTATTTGCTGCAAAAAAACTTGCACAAGTTTGCTCATTTACAGTGCCAGCTGCACACAGCTTGTAAGAGACAGCAAAGATATTTACTCAAAACTACAGTGAAACATCACTGTTTGCCTAAATACATGCATTCTGTGTCCCTTGTTTGCCAGAAACCTTAAAATTTGTGAGAATAAAGCTGTGATGATCTGTGATGTCCACCATTTGAAGGTTTTGGCTCAACTGATTCCATTCATCCTGCAGTTGGGCTGTTCATTCTTTAACTGCACAATCCCAATAACATGGGTGTGTTTTGTAATAAATCCTTCGATTTTCCGCTATGGAAAGATGGCGCACACACGATGTGCCACTCTGTTGGAGGTGAGACCAGGGTCTGTTTGCCACACCCCATTGGGACTGACAAAAATTTACAGCAGGACTGTGTAGTATGTGTTTTCAACTGACAGTACACACTTGCTGAATCCATATTTTGCTGCTCTGAATTCCATTTTGCAGTTTGCAGCCTCCCTCCTTCCTTCTGTGTATCTCTTACTTTGTATCAGTTGTCGGCTTTAAAAAAAAGAAAAAAGTCTTCAGTTGCAATGAGAATAAACTTGACAACACTTGAACTTGTAAGTACCAGTAACGCAATAGTGGACATGGTAAAATCAGTAGTAAGTTAAGCCAACACTAGATTTCATAAGTCTGAAACGAGAATGACTGCTAGCGTTCTAAAACGAGATCCAAACACATAAAAGGTTCAGAACAACGCTGTTTATTAGGACAAAACACATCATGCAAATTTTCAGGGTAATACACTTTATCAAGCTACAAAATGACGCTTAACTCTTTCAAACTGTGTCGGACATGGGCTTCTGACACTCTCACTCACTGTTGGAGCTGTGTCGGAAGTGGGCTTCCGACGGATGTTTGCGATTTTACATCACAACATGAGAAATGCAAGGGACACAAATAGGACACAAAAGGGACATAGACAGTAAACAGCAGCTTGTCCATTTTCCTTTGTGTTCCCTTCCTTGAATTAATGATGCAATGATTTGGGCCAGTTTTGTGGCGTTTTTTCCATCGTATGTGCGACTGGTGCACTTTCTTCAAAACAAAATGGCGGCATCCAGGTGAAGGCGCAATTTGAACTTCATTAGCCCACAGAGAGTGTAAAATTACTGGACTGAGTGTATAGTTTCTGGTTTATCTTCATTGAAAACATTTAATCTCAGTGGGTTTGTGTCAAAACTATGCAGAACAGTGTATTTTGTTGAGTGACTATGGGTGCCAAAACTGGTTTTTTACCCCATCCCCCACTTACCTGTTTTTGGTTGAGCTGGGGGGTTTCATGTCCAGTCAAACAACAACAATGTGAAAACAACATAGCTCAACCAAAACCAGATAAGTGGCTCAGCTCTCCATCTCATTTTTCATTGTTTTTCACCATTTAACCATTGTTTAAGTGTTGTTTTGTAGCAAGTGTCGTTTTGTAGCTTGATAAAGGGGATTACCCTGAAAATTTGCATGTTGTGTTTTGTACTAATAAATTGTGTTCTTTTCAACCTTTTAAGTGTTTGGAACTGGATTTCAGACACAAGTAAGTATGTGTGATGCAGCCAGCTCTTTATATGTTGTATCTACTCTCATATCATTGACAAATACCAATACAAAAGAACTTTACTATTCATGCATAAAATGAAAATATGTCTGTTGGGTCACTCGAATTCAACACTGTAAAGGGACAAGTAGACAGATCAACACAACAAAGGTAAGAGTATACATGGTAAGAGAAAACATGGTAAAATATCAGAAAACATCGCTTCTAAGATCAATTAAGTGCATAGACATTATTCATATTCCTACTCTCCACTGCCTTTACATTCACAGCCAAAACAACACCCACACACCCACAAACACAGTCACACATGCACCCACATTAAAAATATCACATAACCTACCAATATCAAGCACACACACACACACACACACACACACACACACACACACACACACACACAACTATCCATTTTTTAACACAATACCATCACAATCCAGATTAATCACATTAGTAATACCATCAGCCTATAATCACAGCAACCATATAAATTATTACTATCATAATCTGTATTAATCACAATATTAATACCAACAATCATAGCAGTCATCATAGAAATATAATGATCACAACTGAAAACAGCACCCCCAACACACGCACGCACACACGCTCGCTCACTCTCACCCACCCACTCGCCCACTCATCCACCCACCCACTCACCTACTCATGACCAGGACATAGACCTACTTGTGATCAAAAAGGAAAACAGTGCAAAAGTGTAGGTTGCAATCAAAAGGGAAAACAGTGCAAAAGCATGAAGAATCAAAACACAAGGGAGTTAATTAGCACTCAAAATACATAACACAAGTACAACAACAAAGACCTGAGTCACCCACGCTAACTCTCACCTGACATGCGTGTAAATTCAAGGTACATAAACTCCACCAGAGGTACATCCTCAGTTGTACTTGTGTTATGTATTTTGAGCATTAATTAACTCTCTTGTGTGTTGATTCTGCACGAACACTCTGGGCCTCATTCTGTTTCAGATCAATGCAAAAGCGTGGCAAGATCTGATGTAAAGTGGTAGTGTCATCTTGGCAGACAAGCATTCAGTTGTGTGGTTGTCTACACTGTCAGTGAACACTGCAATTTATTCAAGTAAAAGTAAATAATTAGCTAAGAAACTCATGCAACTTTTCTTCCCTTGAAAATTGGAACAAAATTTTTTAGGACACTTTACAGCGGAATTTGTGAAGTTTGTGACACTATACGCTTCCAGTCTTCTTTTTCTCTGTTGTTACTGATGCCCGATGCCTGGGTCAACTGGTGTTTATCGGGAGGGTGGAGCAGGTGGTGCCAGATATTTTGGGGATCCTGTTTCTGCACTGAGTACAGGACCTTGGGAGAGAGTCTTTGATGTTAGTCGTTTTTTACCCTTCAGTTTCTGCTTTATATATCTCTTGCTCCAGATACATATATGCATGCAGCACACACACATGTACACACAGTATACACATCCATTCACATGCATACATGTGTGTACATGCTGATGCATGCAAACCAGAACACTGTTCTATTTTGTCTCCAAAAGGAAATATTTTTTTTGTTTTTGTTTTTAGTGTGAAACATGTTTTGTAAGCTAGTAAACTTTAAATATGTGTGCAACCTAAAGTAAAATATACTGTACTTCCCTGACCTTAATAACAATTAACATGCAATGATCTTGAATGCAGGACTTTATGATGAGGTAAAACTCATGCGGCAGGCTTGTGGAGAGGCTCATCTCAAGACCATTCTAGCAACAGGAGAACTTGGTAGTATGGTTAATGTCTACCTAGCTTCCATGGTCTGCATGATGGCAGGTATAGTAACTTTGTGGCCATAATTATTCTAGAGTTACATCCAGAAAATAAGATTGTTGTAATGCTTTGTTTCAGGTTGGTTGTTTTGTTGTTGTTTTTTGTTTGTTTTTGTTGAGGGGAGTGAGGGAAGTAACTCCACTCACCAGCCCCCATGGAACTGGCTTCTTGTGCCAGGGGTGTTTAAACTGCTTCACCCCTTTCACTCATTTTTTGTGTCTAGTTTCTGTGTATCAGCCTTTTCACCTATATTTCATTCACGATACCTGTGTTTTCAGCTCCTTTCTTGCAGCTGATTTCTGTCTAATCAGCCTTTCTCCTGTATTTGTTTGCATCACAGCTCTTTTTAATATATACCACTTCTCTCTCTCTCTCTCTGTGCGGTCATCTTCAGACCCAGCATGTTTGGCATGTGCTGCGTCCCCTGTCAGAGGAGGATGGGATCCTATGGTGCTGAGGTCCCCTACAGGCTATGGTCTGTGGGATCCAACGTGCTTCTTTTTTTTTGGCCTGGACTTCTCCAAGTTGGGTGGTTGGGTTGGCCAACCCAATCAATCAGCTGGTCATGTTTTGCCCTGATTTTGATTAGAAGGCAGGGGCAGTCAATCAGGGGATAAATTAAACTTTGGGGGCTTGGAGGTTGTTGTTTTTGGTTTTGTTTGGTTTTTGATCACCTGAGTATTTTTCACTTTGAGCCCTGGTTCCACTTGTTATGTACATCCCCTTGTTGGACTTGATGGCAGGTGGGGATAAAATCTTCCACTCCTGTTGCTGCATTTGCTATCAATGTAGTGTCTCATTAATGCATTAATTTTGTACAGCCTCTTTTGATGTGGTCTTAAAACTATCCAGTGGCTGTCCCACAACATGACCTGCTTTTTTTACAGTCTTTTCCAAAAGTTACTAGCATATCTGAATTGACTCCATATAAAGTACGTGGGTATGATTTTTGATGGTAAATTGGACTGGAAAGAGAACATCAACTCTGTGCTGAAAAAAGTGAACTCAAGAGTGTATTGCATGAGAAGAAAGCTGAGATCATTTGGAGTCAGTATGAGTTACATTAAACGAGGCGAGGTCATCACCTTTTTTCAGCATATATCTTCCTCCATCAGATCACATTGCCAAGACAGATCTAGTTAACCTCATTGAACAACTGCCATTCCTGTTTGTTCTTTTGGGCGATTTCAACGGCCATTCCCCAGTTTGGGGAAATGAGTCCTATAACAGCAGAGGACAAATGTTGGAGGATCTCTTTTTTGAAATGGATCTGTGCATTTTAACTTTCAGCAATGTATATACACCCTGCCACTGGTTCCACTTCTGCACTGGATCTGTCCATTTGTACTCCATCCTAAGACTGAGTGGAAAACACATGAGGATCTGTGCAGAAGTGACCACTTTACTGTAATCCAAACCAACAACGCTGTTGAAGAAGACATTTCACCTAATAGGTGAAATTTTAAAAAGGCCGACTGACTGTCCTTCTAGGCTCAGTGTTTTTCTAGACTAACAGAGGAAACAGTCATGTCTGTGGAAGATCCCACCTGTCAGTGACTGACCTTCTCATACAAACAGCAGAAAGTACTATTGGGCGATTCAGCGAAGCTGGTTTGCTAGAGTGAACGTGCTTTGTAATCTTTCACGCAAGAAGTCGCGAGAGGTCACAGCGCACTTCCGGGCCGATTTCTGAGTAGGCGTTGCTTCACGCTGTGTATAACAGTGGAAGTTGAACCTAGAATTGCGAAGCAGTACAAATGCCAATACTGTTGCAGTTGCAAAAATTACTGTGGAAAGGGGATGGAGGGTGGAAAAAGTGTCTTTGCATCGTTTTTTGGGCTGACCAGAAGATCGCAAGTTCGTAGAAAAAATGCGTATATGGGCATCCTGTAGCATGAGCAACAAGTTATTGCTTATTTCCAGACACATTATGACTATGGGCCTCAAAAAATGCCTTTAAAGTTGGCAATGTAAAGTTCGCAAATTCACTGTCACCGCCTTCCATTGTGAAGAAAGTACGCACTGGAAGTAAAAGCAGCCAAGGGACTTAAGCGATGTCGGGCAAAAGTCAAGGGAGTTAACAACCCCACCTGAATCGCCCAATACCTAAGACATGCTTCTCCTCTAAAAAAATTTAAAAAAATCACAAAGTTCCATGGTTTGATGATAATTGCAAGAAAGCAATTAAGGAAAGAAAGAACTCACAAAGATGGGGTTTTTCAAACCCAATGTTAAGCAACATTGAGAATTTTAAACTTTTAAGAGCCAAAGCTCATCATGTTGTTAAACAACAAAAGAAGAGTTCATGGTGACACTTTTGTTCTAAACTAAACTCTAAAATGCAGAAGGTCTCGAAAGCCATTAGAAAGATAAGGGTGGTTCTAATTCAGTCAACCATTTAAAGGTTAACAGTATGCTTATTACCGATTAAAAACAAGTGGCAGAAGTAACCGCTACAAATCTGTCTAAAAAATTCAACTATTCTTCTGACTTTCAAACGGTTAAAATGTTAAAAGGAAAAAGATGCCTGGACTTTTAAAAATGAAGAGAAATATAACCTGCCTTTTTCAGTTACCAAATTGAAACAGTCATTGCAAAGAGCCAATGACTCAGCCACTGGTTTGGACCATGTACTCTATCAATTTTTAACCCATCTTCCAGACTGCTTTGTCTGTTCTTCTGAAGGTGTACAACCACATCTGGGAATCTGGCTGTTTTCACCGTCACGGCGCAAAGCAGTAGTAACTCCCATTCCCAAACCTGGTAAAGACCATTCAGAACCTGGCAACTTCAGACCCATCACATTAACTAGCCATCTGTGCAAAATGATGGAGAGAATGATCAACTGATGTGGTCCCTTAAGTCACAAGGTCTCTTTTTGGAGAAGCTGTGCTGTTTCAGGAAGAGCCACATTCTGTTGGATCACCGCGTTCATTTTGAAATTTAATCAGGAATACCTAAAGAGCACATCCTTTTTTCTTATTTTTTTAATTTGACCTTGAAAAAGGCCTACAAGTACAATGTGGAAGCACAGCATTCTGGCAGACCGCTGGGATCTTCAGAGCTTCAGAGCTGTTTATTCAGAGCTTCCAGTTTGAACATTCTTTCAAAATTAGACTGGGCTCCACTCTGTCAGAGCAGCACAAGGGTTTCCGCTAGGTAGCATCATGTCTCCAGCCCTATTCAATGTCAAGATTAACAACATTTTAAGACTGTCTTAAAGGGCACAGATTGCTCCTTGTTTGTTGATGATTTTGTTCTGTGTGTACAGAGCAAGTCATTAAACAGCAGAAAAGGCTATGCAGCTGTGTTACCAGCGTTTAAGACTGGGTGTCCGAGAACGGTTTTAAGTTCTGTGCTTCAAAGACAGTGTGTATTTGCTTTCACCAGCAGTATGGAGTTTTCCCACATCTAAACATCCTTTTGGGATAGATGCCTATCAAAGTAGGAAAAGATAGTAAATTCCATGTCTTGATTTTTGACACAAAACTAACCTTTAAAAAACACATTCAGAATCGTAGAAAGCTGTTCATATTCTACAAGTAGTGAGACGTACAGATTGGGGAGCCAATCAAATCATCATGCTGTGCCTGTACCACTCAGTAGTCTATTCCAGATTGGATTACGGATGCAGTATATAGAAATAAATGGCTTGATTTTTGACACAAAACCAACCTTTAAAAACCACATTCAAAACCATACAAAGCTGTTCAGATTCTACGAGTAGTGAGACATACGGATTGGGGAACCAATCACATCATTGTGCTACGCCTGTACCACTCAGTAATCCATTCCTAATTGGATTATGGGTGTGGTCTGTGGAGTGCTTGTCAGTTGGTTCTAAGGCAGCACAGCTTCTCCTGCTCAGAGTCTCTACATGGAAGCACAGGATCCGGCCCTGGCTTCTTGTTGTCTGAAACTTTCTTTGAATTGAGCTCTGAAACTAAACTCTCTGCCTGAAAATCCAGCTTACAGTTGCGTTTGTTTAACCCAAAAATATTCAACTGTTTGAAGATTCATCAAAAATTCCACCTCTAGGCATCTGTATGCTACCTCGCCTGGAGAAATCCAAAATTAACCTTGATCTGATCAACGATGCTTCCTTTTGGGACATTGCTCTTGGGATGCTCTGGGAATACAGAATCTTTATTGTCTGTGAATAACAGAAATTTTCCTTACGACTGCATAAAAAATACAAGTAAAATAACAGTATAATAATACATAAAACACAGTAATTTATATTAGAGTCTGGAGGGCACACACACATCCGAAACAGTCAACCCTACCTGTTACACACGTCAACACATGCACTCACAGGTCAAGCATTTTCAACAAATAAGAAAAGTACAACTCATCAAATTCAACCCAAACAGACAAAATACTTACACACAGACATCTCTGTTCAGACCAGTACTATCACATAAATAGCTTAGCAAATCCTCACATTAAAAGATAGCAAACTAAAATCACAGGTATCATGCAAAACTTGAACCTAACATACTGACAGTTTTAGTACTGAAATAACCCCTCTCTCTCCCTCTCCCCGTGTCTCAATCCCCCACCCTCTCCAGACATAATAGCACTATCACAACAAACACAACATAGGTTTCTAACACTACTGCACTCTGCTGAGGATGACCCCAATAGTGACATCTCAGATGAGCTCATCCCCTTCTCTGACTTAAAGCCACATGTAAAGAAATATCTTTTATTTGCAACTTATCAAAGAATATCCCGTATCAAAAAAAAGATTCACTGTCAGTTCAAGAACAGAGGAAGTAGTTGCTGCAGCAGCTATCTCCACTAAACATATCCGCAAACCATTTACTTGTCAGCTTCCAGATGACAGCTCTATATTTACTGCAGAGCTACAAGCTATTCTTTTGGCTTTCAGACATGTTTACTGTTCTAAGGAAAAATCATTTTGATATTGTCTGACTCTCTTTTGTCACTACAAGTTATGTATATATATAACCTAAAGTTAACTATCCTATCTTAGTAAAATTTTAGAACTACATCTGGAATTAACCAGAAATGGGAAGAAGATTGTTTTTATCTGAGTTCCCAGCTATGTGGGCATTAGAGGAAATTCAGCTGCAGACACTGCTGCTAAGGATGCCCTTGATGGTGACATCTCCGATGAGTTCATCCCCTTCTCAGACTTAAAGTAAACAAATATGTGTGCTTTGGCAGTCATAGTGGGAAAAGTTCCCTGAAAATAAATTATGTAAGTTTTTTCCAAACTTAAAGAATTGCACTATTTGTCCTCGGACAGACAGAAGAGAGGAGACTGTGATATCTTCACTACACATTGGTCATTCTTATATTACTCACTCCTTTTTATTGAAGGGAGAGGAGCCACCAGTATGCGTCACATGTGATAAACAACTAACTGTAGAACATGTCTTACTTTTTTGTTCTGATTTGATTGAAATAAGAGAGAGCTATTTTACAGCTCAGTCATTGTGTATTCTATTCCAAGACATATCATTGGAAAAGAACTTTAACTTTCTGAAAGAAATCAATATTTTTGACAGCATGTAAACTTTCCGATCATTTTTGGTTTTACCCAGTTTTTTAAGTCTGTTTTTAAAAAGCTGATTATATACCAATTTTAGCTTGTGCATATTTTTATACAACTGTACTGGTACTTTACTTACTTACATACTTGACTCTCACTACTGATAACAGATTAGCAGCTTTGTGGATTGCTGTGATGAGAATGACCCTCAGGTGTGGGAAAGACAAAGGAAATATTAATTATTAATGATTATTGATTTTAGAAGGAATCAAAGGGAGTTTGTTTTTCTGCCTAGTGTTCTTGCTCTTTTTGTCTTGTCATTTTTCTGCTGACTTTTTTTCCAGAAAACTCAAACATTTTTCATTATGAATTAGGCTTTTTTTGTATGGCTTTTGTAACGCAGCTAGGAGATGGTAGTTGTTAGGTGGTATGTGCAGCTTGCTGCTATATGGCACTGGTATTTGCCATTATGCATTTATAGAATTTTGTTTGATTTTTTATTGTTTCTGTCCTTCCTTTTTTAAATTTTTCTTTAATCTGGTATTGATGATTTAGACAGAATGGTATACCAGCATGTCTTAAGCCTTTTGTGCTCTTTTGACAGGGGTAGTTTTGAAGTGACTAACTCTTCAGAAATTTGTGTTTGATGTTTATGTATGTTTTGTTTTATGTTTATGTAGGGATGGGTTTTGTGGATTGACTTGAGAAAAGGTTTATATGTTAGAATGTCCTTGGCCCTGTGTGGTTGACAGGACATTAAAGTCCAGTTACTACTGCTACTGAGGTGACCTTGTGACAGGTTGTTAAAATCCAGTTACTAACTAACTAACCATTAGCAGAGTTGTAACTTTTAGAATGACTTCCTTGGGTCAGAACACAGCCATACAAGACAAAAACAGACTCAACAAGAAGGTCAAGGAGGCATGTGGGGTAGTGGGGAGAAGGCACTGACATGGTTTATCATCAGCTAATGACAAACTGAGGACAATTTAGCCTGACAGATACATCCACTGAGACCTGAATTTGACAGTAGATGCACAGACAGGAGACAGTATGGTTTAGGATCCCTGTAGTAAGACTACACAATACCTACAATTGTTCGTTCCAACAGGACATACAATCAGCAAGCAGTCAGATAAATGCGACATACAATGGCTGGAGATTGTGGTTAGGGGGTAATATGGAGGACTGTTTGGGAGCGAATGGGAGGCCTGTCGTGTGAGTGGACTGTAATCTGCTGTAATCTGGAAGAATGAGAAGAACATAGGTCATTGGTGCAATGTCTTATGTATTTAATACTTTTTTTATGGCAGACCATTTAATTTCTGCAGTGGGTTAATAAAGTTGTTACCTTCCAAATCTTGCACATAGAAAATCTGAAATTTCTTTTGCAGAGGTGTTTTGAAAATTTTGAAGTTGACATAATATTGCATTCAATGGTTTGGGGATATTTGCAGGAGCTGATTTCATCAAGACATCAACTGGCAAGGAGGGAGTGAATGCTACGATTCCTGTTTCTCTTGTCATGGCAAGAGCGATTAGAGATTATTATGAACGCACCCAGTGCAAGGTCAGTCAGAAGAATGTGTTCTATATACAACGGTGTTTTTAGATAAAATGAGAACTGTTAATTTTTTAATATTATGCTCACCACTAACATTCATGTTCTAGTGGAAATGTTCAAAGTATTCTGTCTGCCATCACACAGTTCTTTAGTCATTTTACCCTTCTTTGTTCTTCACATAGATATTTTGCATCCCCCATGTTGAAACTAAAAACCGTTGCAAGTGCTCTTTCTTTTGCTGTGCTACAAAGCAATGGAAGTCTCTCCTTTTGGACATCCATCACATTCAGTCCTCCCCTGCCTTCAAAACTGTGCTAAAGCTTCACCTCTACAAACAGTACCACAACGGCTGGTTCAAATTCTGTTTTCCTTTTATGTTATTATTAACAAACCATTTGAATATTACAGTACACCAACACAAAATACGTCTTTCAATATTGTCAACACTCACTCACTTAGATGTATACAACTGCTCAGTTCATTTGACAAGCAGACTTGAGGGCTGAACAGTCAACAAGCATCTGTACCTAAAGTTAAGTCCTGCAACGTACAGAATCAAGAAGCACATGAAAGTTTGTGTGAGTTAGCGTTCAGTTTTTCTCTGTTTTACAAGGTTCAAAGTACTATTTTGCTATCATGGTGTTCCACAGAAGGGCACACATAAATACTCCTTACTGATATTATTACTCATGCATATGTACTTATATGGACATGACACCATATTACATGTGTGTGTGTGTGTGCCACAGATTTTTGCATGTGTTTTTATGTGGTGTGTGAGGAATACAGTATTATGTTTGCAGATTATTTGTGACACTTTGTGCATAGTTTTGTTGATCTTGTAAAGTGCATTGTGCTCATCTTTGTCAGTGAGATGCCGTGCTGCCAAAATGTTCATCATGGTCATTTAGGGGCATATGTGACAGACCATGAATAATGGGAATTCAGGTGTTGAGCAAGTGTTGAACAGCCTTCCAGCAAGGCATTTTTTCAAGTGTGGGAACAATCTGGTCCACAGTCACCCAGGCCACATCCTCTGTCTCACACCCTGAGTAAAAGCAGTAAAATCTTTTCACAGTGTCTTACCCAGTCTCGTGATGATGTATCATAAGACTAATCTGGGTGGTAAAAGTTTCAGTATTTCTGAAGATATAGTGAAAATGATTGTGGCCTTGACCTTGAAAATAGCAAAAGAATATTTCCATATGATTCTCTGACTCAAGATGATGCATCACCATATTAAGTTCATATGATCAGAGATATTGTCCGAACAAACATTCACTGCAGCTCCTAACCTTCACTGTGACCTTGACCTTGAATACAGGAAAGCAACCTTTTTACAAGATGCACTGTCAAACCAAGCTTATGAACATGCACTGTCAAACCAAGCTGGTCAGAAAAAGATTAGCAGTTCAGAACGTATAATAGCAAGTCATTTCATTGTATGAACCCAAACTCAGTTACTGTGACCGTGACCTTGAAGATAGCAATCCATTTTTTGCACATGTCATTGGTTTATAATGATGTATTACCATACTGGATTTGGTTACAAAAGGTTCAGCGATTCAGAAGATAGCATCCAAACTAACATTGATTGAGATGCTTCCGCTTGGTTGTGACATTGACCTTGAACACAGCAATCCAAATTTTTCACCAGACACTTTTTTGTTTGTGATGATCTACCATCAAACAGTTCATTTGCAAAAGACTTGTTAGTTGAGAACTAATAAAATGTGTAGTAAGAACCATCATATTTTGATTATATAAGCCATCACTGTGACCATGGCCTTAAAGATAGAATCCCATGACATTCTGGCTCATGATGGTGTACCACATACCAAGTTTGGTTACAAAAGGTTGCCTAAAAATGATCAACTGACTGGGAACAAATATTGGTCCTGCATGTTATGCCCTCACCACTGAAGACACCACAGTGATTTCCCTTTTGTAGGCAAATAATGCACCACACACAGTGTAAAAAGAGGTCAAACATTGCTGCCCCCAGTCAGCTGATGTGGATTTATACGTTAGGGTAGGTCTGAAGTCAGTGGTACTAACAGAAATATTTCTTTTGTATGCTCACACATTACACCATTTTAAGACACCATGTAAACCACCTCTAAAGAAATGACTGCAATTTATTTCTTATATACTCTCATATCAACCAAGCAAAAAACAACAACAAAGGGAGATGTGATAATGTACCAAGTAGACAAACAAACAAAAAGTTCTTTAGTTTTTGTTGTGAACAAGTCATAATATCATGATGCACACTGAGAAGACACCACCAGTAGCGTGCAGGACATTAATCATCTTTTTATTGTTTGGAGCTGTTAGCAGGAAGCAACACACAATAAATATTATTTTTAGGTAAGAGCTAGCCACCTTATTTTTCATGAAATCTGTTTTAATTCAATCATGAACAATTTCAAGGAAATATATGCAATCAGTTAACTTTCCTTTAGCCATGTCACAAATGACAGCTATGAAAATGTCGTGATTTGTACCCAAAAAGACTCATAGCACAAGAAATAATGATGTATTCACACTCTGTGGCATTTCCCTCATTTCTCTGAACACATCAGAAAAATAGTGGTAGTTAAAAAGGTTTATGTTTTAGATTTGTTTTTATTTTATCAGGAAAGATTCAAGATTACTTTATTATCTCATCAGAGAAATTAAAATGTGGCTGAACATTAACCACATCACAGTACACAATAACATATATTGTATATTTTAAAACTCAAAGAACAGTTATTGAAAATACAAAAGTTACATAATAAACTAGTAATTTACATAATTTACACACACACTCACACACACACACACACACACACACACACACACACACACACACACACACACACACACACACACACACACTGCTCTAACATTTGAACTGATTTATCTGTTCAAAATTTGCTATTGACTGCAGAACAAAACTGTATGAGATTTAGGTACACGAAATTGTCTACCAGATGAAAGAAGCAAGGACATGGCTGTTGTCATCTACAATCACCCTAGCCCTCCATACCACACAATATTCATACAACTGTCTTTCACCCACAACCTTGCCACACACATTCAACACTTTATTCAGGACACTTTTTCACATTCAAGCCTCCAAACAAGAACAGGAACGAAAATATTAAAACTGATTCAATACAACTCCAGTAGAAAGTGCATAAAACAGCAGCACTGACATTAAGAGATCTTAGCTTTTGGAGACAAAATATTCTTGGATAACATCTTATGTGAATAAAGTCAGTGTTTATGTTAAATGACAAGTCCAAGGTTTGGGGTGATTTTTGACACGATTTCCGTTAAAGCTCGCAGAGAAAAATGATGTAGGTGAAATTGTGATCTGAGGGTTATAAATGCATGAAAACAGGCATTTTCTGTCATATCGAAAGCGTCGCCATGACGCTGAAAATCATGTGCACTATGTCACTCTGGGGAGTCGCTGCAAAATGGCTAGAGCCACAGGGTAACTGACTTGGAAAAGATTCCAGTTCGAATCTCCAAGGATGAAGCTCCGATGCCATTGTCAGTAGTTGGGCCTTTTGGTTTATTTCCTCCTTGTTATTTCATCTTTCTCAAACCTTGTTAGGTGTGGGGCGTTTCAGTCTTTTTTGTTCTGTTTACTGTAGCTTTCACAACAGGCTGGACCTCATCATCCCTGCCTTTTATTGGGTGTTTTATTTTATTTTCCCAATTTCGCCTTGTTTGTTTCATCATATGTAAAAATGAAAAAGTTTTGTTCATTCTAGTTCAATAGACTAGCGATTTTGTGGCCTCCCTGGGTTTGGGGTTGAGCTAGTTACCAGTTCTTGCCATTCACTGTTTTTTTCTCTTGGCTTGCCCTTTTGTTTCTCGAGTTATATCATTCATTTACGATGTACGAGTGAGGGGGGTAGTCTTGATGTTTAACAAGACCTCTCATTCTTTCTTTGTGTGGGGTAGTTCGTGAGCGTCTGTTGCCCTGCCGTGTTGTTGTCACTGCTAAATGGGTTGTACACGGATTATGTGTATCCAGCCTTTGTGCCGTTGCTCGCTGACATTACTTGCCTCCTCTTTCTTTTCAGAAAGTGTAGTTGTTGTTTTTTCTCTCTCTTTTCCCCTTCTTTTTCACCATGCATTCTTTCTTTTTTATCTTTGGTTTATTGGCCATTTCGTACCCGCTTGTTAGCTTGCCTGATTAGGGCAGCCATTTTGTATTTCTCTTGTCATCTGCATTTGTTTACATCCCGACGCTTTGTCATCAGTAGTCCTGATTAGCATTTGTTTTATCAGTCTGCAGCTTTTGTTTTTCTAGATGGAAGCCGGGTTAGTGAGGGGTTAGTTTAGAGTTAGTTATGGTCAGTTTGGCTTTCCATCTGTTTGTCGTTGGCACAGTTATTTTTGCTCTGTGCTCTTATGACTGTAGTCGTCCACTCCTTTGTTGCAGACAGTAGTCTATTAGACTGTTGTGATTTGGGGGTGGGGGGGGGGGCGTTGTGTGTGTGTATGTGTTTTTCCACCTTATGCTTGCAGATAGGCAACCGTTTGGGGTTTTGAGGTGGTTTCAGCTATTTTGTTCCTTTCATTTGGTGTCAGCTGTTTGCTTGACTGATTAGGGCAGCCATTTTTTGTTTGCCACCAGCACTTGTGTTTGGTCTTTCTTTCTTTGCCACAGGCATTTGTGGTCTGTAATTCTTTCTCTCTTTGCCACAGGCATTTGTGTACAGTCTCTCTCTTTCACGGCCTTTTCTGCCGTAGGTATTTGTGTTAGACTTTTTATCTTTGCCTTGTTAGTGCTTGTTTCAAGGTATCAGTGTATCTCTCAATTTTTGGTATCATGCTGTGCGCTTGCTGCACGTCAGCTTCATCCTTGGAGATTCGAACAGGAATTTTTTCAAAGTTGGTTACCCAGTGGACAACCCTACAAATTTCACTTTGAATCAAACCCCATTTGGTATTCCGCCATAAAGTTTATGAAATCACACTCAGTGAAGTGCTTGCTACACAAATGGGCGTGACTGAGGTGCAGCATCAAAGTCAGCTCATTTGAATTGTACAAATTTGACCCATTTTCGCCTCACAGCGGGTCATTTCGCAGGAACTCGTGCATAGTTATGCTTTGGGTTGCTTGTGAGTTGTTACAGTTTGCTGCAGTACAGTAGGCCGGCATGGTTAGAGCTTTTTGTCGACCACACGCATACACATTCGATGAACAATCTAAGATGGCAACCGCACTGACTCCCCAGACTGACTTCACTTCCGAGAAAGTCACATGACTGACGGAGAACCCAAGACAGCAGTCTCGGCCAGCCTACAGAAAATAAAAATTGATTAAAAACCAACATAAACCCCAAAAAAACATTTTTTATTTCATTAAATCTCAAACTAGTGACTCATTTGTCAATCATTTCTATGGTCATTTTGCATACTTAAAGACCTTGGACTTTTCCTTTAAAATTCAGCTTGTTGTCTAAGGCTAGATATTTGTACTCAGTCACTCTTTCAACTTTCATGCCATCAGTAAAGAGATCTGGAATGACAGTTGGAGCTTTTCTAAAATCAGTCAGCATTTCCTTTGTTTTCTTTACATTCAAGTCAAGGGAATTATTCCTGTACCAGTTACTGAACCTTTCAACTTCAGCAAAATAAACAGAATCTGAGTTTGAAAGCTCTTCCATTGCAGAATCGTCAGGGTATTTTATGATTGGTGTTGTGTCAGTGCCTGTGCAGTCATTTGCATAGAGTGTAAAAAGAATAGGAAATAGGACAGTGCCTTGTGGAGAGCCGGTGGAAATAGAGCGGGAAGACAAGAGTACAGTTTGGTGACAAACTTTCTGAGAACGATTGACAAGAAAGTCAACAATCCAGAGAATCAGTCTTGGGTTAACATCGTGTTTCAAAAGTTTGTTTGCCATGAGGTCCAGTTTTCAAGAGAATGATCCACCCAGGCAGGGTGTGGCAAAGCTTAAACAATTTCATCTGTCGGGTATTTTGGTACACTCTTTGGGCTTGTGGACAGGTGTGTTAAGATGAAGGGTTATGGTTTATGCATTCCAGTATTTGGTCTTGCCTTTGTGTAAAAATGTTCACCTCTCAGCAAGCAGTCTCAGTAGTACTCAGCAGTGATTGTTTCTCCTGCCTTACACAGTTTCTGTAAAAGTAATGAAAAAGATACTGTGCAGAACTTTCTTTTAAGAGCATCATTTTCTTGCCATTTGAGCAAATGCCCACTTTTTGACATCCAAGCTAACTTTAGTGCCCAGAGAAAGTCACACTATTTTTCTGCATGACTATGACACATTTACCGTTCAGACAACAAGTTTTGTTGCCTTGTGCAACAAAATACCCCCATTGTGTGCCCAGATAAACCAATTTTAGTGTCAATATATATGACCATTTTGTTTGCCCAGGGTCTGGTTTATGTAAACAGAGGTATAAAGTTTTGGCTGCGCTTGATGTGTATGGAATGGATGACAGAAGATACCCTAGGAAAGCTTTGTTATTGCATCTTCAAAGACAGAAATAGACTTACAAGGGCTTGCAAAATTCAGATGTTTATGTACATTTGGCTTTGGTGTTGTTTGGGAAATGCAAGGTGTTGGTAACATAAACTTGTTCATTAGAGAGTTTAAGATGAAGCTTGTAGATAGCTTTAAAACAGACTTGCTGCATGATTCACATGATTTTTACAACATATACTCTAATTTTAATCAGTCCATATCTAAGAGAGTATTTGCTAGATTCAGAATTAGAATGTCTGCATTGAAATTTCATGACAGGGATATGAATTGTCCATTCTGTAATATACCAAAGGCAGAAGTACATTTTTTTTTATTAATACGTCCATTTAGGAAATACCACCTTGAGATACAGCCTTGAGAGATCAACTTACCGCACCAAATTACCATAGACAACCATCTGTATTTCTGTATTATTATTAGCTAGCAAGAATGCACCCACCACAGAGAAATTATCCACATTTGTTTGCATTAGCAAACATTAGAAGACAGAATTTAAGTCTGTCATTGGATCCGTAAGAATTTGAATTGCCTGAATGTTCACTCTTGTTGTTTTGGGCCAGGGGCCCAACAATAAAATAATCTTTTCTTCTCTCTCTCTCTCTCTCTCTCTCTCTCTCTCTCTCTAATGATCACATGCACGCACACATGCACACACACATACACACACACACACATACCACTCAGTGATTTCAGTCTTCTTTTTCTGCAGGTGGGTTTCAAGCCAGCTGGGGGCATCCGCACAGCAAAGGATGCATGTACATGGCTGATTCTGATGAAGGAAGAGCTGGGAGATGAATGGACCAGACCCAATCTTTTCCGCATTGGAGCAAGTTCTCTTTTGGGTGACCTCGAGCGACAGATCTACCACTATGTTAAAGGATGCTATCCAACAGCACATGAGTTTCCAGTGGCATAGTCTTTTTTTCTTTTTTTTCCAACAAGTTTTAATCATTATATTTGGTACATTTGTAAACATGATCAAGGGCATTTTCTCTGTATATATTTACTCACACACACACACACTCACACACACAGGAAAGAGAGAGGGACAAAGGAACAGATGAAAAAATGACAGGTGAAATGAAACTCGATTAAAAAGGGGGAAGGAAAGATAAAGAGAAAAAAAAAGGGAAAAGGGGAGGATCAGTCATAACAAACAATAACAATATACTTTATTAATCCCAGTGGGAAATTAAAGCTATCGTTCGATCACACAACGAAGAACATAATAATTCTAAGTCATGAACCACACGCACATACACACTTGTAGACATACGCACTCTTTCTCTCAATCTGCATACACTAATACTTATAATAGCAAACCCAAAATTACCTGGAATAGTACTTTCTCTGTGTCAAATCAAAACGTAAAAACGCAAATAAAAATCATATTATCAATTACTAATGTGTCTGTATATATAAAATTAAAAAGTACATATTCAACCAGTTTCAGGGGAAGTATGATCTGTACAATATCCAATCAGTGTAAATTTGTTGGGTCTACTATTTACTATGTATAATATTTTTTCCACTTCAAATCTATTCTTTATATTTTGCACAAATGCATTTAAATGTGATGTAGTGCCTTGAAGTTTTGAATTGAAGATATGATACTTGGCAACATGAATACACAGATCAATAATTCTGTCAGTGACAAAAACTGGAGAAAGTTGATCAGGCATGCGAAGAAATGATGCATTTTGATAAATGAGTGTTTTATATAAAGAATATTGTATATAGATATATATATATTAAATGTATTGTCAGGCTGTAGACAGACTAAAAGAAAATATTGATAACTTTTATACATGGCTAATTGTAATGTTTTTGTCTGTTAATGCACCATATGAATGGAATGTCACCAATACATATTCCTGCATACATTTAAATGTCACAGGCGAATAAATATCTTTGTATCCGTGTATATGGGTTAAAAGGTACAGGCTCTAAATAATGTGTTGCATAGCAACCATTAGTATAGATCATGAAAGTTGGAGGTTCAGTTACCATTCTGGACATTTCATTTTGTCTTCTAATGTGTAATTAGGGTTGGTTGTTAGGAATATAAAATCATTTCCCCATTTCTTGGGTACAGTCCATTGAATGTTTCAAAGTGATTATGTTTAATGTTTGTGTATAGACTGGTTTTGTGGATTTCACTTGAGAAAGGGTTGCTGTATTATTTGAGAACAGTTTTGAAATGTGCATTTGGATATGACAGAATCTGATTGTGCTGAGGTGACCCTGTTACTAACTTATTCATATATTTGCAGAAGTACTGATGTATGTTTGTAAATCTAGCAGTCCAAACACCTTCTGGTGATAAAAAGAAGAAGAAAATTTTCTCCTCAATCTGTTTCAGTCAATAATGTCCAGAACTGGATGTGTACCTTCTTCTATTTGTTTACAAGCGTATTATATAGTTATTGCATTTCACCAGTCTGTTTATCACTGGACCTATGGTATCCAAATGTGGTCCCTAAAGGGACAAGGAAGTTTAGCGTGTTCCAATACTGCTACGTTTCACTCTACTTTTTAGTTAATTGTGTATGTATATAAAAAATAAAAGGGGGAATTCAAAATACACCAATCGTGCTGCTTCTAATTATATCGAGTGTTAACCTGTGCATCTTGGTGGTAACAAATTATGCAGTACATGTGATATTGTGTGTGTGTGTGTGTGTGTCTTCTTCATGTTGAGGGCCCCACGGTTGCTCATTCTAGACACTTGGTGCTAAAGCTCCATTGGTATATTCACTGTCAGTTCAAGGGGAATTGTGTTGTGTGTGTGTGTGTGTGGGGGGGGGGGGGGGGTAGAGTTGCCAAGGTTCATTAGGAAGAGGCCCCTGACACAAGAAGTGTATATATGAGCAGGTAGTTCCAACCCTTGATTGTTCTGGGTAGAAATGAAGCATTCCTATACTGTGTTCTTGCTCGGATGATATAGAAACACCCTCCCGAGTATGACGCGGGCTGCTCGTAGATGCACTGCTTCAGCTCTGGTGATCTTCTGAGTGTGGGAATCCCAGACAGAAGAGCGTCGGATGGAAAAAGGCTTTGATGCTGGAGTTGTTCATCTTCAGGTTCTAAGGAATCCCAGTGTCTTGTTGGTTTTAAGTAAACATGGTGCTTAACATCCACTGAAACCATAAGGCTATTAGGGACGGCCAGTTGTTGGTTTTGTTGCAGATGCTATTTATATACCTGTCCCAGGTGAGCTCTCGGTGGATGGTGATCTCGAGGTACTTAGCTGATTGGACAATATCAAGGATATGGCCATGTAGTCCATAGGAATGTAGTGAGTGTTCCTACTCCCGGTGATTTCGAGAGTCTGGCAGGATGAAACTGCACGTCCCAGTTCTTCTCCCAGTCAGCAAGATGGTGTAGGTCTTGCTGGACCTGTTTGTCGTCGGTTGAGATTATCCTGTACATTGCTGTTATCTGCAGTCTTGCTCGTGCTGTCAGCTGCTCAGGAAGGTCGTTTTTATGACCAATAGTATGCTAGGAACAAGTAGGTCCCTAGCACTGAACCCTGAGGGACAAAAGAGCATCAACCACCACTGCTTGGCACCTTTCATAAAGGGAACCGGAGATCCATGCATTGGTTCTACCCTGGTCGCCACGGCGCTTGAGTTTGAGGAGTAGCAAGCCGTGATTGACACAGTCAAAGGCCTTCGAGTGTGTCACAGTGTGTGTTGTGGGGAGGGGGGCGGCGGGATGCCAGCGTGGGTGTGTTCTGACGATCCATCGAATGGGTACTGTGGACGCAGAAATACTGAGTACCCAGCGCCTTCAAACTCTCTTTTCAGAGGATTTGATGAACCTTATAATTACTCGCGAACCAGGTGACAGCTACCGTCTGTTGCTGTGCCTTGTTATGGGTGTGACATCTGCCAATGGTTGTGATGCTTTTTTGTTTTTGTTTGTTTAAATAGCATTGTTTGCTTGTCCTACTGTCGTAAAATCTTCTGGTCCAATTTCCGCTGTTGCAGTTCATTAAGCTTCGTTTTTCTTTCTCGTCTCTCCATTTCCCTGCTACTGACGTATGCTGCAGCACGTTTAACCACCCAAAGTGTGTGTGTGTGAGAGAGACTCCAAAAGAAGAAAATGTACAATTAAATCTTCAGCAATGATGTATAAATTGTTTAACTATAGCAGTAGTATATTTTCCTCCGCAGACTGCTCACACGCCCTGTCCAAACTAGATGGATCTACGGATCAAGCCCCGACACCACTGACAAAATTTGGGATTTGTTCTTTCTTCTTTTCCTTCTTCTGTCACTCTCCTTTCTTTCTTTCTTTGTATCGCCTTTCAGATTCATGGTGTTTCATTCGTTTAGTTGGGACAACCCCTGCCTTCACAATAATAATAAATAGTACTAAAAGATAAGTTTTACGCCAATATATTCTCTGATCTGATCTCACTGTGCTTTGCAACATTCTCCAACGTTTTCAACGTTAATTGAGAAAAATATCAAGATAACGTGTTAAGATTATTTATATATATATATATATGACAACTAATAATACACAAGAAAAATAATGTACATGTACCGTATGAGAAGCGGCAATGTACAATCAAGAAGATAATCTCATCATATTATTACCTTCCTATAATTCCACAATTTCACCCCTCCCAATAAGTTCTTTGTTTGCGTTATTCTGCCTGTTATTTTTTCTAGTTGATCAGACTAGATACTTTGTGCTTTCCCTTAGGGTTAGGGTTTTGTGTTTGGGTCAGTGAGGTATACACTCCGACTATTCAGTTTGTTTTTCCTCTCTTTGCGTTCCCTTTTGCTTCTTGAGTTGTTTCGTCCTTTTTCGATGTGGGGGTGATGGGAGTAACCTCGAGGTGCCTCGCTAGTCGAGACAACTTGATTAAAAATATAAAAATAAAATTATATTGGTACTTCGTGAGCATCTATTCAGCATCATTGTGTGGTTTGTATTGTGTGCATTGATTACGCGTTTCTAGCCTTTGTCACACCATGTACGGTTTTCGATCGGGTGGGAGTAATGGATTTTTTTCCCATCCCTCTTTCTCCTTGATCTTTCTGCGTCATTTTCACCATCCTTTCCATCTGGCCATTTGGTTTCAATTGTTTGCTTGCCTGATTAGGGCAGCCATTTTTCATTTAACTCGCGCATTTGTCTTGATTTGTCTTTCGTTATAATAGACGATCTTCGGAAATCCAGGGGACTGCACTCGGTCACTGCCTGCGGGTGTAGCGCAGAGCCTTGTTGGGGGTACAGTAAAACTGCGGGAAAGATGGCCAGATACTGGTAAAAGAAGCAGAAAAGGCATTAGAAATGCCGGCCAAGCGCTCTGTGGGGTACATGCAGCTCTAATACTGAGTAGGTTCCCCCAGTTTTGTGAAGGCGTCCGTTTTGTGCCGTTTGCCAAACCAACGCGAACGCTTGAAACATTCCTTCGTTGGAGCAAAGCCTGCGGGCGTCCCCACAGCCAGTCCAATCAGCAAAATTATATCCTTTTTTATTACTCGAAGCGGTCGGACTTTCGCACACGAAAGGAGCCAGTGAAATGACCATTAGCAAGAGATGGGACATGCCCAGTTGCTTTTTGTTTGTAGTTGTTGATGGTCGTGTGTGTGTGTGTGTGTGTGTGTTAGGGAGCTAGTTGTATGTTTTTGCATTGAGGATGGAATAAGAAATGTATATGTAAGCACTGTATAAAATATGAAAATCTTAGGTAATATCCAAAGACGAGGCGGTCGTAAATTCCTGGGACATTAAAAAAAAAACCATTTTGAGTCACTTATATCTTTTAAATCAATAAAACGTACGCTTCATATCTAATAAAAAAAAATTTTTTAAATTGCAACAAAAGTGGCTTTTATTACAGTCTACAGACTGTAATAAAAGTCACTTTTGTTGCAATTTTTTTGAAATTAATTTATGGTGAGATTTCAGTACACGATCAATTGTTTTGCCGACATCAGCACTGAGGAAGCCTGCACGGTGTTACTCGGAAACTAGATCTAGATCTAACGTCAATGGTGCATAAGCATACTGAAAGACAATGTGACAAAACTCACTTTTCAGTGAGGCCTCGTGACTTTTTACACCCATCTCCAATCGATTCTGCATTATATGTTGTTATTATGTTTGTTTTGGTCTGGTTATGCAGATTTCTCTGGCAGATTATTCTGCTTACTTACACGAGTTACGAGTTAGTCGGCACACTTTGATCTATCCTTGGATCTATTTCTGGATGATTTCTGAATTTCAAGTCATTATTCTCTAACAGGGTACCAATGTTGAAGGCTAGCTTTTCCAATGAGATGTACTCCCTACTTGCGATGGGTTGAGTTTCCAGCAGAGAGTATATATCGTCCTATCAGAGCAACAACTGTACATCTTAGAAATCCATGTTTTGAGAAAAATGCGTTGAAAGTTTTGCGAGGTTTGTATAAAATCTCAGAGAAAAACATACGTCTACGAATGACAGTTGATTTTTTGTGTAAGATGAGATTTTAGTGTTATTTAATCATAGGAAACATTTCATAATATTCGCATGTCTAGAAGTTGGTGAAAATATTTTTTGAATATATCTATTTGTTGCTGGGTTTTTTAGTTTTTTTTTTTGGTGGATTAATAACACAATGACTTACTTTCAGTTATGCAGTTTTTGCACTAACAATTCTGATGATAAATGTAGTGCTTTGTGTGCAACAAGATACATTGTGCAGTTGTGTGTTGTTTTTGAAAAATGGTCCAAAAGTGCGCAAACCGATAGTTTTGTTGTGTGCCGGGAAAAACAAATGCACTTGATGTTTTAGAGGCAAAATTCATTTTTATGAAAGAGATTCAGTGATTCTATCCAGAGAAGTGGACATGTAACTGACAAGTTGTTATGAACAAAGAAACTGCGAGGCAAATATAAATGTACAGAAAAACTAACATGTAACTGATAAATTATATGATTCAAATAGCCTGCCTCATGATTGTTCCATTGCATGATGCAGCCTTCATCGGGTTATTTATCTTGCTTTTGCAGTCTACACATTAAAGAGGATGCATTTTGAACAAATTAAGCCACTCGGTTCACCTCTCTGTATTTGATTATTAAAACAAACAAACAAAAATCACCACTTCCAATGCATAACGGGTTTTATGCGATATATTTAAGAATGGGACAAGTAGCACTAATAGCATGCAGTGAAGCAGATAGGAAAAAACAATGGCAGGAATTTCATATGGACATTGCCTATGTGCTGCTTACTTAACTTTCCAGTTTCTTTGACAAGCATGGGCTTGAGTTACCAAACATCATTTACACATGTACTTGTATATTATACAGTGTTAGCTGTCATAATTATATGTATTACATTTGTAAAACTTAGAAAATGTTGGAGAATGTTGTAAAGCGCAGTTAGTTTGGGTACACCAGAGAATAGCGCTATACAAACGTTATCTATTATTATTATCATTTCAGATGTATTAAGAAAGTCATATCTGTGTAACTTTCAAGTGAATTCAGTCATTGAAACAAAATTGATGGCATGGCGATGATAAATCAGAATGATACAGTGATGAAAAACCAGCAATGCACCAAGAATAAGCCATCATGGGCTTACAGACAGGTAGGTGGTGTCTGATCAGTCCTGTTGGTTCTTCATCAGTCAGCTCATTCGTAGACGTATGGTCATCTTCCGTAATTATGGCCATTTTGGTAAAAAGTTAATTTGCACAGGTGTTAATTTTTCAGAATGTATACATCAGGTGTAGCAGCTGGAGCAAGAAACAGCATGTAGATGGAGTAAAAAATCGAGTGAAAAATGTCAGACTCAGTAAGTGTTGTCAGTGACAGGCTTTTGCTTTTGGCTGCAGAAGATTTTCACTATTCGGCCTGTGTGGTTAGCCAAACCAAAAAGTAGATCATTTGCACCCATACTCCATGTGTTAGGCTGTCTGAGAAAGCTCACCATGTCCAGGGAATTCACGTTGTCCTCATTTGCATCTCCAGCAGATAAAGTCCTAAAACCAATGTAAGTCTTAATGTTTCTTCCGTGTGTGTCACATAACGCTGCATCTGCAAAAGAATCATGGTGAAAAAGGGCTGAATTGAAAAAGAATCCACACCCCCTATCTTCACTTCGCTTGATTCGCTGACAACACATGGTCTATTCTTCTGTTGTGAACATTTACTACAATACTCAGAATGCTGTTTTCTTCTCTGCATTTCTGTGGAGCTAGAGCATCAGATCCTGTCCCAGGCAAGCTCCTTTTCTCAGCATCTGAAAGAGACAACATCAGCTTCAAATCAGATGCCTTAGGGATGTTTTCTTTATAAAATGTGTTTAGACATGATTTAGCATCTCAACATTCTACATTGACAACTTGCAAATGACATGACTAAGTTCATAGTTCAGGATCTGTGTGAGAGTCGAGGTGGCCGTCCTGAACTGTCCGTCCTAACGAGCCGAGCCTTCTGGTTTCCGTGGCCGTAAAGAATTATTGAACCGTGCTTCGGTATTGGTCACAACTTGTCCCTAATATGTCAACTGTTATTGTTTTGTTTCTTTCTTTCATGTTTCCTCTTGTTTTTTGTTTTTATTGTTATTTTTTTTGTTACGTCTCATTCAATGATAGCGAAGTGAAATTGTTTGTCCGCCATACATTTTTTCCCCCCATCTGCATTAGCTCATCGCCTATAAGCTATAGCTGTTGATGAGCACATAATGATTTTTTGTATGTTTATTTCGTCTCGAATAAATTTTTGTTTAAACCAACTGACATCTGACGACATTAAGCATCATTTGATCAGCATCAACATGAGTTGTTCCCAACATGACAGTTCCCCCCATTTCTGTGAGCTAGGGTAAATATGAAAATTCAGCTTCTCCCTCCACAAACAAATACACACCGTTTTGAGTTGCATTGGTTTCTGGTTCCCATAGTCTGGGTGATGTGGAAAAATAAACAGTCCTTTGACCAGATGGACTGTTTATGTCTGGCTTCCTGTGCTAACCGATGGCAACAACAACTGATTAGCAGACTTATGTTTTGTTGTTGCCCATTGATAGACTTACAACTGTATATTTGTAAATGCGTATTTGTTGCATGGCAGGAGGAAAGGTTGTTTGTTGTCTATGTTGTTGACCACAGCTGCTCTGAAATCTTTTTAGCATTTTTATTAGCGCAGCAATGCTCTGGTCGCATTTTCCACAGAAGAGGCGTGTGCTTGGTCAGGTTGAAATTGTAAGCACCTGAGTTGGAAACGCTTGATTAGCAACAAGTCATTTCTTTGTTTCTAACGTGGGTTGAAAACCACAAAAATGGAGGGGAAGTTGCTTGTCTATTTTGTGTCTGAGTTGCATTTGTGACTGCTTTGGTGACTTCGTACTATGGAAGGCAAAATTAACAGCGGAGCTTTATTTTATGATCATTATTGCTTCTGATTGCTTTGTCAATACGGTGCAGTCAGTATGAAACTTATTAATGTTTTTGAATTGGTGGAAGAATTCTTGTTCTTTATTCTTTATTTTAAGTTTGCCTTGGAACACTTTCGACATAAGAACTATTGAAGCAGATCGGCATCAACATGAGTGGTAGACAGTTCCCCCCATTTCTGTGAGCTAGGGTAAATATCGGATTCTGTATTGCATGCAATATTCAAGGCCTCCTCAGTGTCTTTGTTACAGAAACACTTTTTTACCACGATGTGTTGGGACAAAGTCTGATCCAGCTGCTAAGATTTTATCACGCAACCTTGAGGTGAACTTATATTTGCCCCACATCCTTCAGCCGGGAACGATACAGTTGGCCAAAGTATGTCATGCCAAAGACTGTCACATTCTGTCGGACCTCAGAAATCTTCCAAAATGTCAACAACTATAGTTCAGCAAAAACAATAGTACCTGTGTCTGATGTCACCCTGGCATTTGTCAAGCACAGACTGAGTTTGGTGCCTGAAGAATATAAATATGTGATATCATTGTCTGTTCAAAACAAAATAACAAGTGAAAAAATTGGCACGTGCCGTTAGGGACGGCACGTGCCCATTTTTTCACTTGTTATTTTGTTTAGCCTTAGGTTTTCTGTGGACGCTAAACACCATGTTTTCTAGCTAATGCGCACGTTGATTGCTTTATTCAGCAGGTATCTTACATTTTTAATACATACTACAGATATTGTTAATAGCATCCACTACATGATAGATGCAAATGTAAGAAAGTTCTCCGTGGAAATAAAGTCCTGATATTTTCACGTTTAAATTGTCAGATGAAACCATTCATTTCCTGGGGACTTGACCCAGAAGCTTTAGCCATAAATGCCTTGAATCAAAATTGGTCCAGATGGTAGTCCCTAATGTTAAAGATGCTGAAAAGAGAGCCTGTTCTTCTTCCAAGAAGGAAACGTACTATACCGCTTTGGTGATTTCGTGCTATGGGAGGCAATCGAAGTCAGAAGCTGCTCATCTTCTACACAAGCAGCTGCAGTTTCTGGTTTGCGTGTTATTTGCAAATCGCTCGAAGCAAGAGGAGTCAAGTCAGACTTGTGATCTGGGCATGCATACTGGTGACAATCAACCAGACAGCAGTATGCTTCTTACCTCACCAGATGGAACAAGTTCTGCGTTTAACGCCAGTGTGATCCCCTTCGTCCACCTCTAAGTATAGTGTTGCAGTTCTTGACTACATTATATGAAGAAGGCTTCGGATATAGTACCATCAACACTGCCAGGAGTGCTCTGTCTGTAGTTACACTTCCAGACAAAGTAGTTTGATTTCTAAAAGGAATCTTTGAACTGCGGCTGTTTTGCTTTTCTGTTTTTCTATCAGTATACGAATTTCATCATTTATCGATAGTGCGTCTCTCTGGCGGAGTAATGGTGGGTTCACACGATCGCAGAAGTTTGCAACTTTCCAAAAGTTGCATATCTTTGCAACTTTTTGAAATAACAAACGAACAACAAAAAGATGAGTTGAATCAAGCGTAAAAATGTGCCCCCAGCAATTTTTTGGGGTGGGGGGGGAGGGAGGGTTATATATGAGTAAGTGCCAAAAGGTGTGCATGAAAAGAGGACATAGTAGGTCACAAAAAAGTATCAAATTAAGTAAAAAGAAGTAGGTTTTTAGAATATATACTGTACTGGTAATCATCACTTCAAAGTGGAAGATAACGACTTGATTAGTTTTTGAGAAAACGAGCTTTGAAAGATGAGGAGTGTATTATGTCGGATGTCAGGGATAGCGACACAAAAATGTTACTGTATAGCTGTTAAATTATTATTTTTATTCCCAACCACTTGAGACAAATTAATGTCTTCACAAGTATTTTCAAATCACTTCATTGCAGTTTGCCTATTGGCGTGTACTGTTTGTCGCAATACATGACATCCGACATAATTAAACTTTTCACCGTTTTCTTTCTGACAACAAAAAACAATAAGTTTCATCCATTCTGCCATTCAGACATTCTAGTGCACATTGGAAAGCCAGTTTTGAGGACTTTGTTTCTTTTCTTGACACAGTACTAAAAAAAACCACCAAAAGTGTCGAACATCAGCATTACAGCAAAGTATGACAGTGTCATAAATGTGACTTGACAGTGCAATAATTATTGAAGATTCTACATTTATCTTCCAATACAAATGTAAAGACATTTAAACATAATGCTACATTCAACTTATGATTGTTGTCTTTTAGTTTTACTGCAGACTCATAAAAGGCTTGCGACAAAGACGTAAGACTTAACAGTGCAACATTAAACTTTCTCTTCAGTTATAAAAATACACATAAGGTAGTAAAGTAGCATGTACTACATTCAACTTCCTTTTTGGTACGCATTACAATTTACATACAGTTGGCTTGTAATTATAGCATTGTAACTGTTGAGCACTTCCGATTGGCTATCTCATAGTCATACTTCAGTCACAAAACACATCTAACAGAAGTCTAAAACACCATACCACCTCCTACAGTACACAAAGAAACTGTACCCTGAATGTTCCAAGAGAATGCACACCACTAAAAAAATGAAACAAACTCTTACAAACAACATTGAATTTTGAGTGTCCCACTGCCCACTGGTATTTCACACCTCCAACTAGGTCAATCCAGATACTGTAGTGGTCACCTGGGGCAAAGTCTGACCGGCACAGCCCTAGCCATCATCAACACTACTCACTGGGTACCGATTTTGGAAGACGTGAACAAAAAGTCTCAAGGGTGGGTGCAGCAGCCACATCCTCAGTGAGGTCATTCCAGTCCTTGATTGCGTTGGGAAAAAGGAAAATTTCCTGTAGTCAATATGACAAGGAGGGCACTGGGTATAAGAGGAAATGGGAATGATGGGTTCTTGTGTCATAGTTCAGGAGCTGTGTGAGAGTCGAGGTGGCCGTCCTGAGCTGTCCGTCCTAACGAGCCTTCTGGTTTCCGTGGACGTAAAGCTATATTGAACCATGCTTCGGCATTGGTCTCAGCTTGTCCCTAATATGTCAACTGACATCTGAGGACATTAAGCAACACTACCTACCTACCTGGGTTCTTGTGACACTGGGACAGTAACCTGGGGCCTTAACTATGAATCGGGCCTAAAGAACAATGGCCCCAAAATGGTAACCATGGACCGGGACTACACCAAAGTCCGGGCCGAACCTCGGGCATAAACAGCCGATATTTAGGCTAGCGATTTCGCTGGTCGTAGGCCCAGGACTATGATTGCTTTTAGCCTTGTTATGCTTGGAAAGTTGGTTTTTCTTGTTGTTTTTGTTAGTTTTTTGCTGTTGTTGCGTCTTTACGTGTGAATCGAGCGGTTTCTCTCTCTTTCTAATTTTCTTTTCTTTTCTTTCGTTTACTTCGTCAAATGAGTATGTTCGTCGGCCAAAGCTCTTTCATTTTGGTCGCACTCGCCGAGCGACACATTCATAATGACTGATTAATGTGATCGTACGAGTTAATGTTTGCAAATTATTATGAGAGCAAGTTTGCTTGACGTCTTACATTCTCACTTGATTGATTTTCTTGTTATTTCAATTCATCTGCACAGCGTCCACTCGCCTTTCTGACAAGTTCAAAATGGCCGACGCAGCAGATGATGCTACGGTTACTCGATTCAGTAAATGTCAAGAAGAATACTCCATCGTCAGAAGATGTCGAGAGCGTTTTTACGAATAATGACCTCGTCGAGATCGCCTGGGTGTTGCAGAAGTAAAACATAGCGAATCACATCCAGAATCGGGGCCTGCTAGGCATGCCTTCACCTAATGTTTATGTTTACCGATGTTTGCGCGTGCGAAATACGTCGCAGGGAAGTGAACGAAGCGTGTTGGTGCGCATGCCCAGATGGGATTGCCCCGTCTAAAGTTAGCACAAGCGATGACGCGTGTGATGACCACTTTCTGATCAGCGCGAAGTCTGAGACTGTTGTCTCGACCATTGTCCGCGTCCATGTATACGAACTAACTCAAAGTCTCGGACTCTAAAGTCAGGGCCTACCGTAGTCCCGATTGATAGTTAAGGCCACTTGGTGTCAGTGGCTATGGAGCCTTGGTGACCAGGAACTAATAAAAGTTCACCAGTCTCGCTTTCCTGCGCCTGTATTGGAGATACAGTCAGCCCAGCGTTGCCAGCATGTTGTTGACACTGGATGTCCTGCAGCGTCTCTGCAGTGTCCACCATGCTGCCTTTTGCTGTACAGACTCTAGGCGGTCGATCAGCTTGATGTTGTTTGGGTCCCAGATAGAGCTTACATATTCCAGGACTGGTGTAAACAACTGCCGATCTTCAGGGTTCTTCCCAGAACCCAGGGTCCTGCTTGCCTTGTTGGTGATGTTGATGTGTCTCCCAGGTGGTCTGAAGTCAGTGTAATACCCAAGTAGAGAGTACTGTTGACTGACTTGAGCATCTGGCCATGCAGAACGTGGTAGTATTTCCTCTTGCTTTTAGTGACACTTCGGACGTCACATCTGTCCGGGTAGAAGCACTTGTTCCATCTGCCTTCTCATTACTCATACAGAAATTGTTTAGATCATTTTGGAGTATTGCTTGATCTTCAGCTGTGGAGATGGGGTGCTGATACATGGTGTCATCTTCAAACAATCTCAGTCTGGAGGTAGGCTGTTATTGCAGGTCACTGATATATAGGACAAACAATTCTGGGCCAAGAACACTGCCTTAAGGCCCCTTCGAGTCCCATGAGACAAAGTTGTGACCTGGTACCATCAACCATGACATAACAAGACAATAACAACCAAATGAGAAACATCATCAACAAAAAATCCTATCCACAAGCATAAAATACAATGAATAATTCAATAAAATGAAAAGTAGAAAACCTAAACTAAAACCAAACAAGCAAAATAAATGCCCTTACAAAACGTAAACAAAAAGGTGTCAAATGTCATTGGGGTAACCCTGACGTCCGACCGTCTGAATCCTCTTAATTTTTTTTATGGTTATTACTAGCCTCCCCCAATTTCACAAGTCGATCTGGATAAACCAAACGCTATGCAATGTTGCGATGGCAACTGTCATATTTCACAAATGTCTGCACTGTGCAAGCAGACGTCAGCCTCACGACAATAATTGCGACGTACCTTTCGATGTGCGCAGCAGACGATTCCTTCGATGCCATTCAAATCAAATGTGACCCGAAAGCGTCACGCGGTGCCTTCGTGTTTGTTGACAAGTGTAATATTTTGGTTTTCGCTCACAAATTGTTAGATAATCGGACGTCATATATTGCGACAAAATTTGAGTAGCAGCAATTGTTTTTAATACAACAAAACTTGTTTGGTTGAATCTTTTTAAAGCTGCTTCACCGCGAGTCTGATGTGCGTATGACGTCACTCCCGCTCTTGTCAAGGGTCAGAGTTTTTTCAATCTGTTGTTGGAAGTTTGCGTTTCGTATTGCGACAAATTGCGATCAAATAATGTTTGATACTCTTTTTACAAAAGCATCATTTAGTGAGTCTGCCTAATGAATGAAACAAAAACAATCTTTCGCTAAAATAATAGATATGATAAATATCACTTTTCCTTGTTTTCTTTATCCGAACGATGCCGACAGAGACTGTCTGTGCCACTGTCCGTTTTTCGTGGTTGAACTTCAGCAGTAAAATCACACTTTATTAGAGATATTTCCGAAACCGCTTCAAAATTAGTCCTGCGATCATTTCAAATATATCCCCCTTCATTTTCACACACATTCAACCCACACTCAAGACAAAAATAGTAAACATCTTTTATTCTCAGCACAACCAAGTCACCCTTTGCAGACACACCTTTTGGTACTTAGTCATGCCTGTTCGAACGGTAGTTTCACATATTAAAATTTATTTTTTCGTGGAATTATGTTTTGTAAGCGCTTTTTATGCACTCCGTTCGCTCGATAGGCTGTTTCGGGTGGGTCTTTTTTTAGATTCAAACCGATCAGACCCAGGTAAGCACACAGTCCACGATAAAATATTAGATCAAGTGATGAAACGGACAAAGGACAAAAAGTAAAGGCTCAAGAGATATACAAGTAAATAATGTTTCATTATTTATTTCAGAATGTTCGCTTCTGTGGTATGTGTAAATTTTGCCAACGAAACTAGATGGCACACAAATCAAGAAAGTTGTACAGTAGTCAACCTTTTTATTTAATTTTAATTTTATTTTTTATATATTTTTTAACATGTACCTATTTTTAACAGTTCTGTATCGAGAAAATCTGTAACGCCCTGAAATAACCGTAATGGTTGACTGGGCGTAAAACACCAAATTACTTACTTTGAACTGAGTACACCGCAACCAAGATACAATGAAACTTGGGATATATATACAAAGTTTATGCATTATTTCAAACACTATGGTGAAAACTTTCATTGATGGATTGAACGTTTCAGTTGTCTGCCTTGTTGTTAATTTGTGCCCAGTTAATTTAATTTGATCAACTTGAATGATGATGGGTCTACAATTCAAATCACTGAAAGAAGAAAACCATCCAGACGTGGTTTTCACCCACAACCTCTGCAGTTAGCATACTATGCAGAAGACAAGACTTTGTGAATAGTCTTAGATCGCACTGCACAAAAAGACCATCGCGAGGTGGCTGAATACTGTCTTCATACATGTAGGAATTACCAGTTTCGCACCCCACAGTTTTAAGCTGTTCTTAATTGGGTGAATATTTGTTGGCGAACCCAGCTGGAAGTATTCAGCGAACCTAGTTTGGTCTTAACTGGGCGAACCGTTCTTCGCGAACCTAGTTGGGAGCATTTGTCAGGGTCCAAAAAGCTTCGCCAACATGTTCTAGGAAAATTCGCTCTATTTGACGAACATTGCCTCCGATTGGCTGAGAGCAGAGCTTTCCTATGGATGAGGAAGAAATAAAAAAAATGGATGACGGTATCGCTTCGGAGGGAATTTGTTTATTTGTTGACTTGTGAGAGGCGCAGCCTTGTCTCGGGGACACAGAATGAAATAGTAGTTAGTTGGGAGACTGTCGGAAATTCCTGGACCGTTTTTAAAGTTATTGTGGTTCACATGTATCATCACAATCGTTAAATGAGGTTCAAATCTACCGATTACAGCCAAAATCCACAACAAAATGCGATTTTTATTCATATATTTTTCATTCATTGTTTCGAGTCGGAATCAGAGATTGCCAATGGCGAACGAAGCCGACGAAGTGCTGCTAGGTAAGCGGCCTCGTCAACAAGCTACAGCAATTAAAAACCCACGGAAAATGTATGGAAAAAAAATGCAACCGGTGAACATTGAGTGGTGAGTACGATTGCATTGCTAACATCGACACTAAGAAAACGTTCAGGTTGTTACAGGAAAACTAGGTCAAATGTCAAAGGGAAACATGCGCCGACTCGAAACAATCAAAGACAAAAATATATGGAAAAAAACTCACCTTTTGTTGCGGATTTTGGCTGTAATTAGTAGATATGGACCTCATTTAATGATTGTGATGGTATATGTGACCCAAAATAACTTTAAAAACGGTCCAAGAATTTCCGACCGTCTCCTTGGATTTTACCGTTAGTTGAATTAATGAAGTAATTCAACTTGGCATCATCAACTTGGCCGACTCGAAACAATGAATGAAAATTCATAATTTGGCTTGGCTTGACTACATTTTCGATCCTGCTGTTTGCTGCGTGTCTGCCGCAAGTTCGGGCCGAAGCTTGCATCTCATTACAAGGCCAGTTCAAAACGAAGTTCGGCGAACAAACATTCGCCCAGTTAAGAATGGGTTTAGGGGCACATCATCATCAGCAATGTTGAAATCGGGTGTTGCAGTTCAGGATATACTGAAAGTAGCAGGCCGGTCTAAAGTATCTACTTTCAAGAGATTTTACAACAAATCCCTTCAAAATAAGGGGTTTCTTGTCAAATGTTTTTATTTAGTGTTTTCAGACAATATTTTGAACTAAAATAGTACTGATGTGATCACTGACTCTAAGTGTTGTGCTGTTTCGTTATAAATGCACAAAAAAGGCATTTGACAGTATATCACTCAAACTTCACGGCTGACAGATCAGATCTTCCAAATATTGTATATATTGTCTCCAAAATTGCACACACAAAACAAAAAAAGTTTTGCAAGATATTTTGTACAAAAAAATGGTTTCAAAAGAACTTAATAAATATCACTATTCCAGACGATTTCTCTCTGTTAAAGTCCAAGGTTTTTAAGTATGCAAAACGACCATCGAAATGATTGACAAATGAGTCACTAGTTTCAGATTTAATGAAATAAAAAAAATGTTGAATTGGGTTTTTAATCGGTTTCATTTTCTGTAGGCTCTACAGTCTCGGGTTCTCCATCAGTCACGTGACTTTCCCGGAAGTTACGTCAGTCTGGGGAGTCAGTGCAGTTGCCATCTTAGATTCTTCAGTAAATTGTGTATGCGTGTGGTCAACAGAGTGACGTAGTAGGCATATGGTCACGTGATTTGGGCGTCATGCGTCGCTTTCGGTCCGACAGAAAATGCCTTTTTTGTGCATTTATAACGAAACAGCACAACACTTCGAGTCAGTGATCACATCATCAATGCGTTTCCATTTTTGTATTCTTCTAATAAAACCGGCAGTTACATTGTGAGTTCGCGTAACCAGTTTAGTTACATGTAGGTGCCGATGAAAGAGCTAAATTACCGAACTAACCTATCAAACCAATCTCCTCGGCCCTTGATCATACATTATCTCCTAAATCATTGCTCGCCACTAGGCCTCAGCAAAAACGATTGTCCCTAATATGTCAATTGACATCTGAGGACATTAAGCAACACTACCTACCTACCTACCTACCTAGTCACTCATTTAGAATCACATCACGGTCTCTGTGGACGTAAAGCAAAAAACTGAACTTGAACTTAGATTTTAGAATCACTTGCAACAAGAGCGCAGTGAGTCTGCTCTAGAGCGATCAGCAACAACAAGAACGATCTCAAGTAAACACACACGTGCACCAATTTGTCTCCCATCACCCACTGAAACACGCATTACAATTAATAAATTATCAATGATTATCGACTCCTGAATTTCTGGCAGCCATCTTGTGGTAGGTCAAGGGCCGAATTAGCCTGTTACACCTCTCCCTCACGTAACGAGCCTCTCTCACAGGCCTAACCTGTCGTGCGGCTGTGATTGGTTGAATGGGATCATGGATGCCCAGGGGCCGGTAAGTATGATGAGCGTTGTCTCAGGCACATAATCTGCTCAGAGGCCTGAGCAGATTACGTGCAATCTCCTCAGAGGCCTGACCAGATTATGCCAGAGATACGCCATTGTAGTAATCTGTTGGGCGACTTATGATTTTGTGATTATTATTAATTTGTTTGTTTTTTCTTTCTTTCTTTGAATAAATCTCACTGAATCGTGCAATGTGTACTTCACGTGGATGACGATACCGGTAACTGCCGTTTCAGTACTAATCAGTAATGCTCGGCGATGATGGGCAAAGAAAATTCAGCGTATTGATCCGATGCTACTCAAGGAAATATTTCAGACACCATTTTCTAATAATAAGAATGAAAAGAAAAGCCGTTAAAACCTACCGAGGCCGGGCCGGTGGCACGCCAGGAATGTTGCGCAAACGGGTAGTACTTAGAAGAATATTTAAACGTATGGTTCCGGTTAGACGGATGAGACTGTCGGAATTTCCGGGAGCGTTTTTAAAGTTATTTTGGGTCACAAATATCATGACACTTATTAAATGAGGTCCATATCTATCCAATTACGGTAACTATTATCCAAGGAGACCGTCGGAAATTCATGGACCGTTTTAAAAGTTAGTTTGGGTCACAAATATCATCACCGACCGTCTCAACCCTTGGAATTTACCCGGCATAGCACGATTAATTGATTTATTCATAGTGTAATGGTGTGGAGTAGTAGAAGAACAGGACACAGGCAGCGAAGTCAGTCGAAATGGAGACCACGGCAGGCGGAACGGCAGCAAGCGTTTTATTTTACAGCAGCAGACAGTTTTCAGCACACAGAATCCTCACGCGCACGCATAGATAAGAGAACTGCGCAAGGAACACACGCTATCGCTCTGGACCACAAAATGGCTGACAATTGTGTATCCTTGGCCCGCACAAATACAGTTTCCTCAACAATAACTAAACTAATTAAAACATGAAAAACATCAGTCTGGCTGACAATTGTGTTTCCTTGTATAAACAAAATGTACACACATGACTTATTTTATTTACAACAAGAGTGGGAAGCGTGGCTTGCACCTGTCTATCAACAGATTCGTACAACTAAATCACAACGTACATTGACACAATGTACAAAATATAATTGTCACTAAAACTTACATCAGAATAAAGTGCACGTTCCCACGTTTAAAATGGTACATAACAATTACAATACAACGCTCCGTAAGAGAAGCAAGACACACTCAAAGACTAGCACTAAAACAATCGGTGCGAACTTTCGCCTGGGGCGCGTTATCTTAGTTGCAACAGCGCTGATAGTGATACCAAGTAGTCTATGAATATAGCTTAGCTTCTACTGTACACAATACTCAATAAGTTAATTTCAACCCAAAATAAACACTAAACATGGAGTCAGCTAAGCAAAATACTATACGACAAAGCATTGATCGACACAGAATTACTTTAATCGAGTCAAAACAACGATTCACTACTATTCACTGGTACTAAACAGAGAACGCGCCATGCAGACGACGGCTATAAAAAGAATAGACCTAGCGAGGCATCGGCTACTGATTAAGCTCGATCCTGCGTTTAAATAAGATCTAAATAAACATTCTAAGATGCCAAATTATATTACACATGGCTTAGCGCATAAAAAGGACTAGGTAAACAGAGAGGAGGTAAACAGTAAACAGTAATGAAATTGCATGGATCTGATCACCGAGGCGGGATTATTGTAAAACGTAGAAAGCGCACTTGCTCACAATAGAAAGACATAAAATTATTCACACAATCATGAGTTAAGTCGCCCGACAAACAGATTACGTGCCTGAGACAACGCCATTGTCATGTTTGTCATGTTTGTAGGCCGAGTCTACAAAGATTTGTGTCAGTGTGATAACAAAATGTCAGTAGTGACGTAGTCTATGAATATAGCTTAGCTTCTACTGTACACAATCCCAATCTATTTCTCATACCTAAGGAAATAGGCTGGCATTAAATAACAACAGCACATAAAAATCTATTAATGACAACAGATGAGAGAAAGTTAATATATTCACTGCATATCCATGTTGATTTATTGACAGTTAGGTTTCATCCCACCAGACCATGTTGCATAGATGCAACTAGCTGCAAAGTTCTGCGATCGTCTAAACCCAAAGTTTTAAACTGATGCAACTTGGAACTGGCACACCAAATCTACTACCAATAACATTCCGTTCATCGCATTTTTGTGAGAGTGCTGTTTGATTGGTTGATACAGTGTATTTATTGCTGGTCATAGCTGCGTCAGAAATAATATCGTAAACGTGGATATGCAGTGAATATATTAACTTTCTCTCATCTGTTGTCATTAATAGATTTTTATGTGCTGTTGTTATTTAATGCCAGCTATTTCCTTAGGTATGAGACGAAGAAATTCGAGGCAGAAAATTCCGACACTGGTTGTGAATCGTACATCTTGTAAAAAACTATGCGACACGGAAAGGTGTGGTCAAAGCACACACAGATGAATCAATCCAGTATATAAAACTCTTTCCAATGGTATGGTTCACATTTACTTTGGTGTTGTATATATTCACGAGCTGGACAATTCATGACGGTATCCGCTGTTGAGAACTTTGCAGCTTCCCACAACTGGCTCTGCAGAAGTTTGCACGGTTTTGTGTGGTCAAAGTAAACGTAATAAAAAAAAAATCAGAATGCAAGGAGCAGGTAGAACAATCTTTCTTTCTTTACCAAAATAAGCATGTTTCTGACACAAGTGGCTTCAAAAAGTTGCATAAATAGGCTACTTTTTGGCCCAGTTCTGAATCTTTTTCATGCAGACACAGAAGTATGCAACTCGTCGTGGTGTTGTCAAACTAAAGAAAATTAAATGAAAATCATTCAAGGTGTGGTTGTTTTTAACGTACGTGCTTTTTTTTATTTTATTAACGGTAAAATCCGTCTCAGCTAAATTTTGGGGAAAAGTTCTGCGATCGTGTGAACCCAAAATTAAAATTGTACAGGTGTAAATTTCAGTTGCACTACAGCCGAAACAGAGGAGTGAACGCATTAACAACCCCCAAAAAAAGACAAGAAAAAAAAAGACCAAAAAAAGACAGAAATCCCATTTATTCCTACTTTTCAGCTAAGTTTACAAGTGAAACATTGTGAGAATCTTTCAAACAAGAAACAAATAGTTTAAATAAGAAGCAATATTTACATTTTGCAACTGTTCATGACTGCAGCACTATGTCCATAGTCCACTGTTGTCTTGTTTCGGTTGTAAGTAACATAACCTTTGTGGATATTCGTAAAACTGAGCAATCAACGAGATCTAAAAGTATAATGATAATTTTTTGTTTTCTTTGTTTTTGTTTAATGCTGCAGTCATGTGCAAGGAAAAGATCCGAACTAAGCTGCCGGAGTTTGAGTTCATACGAAAAGTTGAGGTATTCGCTACTGGATCGCGAGGAATATGCGACATGTCGGTGATGAAGCAAAGAAGCAGGATGAGTTGTATTCCGCATTGGGAGCCATACAAAGTTGTGGAGAAAACCGGGTCACTGGTACCGGTTAGATTGCATGGATGTGAGTACACTGTAGATTGGATTGCATGGATGTGGTGGTTATGTTGTTGTGTTGTAGTCCTAGTTTTGTTGCTGTGTCTGTGTGTGTCTGTTGTGTTTGTGTTCCCGGTGTGTTTGACTACTTTTGGCCCTTCCAGACTTCGAATATTTTTGGGGGAACTTTGAAAACTTTCGACTAGTTTGCAAGATCCCCCAAAATATGGAATATTTTTCTACCTGGAAGAACTCGGAATATTTTTTCGGCGTTTCGCAACTTGGACCAGCTGGGAGATGGATGATTTTCTGGAGCTATCACTATTCAAAAGGTTTTTGTTCGACGTCTTTGAATACTCAGACCTTTCAATATTTTTTGACCTCGAGGAAACTTTCAACATGTTTTTTCTTTTCTTCTCGCTCTCACTCTCTCTCTCTCTTTCTCTTTCACTATCTCTCTCTTCTCCTTCTGTCTTTGGTTCTTCCATGTGTGTGTCTCTCTCTCTCTTCTCATTCGTTTTCTCTCTCTCTCTCTCTCTCTCTCTCTCTCTCTCTCTCTCTCTCTCTCTCTCTCTCTCTCTCTCTCTCTCTCTCTCTCTCTCTCTCCCCTCTCTTCCTCTTTTTCTCTTTCCTTCTTCTCTCTGTCTCTCTCCCTTGGACACACACACACACAGATCCTAGTGGAAAAAAGGTGTAATGCCTGCACGATTTGTCACTACCTGGAGCAACACGATGTCCCCTGATTTCGATCTGCAGAAACGTTTACGTCTTTTTTCATAACCGATCACTGATAATTTGCATCATCAGAAATTAGACAGAGCAGTTTGCATCTTGAAGTGAGCAAAGGACCTCTGCATTTTTCATGTCCGTTTGAATGATTTGCATGTAAGTATGCGTGATACAGTGAAATGAGGTTAGAACTGAATACAACTGTCGAATATTTATACTGCAAATCAAGAACTTGAATGGGCTGTTTCCAAAAAGCAGTGTGTGTACTTTTTGTTGTTGCTGTTGTTGTTGTTTGTCCATGTGAGCATGCATTTAATGGACAGTTGAACCATGTCTAAAACTAACTCTGCAAAACAAAATGCAAAACATTTCTGCTCGGTAAAACTGTATGCACAAGTCGTCAAACAAACTGGGCTGGTTCCATCTGCGACCTGGCAGTTAGCAATGTGTTGGTGTAGTTTATATTTTAGTGTAATAGAAGCTACACTACAGTTGAAACATTGAAGCCAACACATTAACACATTATGAGCACATGATCAATAGACATTCGAATGCATTAACATTCAAATGTCTATTTACCAACTGCTTTTGTTTAAGCCATATTCGCAATTTTGAGTTAAATTTGCACATGATATATTCTGAGAATAGTTCAAGCAAGAAGCAAATAGCTGAAACAAGAAGCAATAGTTGACATTTATGAATTGTTCATCACTGCAGCCATTGATTTGGTACGTCCATAGTTATTTAGACTTGTACATTTTCTTGTAAAATAGACAAATCAACCAAAAGACTACAACTCCATTACAGAAAGTATATCCAGAAAAGCAATAATGTAACGAATGTATCAAGGTTTGATTGAACCTTTCCCGTGTAGGAAAGAAAGGAGTTTCTTATAAATCAGTACATAGTCATAATCAAACATTACTAGCACTAACCGGCTTGAAATCTTAGAACCTTCCAATGCAGTGAGTCAACGCAGTGGTGGAAAACTGTTTTCAGGCAGAACATTTGGACATGTAATGTTTTACATTTCGATCATTCGAAAATGTTTGGAGGCGAAGCCTGTTAGTACTTCATCATCATCACAAATTGATCAGAAGAAAACAAATAAACAAATAAACAAGGCAACCAAAAATAAACAAAATCTGCAAAATTGGCAAACAACTGAAGTCATCTTCAAGGGAAAGATCCGAAATACGCTGCCGGTGTTTGAGTTCATACCAAAATTGGAGCTTTGCGAAATCATTCGCTACCGTGACCACATGTGCATCTTCAAGCAAAGACGTGTTCCGCGTTTAAACTAGAACCATACAAAGTTGTGGAGAAAACCGGGTTACTGGTGCTGATTGAGTCATGTGTCAACACCAGACAAAAAAAACGTAAGTAAACAAAATGTGTACCACCCTTTCATCTGAAAAGTGGCTCAAGAAACACGCACACTAATTAGAATCCGAAACTTATAACAACTATATACAAATAAAGTAGATAATGATAACTACGACTTAGCAAAATCTAGTCTCTAATAGTCTTGTGGACATAAAGCAACACTGAACTGGAACTTTGCAAAATATCACTGTTACATTCACCTCCTCCAACTGAAATGATATCTTCATCATTTGGTTATGATGGAACACACAAATTTGACTAAATCATCTGACATTTGAATATCTCTAAATCAATTTTTCTTTGGCACTCTGGTTTATCCACCTGATGAGCCAGTACAAACTTTCTACTACGAAGCCACTCAGGAGGCCTACTTTGTCGACCGGATCGTCACGGGATCACAGGTGTACCTTCTCCAAGTGTTGCATCACTCGGAGAGTCATCCCCGTTTTCCACATCATCTGCCGCCGACTCTCGATCACTATCAACTTCGGGTCTGCACAGCCCCATCGTCAGTGGGAGAGTGGTCGTCACCACTTAGGCTTGTGACCCAAGCACCAACTGACATACCAGGACCGTCGTCCGGGCGCTGTGATGCGGTCTCCTCACAATGCTGCTCCCCTTCTTGTGGAGTGAGGGTCACTGCCGTTTTGCTTTCCTGGGAGTCAGCCGTTTTCAGTTCATGGACTTCAACTCGTACTTCATCTTCATCCTAAGAGTTTGTGGGCAGATTTTGCTTGTTCGAGACAATGGATGATTGTTTCCCTTGATTGGTGGTATGTCAGTGATGTCCTCTTTCTTGGTCTGGGAACGGGTTTACGCTTGTTAGTCGCCGTAGCTCATTGGCTGTACCTTGAGTATCACTTCTGTCATCGGCTGTACGACCAACGGGAAGTGCTTGAAGTGGTTCCGATGCAGCGTTCCCTTGGAACTTCTGTCCACCTCATTGTAGAGAACGTAGACCGGAATGTCAGGGTTAGGCTGTGACAATGTAAATTTTCTAATTCCACTTGTTGGCCAGCTTGTGTTTTCCTTCAAATGCCTGGACCCTCTCCAGGACACAGTCACCAGGCTCTAACTTGACAACTCCTCGTGCTCGAAGGTCATAACGAGCCTTCTGCCGTTGCTGTGCTACTGCCGCTGCCTTAGTCGCGATGTTGTATATGAGGCTAGGCGCTGACGTATGACGAGTGGTTTGGTGAGTTTGCGTTCCTGTCAAAGGTGACATCTACTGGCAACCTTGGATGGCGTCCAAACATCAAGAAGTATGGTGCGTACCCAGTACTTTCGTGGCGCGTGCAGTTGTACGCTTGTACCAGTGGTGCCACATACTTGTGCCAGTGAACCTTCTTGTCTGGTTCCAAGGTTCCCAGCATGCCTAGCCGTTAAACCGTTCAGTCATGGGATGATAGATTGATGTTGTTGACTTTTCAATCCCCGCTAGCTGGCCGAGTTATTTGATAATTTTGCTCCTTGGTCCGAATGAAGTCTTTTGGGGATTCCATAGTGAACGACGAAATTGTTGAACAGAACTTTTCCTGTAGTCCTTGCTGTCTGGTTCCTGTACGAACTGAACTGCCTTGTAAAGTGGTCCGTGATGACTAACACCTGAACAAAAACGTCAGCGGAATCGAATTCTCACTTAGTATTAAAATTAGCTAAAATACTGATTTTAAAAGCTAAAAGAACATCTCAGTTTTCGTCACTTCCGAATCATCTCGCCCTGCCGAATCAGAATCTCTTGGCTTTTTGGTGTACTTCAAGGGGAGATATGAATGTAATGTTCTGTACACCATTTGAAGTGCATTTTGACCCGTCAGCCCTGTCGGCTTTCTCTAAGAAGTTTTCGTTGGGCCCGGGGGTACACAAATCAGATAAACCCAGAACCCTCATGTCGCCGTGACTGTCGGTGTGGCTCATTCTCAATAACGGTTCATTGGTAGCAGTTCTAGATACCCGACTGCCAAGACCGCTCATTGTTTCCGTAGAAGTTGTGATGTCTGGGAACATGCTGAGCGTTTTGATTTGAATAGTCCGTCTCTGTAAGACATCGGGGTCAAACGGTACGGTAGTCTGTGTAGCGATGGTCCGTGCAGTATTGATTATTGAAGTTGAAGCTATAGTATGAGGACTGGTGGTGACATGTTCCACCTCGGGTTCTGAATGTGGATGCGTCAGTTTTATTCCATCGTCATTGTCATTGGTAGGTAGAGCGGATATATCAATGACAACAGTGTCGGCATCCTCGATGTTCCAAGCATTATTTGGAGGACGAGCATCGTTGAGGTCATTTGATATTTTGGGTACTGACAGTAAACTGGCATTACTTACTATACTCCGAGTTCGGTTCTTTACTCGGCCAGAGAGTTGCTCCAATTGATCCAGATCAGTATGTTTTTCCGTTTCTTTTTCGGACTGCACAACGGCACCCCTCTCGGTCTGAGAACCATGGTCCTTGCCCTCGTCATCTTCGTGTACGGTAAGCATGACAGTTGGTTCTGGAAGCAGAGTTTTGTTTTCGTTGTCGGTACCAGGTTCGTGGTGGCTGGTGGCAGAAACAGAAGGAACTATATCACCAACTGACATGACGGACGACACCTGTCGGAATCTGTCGGCATAAGGATCATTTGTCGGCACTTTCTTTTCTGGTTGGTCACGGCTATTGACATCAACAGTACTATCGGATTTGACCATCGGATTTTCCTTCAGCTGACGGTTATCCGCATGTCTTCGGTTTTTCCTGTAGGCGTTGTAATTCAGCCTCCCCGGTCGTTCTCGGCAGAACTGAAAGCTGGCATTTCGGGTACCTGCGTAACGGAGAGGTAGATGTGGTAAATCTATTCCGGGTTTGGGGGATCTCTTGAAAGTGGTCATTGTGCCCATGTTACCTTTCCCTCGTGGTGGTCCAAGGTATTGTGAAAGGCCCCGAAAGCAATCGGGGAGACGTGGCCTTGAATCTTTTGTCGTTCCAGTGTTTTTGACACTCTCTCCTCCCAGTGACACAATATTCACAGACGGGACCTTCCGTTTGCAGGTGACCGGCATGTTTAGCGGGGTGTTCGGTGGAACGCCAGTGATTGACGGATAATATACGGGGAACTGCATTTCCCGTCTATCTGGGATTGTCTTGTCCACCTTGTTACTTGATGTATGCCCGGAATCAAGAGCTGGTCGAGTGGACAGTCGTACGCGGTGATCTAGTGTGAATGTCTTGGCTCGAGTCATTTCGGTCACTGATAATATCTCGCTCCATGGGCAGGAAGAAGGCGGGGGTAAAGTCCTCACACTCCTGGCCGAATGATTCTCTTTGTTAGATACCCGGTTAAAGTCTCTGCTTTGTCTTGCGCTTGGCTGACTGAGAGCTACGTACATTCTGTTTTTCTTTTTCGCGATCTTGATATTATCAGGTAAGTTCTGGCTCACTATGTCGGCGCATTCCAGGGACAAAGGAAACGGAGATCGCCTACTGAGCGAACTGATTCCTTCCGTAAATACCCCGCCGTTCCAACCTAGACTGTTGGCATCTCTCATAATGGCGGTATGATTGCCAACCCCACTGGGTATCAGCTTTTTGGTTTTACCGTTCAAGTCTGCTCCTGGAAATTCTTCAGCAAAATCATTATTTGAAAAGGTGATCCGGTTGTGCAAGGAAGTAAGTCCCATCTGGTTGTCCTTGCTACAAGTCAATTCCAGATGACTACAGTGCTCTGTGACGTCAATGGTAGCCCCATGAGCCGAGGCGACTTGTTTGGCCTTACGCTGTGCACTCTGCCATTGAACGTAACCACCGTAAGTGTCTTTGAAGACTGGCATGATTAAGCCGTTGTCTTTGGATGTGTGTGGAGCCGGCTGCTGTAAATCTGCGAAAGCAAGTAACCATAATTTCAGATTTGAAATTCGAGCTGAAATCTCGGACCATTTCTTTTTACAGTGCTCATGCCATACCAACTTGAGTTTGAGCTTTAAGTTATGCAATTTTTGGCGAACGGCTATAAACGGACATAATTATAGCACCTAAACGATTAATTTATATCAAGATATTCCAATGAGATGCAAAAACAAAAATAAAAACAAAAACGATCATCTGGCATTTCTAACGCGGAGTAGTAGGTCCAGCTGCCTTTTCCAAATTTCCTGTGTTGATTAAAATAAACCTTTTCAGTGGACACGAGAACTACTGTTATGTTAGCATAGCACGTTGTTTCAAGTCTCCGGAAATGTCTATTTACTGCACGTTTTTTTACCCCTTCGCCAACAAGGTGACAAAACATGTCAAATCTGCCTGCATTTTTGTCACCACTGCCGAAAGGTCTACTCGCTTCAATGTTTTATCATACTCTCCATGTGTGCATGCGTGCATACGTGCGTGTGTGTGTGTGTGTGTGTCGCGCGCGCGCGCAAGGTGCGTGTGTGTTGCGTTGTTTCATTATCCTCGTGTCAACCTGTGTTACAGTGAAATTTTATATTGCTTTTAGGGGCTACAAGGCTGTATTCCTCTGAGTTGTGTAGAATATGATGAAATATGTTGTATCTGTATCTGTTATAAAAGCATCGATGATGTAAATGACGTAGTGGTACTGTTGGTAATTTGAGAGAACTGTTGGTTGAGAAAATTGATTTTCGTGTGCGTTTTCATGCCGTAATGGTGGTGTCATGGTGTGATTGCAGAACTATTGTGATAGTCTTAAACAGTGGACATTCCGCGGCGATCGCTACTTTTTCTTGCTGTTGAGGCCTGATCGAGTAATGTAAATAAAAAAAGCTTAATCCAACAGTCGACTCTGTACGCTTAATGCCAAACATTGAACATTGCAACTGAAATAGCAATGATCATCGCCGAAATAAACCATACCGACGGCGGTGAACCGACGAAATCCACACCCGTTTCCTTTGGTGCAAGTGAAGTCTATTGAGTAGCCTATCAAAAGGATTTTGAAAGATTAGCTTTGCCGCTGGGGTTGGTTGATGTAACACGTGACTGATACTCACGAAACAGTCCAAGTCAATGTGAAATTCAACAGTATTGCATCGAAAGCAGTCAAGTTCACATTTCCCACAATGAAATTTACCTCAGATACTTGTGTTCGTGTGTGTGTGCGTACCTGTACGCATGTGCACGTGTTGCGCTGAACGTTCTTTAAATACAAAAGCGCGGAATGTTTTTGTTTTTGTTTTTTGTTAAGACCAGAGGGAAAAAAAATAAACACAAAACGTGCACTTTTTTTTAATGGCAATACCTAAATATCAGATATATACTGATGTTTTGGTTAGTGTTGGAATTGCCTATATTCTTGTGATTTGAATTACTATTACTTGTTGTTTCCTGCTGGACGTGTATGCACGGAGCTCTGTTGTCTATGAGGATGCTGCTTGATGAATACTTCCCACCGGTAATTTTTCTATACACAAAATAATTATTTTGAAAAGGAAAAAGAAAGAAAGTCCAGACTAAACAAAAAAATCTGATTTTCCACTTTTACTGGAAACAGAGACAAGAAAAGAAAGCACCTACTTATCTTTTGCATAATGTTGGAATTTGCTGATAATGATTGCACTATGTCAGTCTGATCTTGATCTCGTTTTCAAATGCTTGCAGTCAACTTTGATTCTAATGTGTGTGTTGTATTATCCCGAGTGTTCAACTGAAAGTTATTACTGCCTGTAACATTTGCAGACAGGCATCAATGCAAAATGCCGATAGGCCTAAATACATCATATAGTGTGTGTGTCCGTGTGTGCCTCTGCTTTTCGGTTGACGAGACGTTAAAAATCAGTAACAGAGAGAGAGAGAGAGAGAGAGAGAGAGAGAGAGAAACAGAGAAAGGGGAATAAAAGGAAGAAAGGTGATCATGTCCACGTCCAAATGAATATTCAGAAAACGGTATACAAACAAACTTACCATGTCGTCTAGATGTAAAATTTGCAGGTAATGCAGGACACCGCTTTCAGTACTAACTGCAGGGTACAAAAGATCGGGGATTTGTCGGTTCAGTACATCTTAGCATGCACTGAGCCAGTGGCTAAGCCGTGTTACCCATGGACGTACATACACTGGCTGACCGAGTATGGCGAAGTCAGTGACGCGCCTTAAAAGGATCAGAAGGTTTATCTTTCTGTTCTTTTTCACGGCCTCCTGTTTTTCTGTTTTTTTTTCTAAGCTATTAAAAGTTAGATAAAACAATTGACAAATTTTACGGTTTCTGTGGACGTAAAGCAACACTTCAACCTTCAAATTTCAAAACGATTTATATAAGCATACAATCACATTAAAATACAGAACACACACACAAACCATTTTTACCCACGTCGCGGATACATCACTGAAAGACGCCTGTTATCAACTAATCATAATCATGGAAATTTGTAAAACGCCTACCCCGCGGCTCAAGAGGGGAGCGAGGTTAGCTTAGTGGTTAGTGCTGGATTCGTGATTGAAAAGTCACGGGTTCTAATCTCCCGTGTCAACTTTCTGTGCTCTCTTATCTTGGTAGCAGTTCCACCCCTCCTCGTAGCACGAGGTCATTCTGCCAAAAAATGCAGGTGGTAGGTTACACTTTTGCACCCTACGTATGTGGCTTTCAAAAACACCCTCACGTTTCTAAGCTATTAATGTAGAAACGTGAGCCGGTTTGGCCTAGCGGTAAGGCGTAAGGACGGTAAACAGAAGGACCTCAGTTCGAATCTGCTCCGGCTCTCCTTTCTCTTGAAAAGTTGTGATCTGTGGACACTTTGTCCCTCACAATTATGAAACATTAAAATGGCTCTCATCGCTGCCAACGTTAATGCAGAAGTCATTCTGGTGGCGACAGGTACGTAATCTCCCTCCCCCCCACTTCGATACCTCCTTCTCCCCGCCCCTAATAAGCCTCATGGTTTCTGTGGACGTTAAGCACCATGTTTACTTAATCACCATGCGAGCCATGTAGAAGCGATCAACAACAATTCAGCAGAAACTCGCACATAATGTAGACATCAACAAGGTGCAAACACACACATAAACACACAACTCTTATTTTTCATGTTAGGGGGCGGACAGTAGAAGCAGACGAGTTGCAAACTATCTGAACAGGCGAGCCAGTTGAAAGCAAAAGTCGGTGGTGGTGGTGGTGGTGAGGACACAGAGACTCGTACAGGACGAAGGCGATGCGTCGTGGGAAGAGATGGTGCGGTGCAAAATCAGCACACTTGGCTTTACCACCACTAGGGACAAAAATCCCAGTTTCACACACAATAGAACTAACAATAATGAACAATAACAGCGAAGCAGGAGTACGCTTTAAAGCGTACAATCAATTAATACTACTCACACTGATGTAATTGTACAGCATGAGAGAGAGAGAGGAGGGGGGGGGGGGGGGGGGGAGGGCAGAGGGATAGAGGGAAGCACCAGAACCGCCATTTTAAGAGTGTAAGGCTGCATAAATGTAGAAAAACTAGTTTACACATCTTCTAGACATACATGGCTTACCAGATGCAAACACTCCAACACTTCTTTTTAAATATTTTATTCCATTTTCAGTACAGTCAATAGAGACTAAAACATGATAAAAACAACAACAAAAAACAACGAACAAGCAACAACAGATGAAGAAGAAGAAAGAAAAAAGAAAGAAAAATGGCATTAAAGAATCAGCCCATTATGTCCTGTCATCTGGGTCATTTGAGAATAAAACTGCCATAAGCAAATGCATATTTGAAAACTCTTCTCATGTATGATATATATGTAAATCATTTCTAAAGTCAGTCACAAAACTGATCCCTTCAAAACAAAACATGCATACACAGAGTTAGTCCATTAAATGATGCCATTTCATAACCAAAAAAAGAGCATAATTATCAGGCTGGATCTACTGTTAACCATTCAGTCCAACAGATCAATACAAGAAAGAAGAAGAAGAACAAAAGAACCCAAACCCCCACAAACAACTGAAACATGGATCCAAACACACAAAAGAATGCTAATTTTAATATAATACAAAACGTGCCAACTTTCAAGCAGCAAAACAACAGTTACTTGGAGGCGGAAAAAACACACGAAAGCACTGATCTGGCTTCTGTTGTGGAACAAACAAACCACAACAGAAGCTGGATCAGTGCATTAAAAAAAAATTGCTGTTCAACTGTGTTGTTCTGTCACTTATCATTCACCCTTTTTGTACTGTCATACTAAATCTGCATTTTTTTAAAAACCTTTTATCTGTTTGTATCTTATCAACATGGGATTAAACAAAAAATAAGACAGAAAAAAAGAAAAAAGAAGAGAAAAGGAATGGACAGAAATGATACAAAGTTCAAAACATGATATAATGGCATAACGGCAAATACCAGCGCCATAATGCAGCAAGCATAAAATACTGCACATAAACTATCATCTTCTAGGTGATCAACAAGAGCCACACAAAAAGGCCTATCTCTTAACAGAAAAGGTTGCAGATTTTTTTTTGAAAAAAAAAGGCAACACTTCAGAAAAATAACAAGGCAGAAAAGCAAGAGAGGAGATAGGAAAGGGGAATCAACCCATCAGACATCCTCAGCCTCCATTCAGGGGACAAGAATCAGATAACCAGTATTAACTATTTTTTTGGTATTTTGTACTATATATATATATATATATATATATATATATATATATATATATATATATATATTTTTCAAAACTGCAGATTCTGCTGATTATTTTGGTGTTTAAATGAAGACTGTCAGCCAAAAAGTATTGAAGTTGTGGTCATTTGAAGTTGCTAAGCATAATGGAGCCATTTTGAGAAAACGACTGAAAGATTTTATGTGTCACTTGCATGTTTTCCTTAGCAACAGCCAAACTTCCTGATTTTTTGTCATGGTAATACATTGGATAATACATTGCATATGCAGAGGCAATATTTTTTTTCAATTGGTCTTTATGTGGTGAAACAACTATCTTCATCACAGAATGCTGGCATGCATATATATTTTCAAATCAAATGAAATTTTCTTTCTCAAGTCAAATCCACAAAATAAAAATCTGCTACACAAACATGGTATAAGAACAAAAATTGAGTAACTTGACTGTGTTTCTATTAAGTTCTAATGCAAGAAAGAAAACATGTAACACTGTTAAAGCAAAATGATTAACATTTAATGAAAATGGGGGGGGGGGGGGGGGTGTCTAGACTAAGTATTAATAACTCAGGATTTGTGAGTTATACTCAGTCTAGCTTGGTGCAGAATAAGCAGTGAAAGACACACAAACTGTATTTAAACGTTGGGTTCCGACGAGCATTCATCATCGGACCACTCAGGGTCAGATCCATTAGAATCTGTGATCAGACTATTTAATTCCTGTTGATCTGTGGCTGGTAAATTCCCCAATTTGCAAGTATTCAGCACAGAAGCAAGTCATCGTTCCATGAAAACAATGAAAACAATGACGGGAAGGAGTGAGATTATTTCCCCTAGTCGTTTTTTCAGCCAATCGTTGTTTGATGCTGGTATCTCTGATTGGTTGACATTCGAAGTCTGTATAGTGTACGTTTGCCTTATTTGGGAGGACTGACCTAGTTTAATCTTGACATGTCTGGTGGGAAGGCTCTCACAAAGAGCTTTCCAACAGTGTACTACATGCTGGGGTACTGTAGGGGAAAAAAGAGTTTTATTTGGCCGAATGTTGGTCGGTAGCATCTTTTATTCCAGGTAGGAGCAGTTAAACCCACTTTTTAACAATTTAATGCTATTTCTAAAACAAAATACCATAACTGCATGATAATTTAAGGTCTAATTATCAAATCAATTATTTTGTTGGCATTTGGATTTTAATGTCCTGTCAATATGGTCACCTCAGGAAGATCAAATATGTAAACCCTTTCTCAAGTCAAATCCACAAAATAAAAATTTGCTACACAAACATAAAGCAAAACATACATACACAACCATCAAATAAAAATTTGTCAATTTGTCCATTAATGTAGCCTAAAAAATAAAAATAAAAATGGAGAGGAAAAAAATGATACAAAACTGGGACATGCTCGTTTCGACCATTCTGTCAATTTACCCATTCCAGATTGAAGAAAAAACAAACAAACCCACACACAAAAACTACAACAAACTAAACAAAAACAAACAACACAAATACTGAACAGTAAATACTAATGCTATATGCCATGTGCGCATACCACCTATGGCTATCATTTCCTAGCTCTTTAACAAAAGCCATCTCTTAACAAAAACTGTTTGGTTGACATCTCTTAACAAAAACTGTTGGAGAATTTTCTGGGGAAAAAATCAGCAAAATGGACCATTAGCAAACAAACTGACAGAACCAGTTCTAATGTGAGAGGAGACATGAAAGGGCCAAATAGGGTCCCAGCAGAATTCTTCAGTGTGGGTGCATTGGATCCCACAAGTTTTGGCCCACAATGAAGCAAAATATGGTATATGATACTATGAGCCAGTTTCTGCCCCAAATACTGGCCAGTAAGCTGACAGACCTTTGTTAAAAAAATTCACTTCAAACATTTATGGTTAAGGTCAGTCTAATTGTGATTTTGCCTCCAACAATTAATGAAGCTTATGCTTACTGAAAAATTAGGCTGGTGGTACACCTCCAGGGATCTTGGTCCATACCTGCCATACCTCTCCAGAGACAGCTCCATGTTAAAAATAACAACAAAAAACAACAAATTATTTTCACCTTGGCATCAGCTGTATGTTTAGTAGTTCTCAGGAGGGAGGGAGGAGTTCTACATTGTGAAGTTGTAGTTTTCTATTGCTCTTGGGGTTTGGGAAAATGCGTACTTGTTGAGAACACTGTAACTAGGAAAACAATAATAATTTATTTTATACAATGTCTCAACAACAATTATATGAGCTCTTAGCACTGTACAAATTAACAAATGTAATATTTTAAAACATTTAAAAAAATACATCAATGTTAAACTAGCCTAAAACAATTTAAAATGATAAATTACCATATTTATATATATTATTCATTTTAAAACAGCATTAAAAATATTTTTGGTACAGAATGTATTCCACATACACACTAACTACATGCATGCATCCATGTGTGCCCACATAATGGGAGTATGCCACTCTGAGCACACATAGCTTATTAAAACATTAAGCAACAATTACTATCTAACCACAGCAGTATAACTAGCACAATGTTTACCTATATATGTACAGAATCAGTGTTTGTTTGTCATGAGTTTGTTCTTAACGTCTTTAAAGAAAGTCAGTGATCTTCATCAAAAAAGACTCAGTCTACCAAACTTTATTTGTAGGACTTTAAGCTCAGTCAAAACCGGGGATCCCAATGGAGACACCAAACTGCTGTGCAAGCTGCCGTAGTTTGTCTTCAAGTAATCTGCATCTCTTCATGGTCTGTTTGTAGTTGTACTTGAGATCTTCTATTTCCTCAAAGAAGTCAGGACCAAAACTCTCCAGCTCCCTCTTTAGCTGTGGAATGAAGTAAATGGAAATCATTTCTGGCATTGAAAATAAGGTAAATACAGTTTGTCATCTTGTACAGCAAAATACAGTCGAATATGTTTCCGGAGAACATGCTGGTGATGTTTTTATTTATCCGTCATCGACCGACAAGTCAACCTTTGCAGAAAGTACTTCAACTTAAGCATTCTTCATTTGCTGTTTTCGTAAAACTTTGTTTTGGAAACTGATGGCTCCTGATATTTATAACATTTTTCTTTTCTTTTTTTCTTATCAATTGCTTGTGACATATTCGTTGGAGCAGTCATTCTTCAGTTTTTGATAGCTTCAGAAGTTTCATTCGTGTTTTCCATTGCAAAAGCTATATTGACAATAATGTTATAATGGCATCTGTGACGCATGTTAGCAGTAGTCTTGACCTCTGGCCACGGTGGAACGTTTTTGACTCTTGCTTATGAAACTTTGCTGTGAATTTGTCCTTGAAGATAGAAATCCAGTCTTTTCTCATGACATTCAAGCCATCACCATACCAAGTTTGGTTACAAAAGGTTCAGCAGTCCACAAGCTGGACAACCATCCCTTGAAATTTGTAACCTTTGGTGTGATCCTGACATTAAGCAATCCAATCTTTTAACTTTTAGTTTATGATGACATACCATCAATTTAACTTTGGTAACAAAATGGTCAGCAGTTTATAAGAAGTAACAGAAACAGTCCTATTTTGATCATATGAATCCTTAATCCTTGATCAGCCAACACAGCCAGCAAATGTTTTTTTACATGATGATGCACCGCCATAACAAATTTGGTTACAAACAGCTGAGAGGTTTAGATGTCCTCTGGATGATGTCCATCTGTAAATATTTATTTGTATTGTACGCACTGCATTTTGAAAATATGTACATTTAAAGAATGTGTAAAAGTGCTTAGGGCCTAAGAAGGTTAGGTGCTCTAAGTATCCATTATTTCAATATACCCCCCCCATAAATTTTTAAACAAGGTTTGTCGCCTTGTGTGGCAAAATACCCCCCCATTGTATATTGTATGCCTAGTGATGCTGTAAGTCACAGTGCTACTGTCAGTATAAACAGAGATCAGTGGTACAACAAAATTTGGACTTCAATGAATTTTGTAACCTTCACTGCCAGAGCCTGCAAATCTTCCAGGCCGAAATGTGCATTCAGTATGTTTATAACTGGAAATTTTCTGGGGCGATGACATGAAGTAAACAAGCCAGCTTCCTCGGTAACAACTAAGGGAAAGAACCCCAAAACTGACAGGAAGTACTCTTCCTTGCTTTGGCTACATCTGGCTACAAACACATGCCAACTGTGCTTGATTTCATGTTTTTTAAAGGGATTATTTTGCTCTTGTGTCTGGATTGTTCCTGCTGACACTTCTTGTCGACAACAATGATCATGTTCAACGGCGAAGGAAGTGGCAAATCAGATCATGAATGATTCAGACAGTGATGAAAATGTATGATTTGGGGAGAGAGTGAAGAGTTTGTGTGAGTTTTTGCCTCAAATTATCTGTGATGCTATCGAGATGGGGGTGGGTGGGTGGGGGGGGGGGGGGGGGGGGGGGGGGTGGGGGTTCCAGAAAGGCAGTCATGATGAAGAAAGTGCTGTTTCAGTTGAAGGGCGTGTGAGTGATGGTGGTAACTGTACTGATGACAGTGACATGGACTGGCAACCTGTCACAAATGATGGACCTGTGCATCCAGTGGCATTGTGAGAAGAAGAGAGGGGGGAGAGGGAGAGTTGGTGTTGCAGAAAGCAGTATGGGAAGAGGATGGGTGGGGGGAAGGGGGCATGGTACTGCCACACATGGTGGTGATAGAGTACCGATGACAGTGACAAGGATGCCATAAATGATAAACCTAACATAAATGATAAACCTGTGCCTTCAGTGATACTTCAGTGATATTCACCTCTAGCCCTGGCTACCCTCAATCCAATGGCCTTGAGGAGAAGACTGTGCACATTGAGAAACATGACTAGGGCGAAGGCTGAAGACAGCAACCTGCTGCTGTTGATGCTGGAGTACCGCACCATGCCACATGCCACCTCCAGTTCAGCTTCTGATGGGTGGCAACTCTGCTCCACCATACCAGTGATGAACTACCAACTGAAGCTGATGTCCACTGTAGTTCATCACTGTAGTTCATCACTCCCAGATGTCAACAGCTCCAGGTTACACAGAAGCAGTACCACCATTGAAGATTGGTGACCAGATCTATGCCCAGTTCTCCAAAGGCAGCTGGCCAAGGTCATCACCCCTGGCAGCCAACCATGTTCAGATGGGAAATGGACACACTTTCTGCCTCAACTGTCACTTCCTAAAGATCCACAACGCAGATGCCAGCACCCCAAAACAACAGGCTGCCTACAATAGCACCAGAGGAAGTCCCTCCTGCAGTCACCAAACATGCTTCACCTCCTGGGGTTATTGCCACCAGATCTAGATGTGTGGTGAAGTGCCCATGCAAGATGCACTTGAAGAAAGATGCCAATACCAACTGACAAGCACTTGCAGACACTTGGAGGCGACAAGACCAGCACTAAAACTGAGATACCAATTCAGTATGGGTATGTCAGAAATGTCAAATAGTTGTGACATGAATTTCATTTTTTTTTTAAATATTACATTTGACAGTTGCCTCAGTATATAAATTTCATAAGGAAATATACATTGCAAAACTTTTTGGCATTGTTTCACAGTTACTTGTAATCCAGTGACAAAAGTAATGTTGTGTACATAACCAACATATTCTCAAAATTAACAAACAAATGAACACAAACAAAAAGTGTTGTGCATCACAAACAAGAACTATGTTGGTAACCATAAGTAAAATCAATGTTCCCGGTTGAAACAGATGGAAGATATTTTAAAGAAAATGATTATGTACATAACTTGACACCATTAAAAAAAAATCACACCATTATATATATGAAATTCTCTTCTGGTTCAAGAACAAGCAGCCAGTTCTTCTGATGTACAGAAAACTATCAGTCCAATTACAGATTGATTTTGTTATCAGAAAGAAGTTAAGACAGCTATGTAGAAATCAATGCAGTAAATTATTAGCATGTAAATTGTTCATGAAAATAACTACTTTAGACTAAGTTACAGGTGGATAAGAGCAATGTTCTTATAACTGTTAGTTGCAGAATCTTATCTTATCATAGTCTTATAGTACATGTTGATAAACACTGACCAACACAGACAAACTATGTTTCTTGGCAACTGTGTCCATAACTTCACACCATCACCAAACCAAATGTAGGTCTTAATGTAGCTGAATACACTACAGAAAATTGAGAGCTGGGGCCTTAACTATGAATCGGGCCTAAAGTGGTAGGCCGACCTAAATCTCAAGGCTATTGACAATGGCCCCAAAATGGTAACCATGGACCGGGACTACACCAAAGTCTGGGCCGTTCCTCGGGCCTAAACAGCCGATATTTAGGCTAGCGATTTCGCTGGACTAAAGGTCGTAGGCCTGGGACTATGACTGCTTTTAGCCTTGTTATGCTTGGAAAGTTGGTTTTTCTTGTTGTTTTTGTTAGTTTTTTGCTGTTGTTGCGTCTTTACTTCTGAATCCAGCGGCTTCTCTCTCTTTTTAATTTAAAAAAAAAAAAAATCTTTTATTTCGTTTACTTCGTCAAATGAGTACTATAACTAGATGTTCGTCGGCCGAAGCTCTTTCATTTTGGCGGGAAGAAAGGTCGCACTCGCCGAGCGACACAGGCATAATGACTGATTAATGTGATCGTACGATTTAATGTTTGCAAATTATTATGAGAGCAAGTTTGCTTGACATCTTACATTATTACTTGATTTATTTTCTTGTTATTTAAATTCATCTGCACAGCGTAGGCTACCTGATTTCACAGTGTCCACTCGCCTTTCTGACAAGTTCAAAATGGCTGATGCAGCAGACGATGCTACGGTTACTTGATTCAGTAAATGCCAAGAAGAATACTCCATTGAAGATGTCAATAGATTAGCGTTTTTACGAATAATGACCTCATCGAGATCGCTTGGGTGTTGCAGAAGTAAAACATGGCGAATCACATCCAGAATCAGGGCCTGCCAGGCATGCCTTCACCTAATGTTTATGTTTACCGATGTTTGCGCGTGTGAAATACGTCGCAGGGAAGTGAACGAAGCGTGTTGGTGCGCATGCCCAGATGGGATTGCCCCGTCTAAAGTTAGCTCAAGCGATGATGCGTGTGATGACCACTTTCTTATCAGCGCGAAGTCAGAGACTCTGTTGTCTCAACCATTGTCCACGTCCATGTATACGAACTTTGCCTAACTCAAAGTCTCGGACTCTAAAGTCAGGGAGTTTGGTTTAGGCCTGGCCTACTGTAGTCCCAATTCATAGTTAAGGCCCCTGGTTTCACACAGCAGTAAGGCTGGTAAGCAGAGAGACTCAATTCAAATCCATTTTGGCCCTCCTTTCTTTTTAAAAGTTGTGGTCTATGGACACTGCCTTGTGACTTTGTCCCTCACAATTAATGAAACATTAAAATGTGTCTCATCACTGCCCATCTTAGTTGAACACAAAACTGATCTGATCTAACAAAGTGAACTCCTTTCAGAAGGGCATTGTAATGTAAGCATCATTCTTTAACAAGCCAATTTGTAGCAGAAATTTAGTCATGTCATTTATGGCTTCTGTGTGAATCAAAGTTAGAAGTTAATGATATGGTAAAAGTCTAAAACTTCACTGGTCACCTGTAAAACAAAATGGTTCAGGTGTAACAAGTCTAGGAAACCAGGAAACTAATTATGCATTAGGCTTTTATTTCTTCACCACCCACACATCAGTTGAAGGAGATTATGGTTGATGTGATAGTCATTTGACACAATGCTGTGATGGTCACTTGACACAATGCTGACTGCTGTGTTTGTTATTGGTGTTTGCTCATTCTGACTTTCAATTGAGTAAGCATGATGAATAAGGTCAACTTCTGCATGTCTGTTCTCTATCTGATCTTTAGAAGGAAGTGCACTAGAAAAAAGAAAAAAGAAAAAAAGAAAAAAAAAATGAAGAAGAATTTGGTTAACTTGTTATGGTACAAAAACTTTATCATCTGCAGCCATGTGGACACCAGTTTTTGTATTTGCCATGAAAATCATGCTTTATGGCAGTAAAGTGCAAAAGAAAAATGTTTATTATGAAGATTTCTGTTTCATCAAAATATGCTTACCTTTTTGTTCAGTCAAAATATGTATAGAGACTAGACTGCCCTCTGCACTTGTGCAGCTCATATGCCAATAAATACACACCAACTGATTTCAGAAAGGGATTGATTAAATGTTGAAGACAACAGCAGGATGGTCTAACTGTAAGCTGCAAAAATTGGGACAGCATAAACAGTTGTATTTTTAACTGTCACCTGGCAGGTAAATGCAGCTTTTTCTACCCGAATCAATTCTAAGAGGTGCAGTCTGAAACTAATCATGCCCTGGGGTCCTTTTTGTGAAGCAATTGAGAGTGTTTTTGTGCAATAACAGGCACATGTAAAACTGCTGCAAGTATAATTATTCTGTTTAAAGCCATATATATCCATACCTAATCATCAGATTGCCATGCTAGGGAAATGTTTATGTGAAACATGCCAAGTTTTTACCTTTTCATTGTTTTCATTGTACCATATCCTGTTTGTTGCATATAAATGCACAGAACACCTGCAGGTTGTATTCCCATTTTATTAAACTGTTTTATGAGTGACCTTTTGTGTGCTTGGCTTTGGTCAGATAAGAAGTTACCAAACAAACCATTTAGAAACTGATGCTTCTCTGAGCTCGAAATGTGATCAGTCAATGAAAAAAGGTATGAACATGTGGGTGCTATCAACATGCAAAGTTTGACTTTTATTACAGTTTGACTTTTATTACAATTTACCAAAGAAAACTGCGATATTAAACTTTTTATGGCTGGCATATTTACGATTTCCAATCAATTGTTTAAAAAAAATTCAAACACCAAATGTCCTTATAGTTGGCCCAAAGGTCTGATCATTACATGGACTCATAATGTTTCACATAAATCAAAGAACATTTTGAAAACAGTCAGAAAACTTGGTTTACCTTCTCAACTTCCAGTCTCAATTTCTCATTATCCAGTTTGAGTGACTTAATTTCCAGTCTTGCCTCTATATTTTCCCTGACCATCTCCTCGTATTTGCGTGCCTTCATCAGGATGTCTGTTGTAACCTGCAATGATATGTGATTGTTCCTTAAAAAAATGGGGTGGTGAAAGTAGGGACAAATACTTGAAAATGAAAGCAGGACATTTGAGGGTGGATAGATGGTTTGAGAATGATGACAGATTTCTTTTGATTCATGACTTTTGGCTATTTATTAAGCAAATACAAAACTGTACTATTAGCAGAAACTAGATCTTTTGGTGTTAGTGTTTCTTTGTTGGCCATTCACAGGGGGGAATGGGGTGTTTGGAGGGGGTGGGGTGGGGGTGGTGCTGTTGTTGTTGACAATGCTACATATAAACAGTTTTGTCAAATGATGTGATAATTAGCTGTACGTGAATGTTCTGAAAACAAAAGACGTGTGTTGATTTTAGAAAAAGCATGATTGTACCCAAAACACGTTTAAATAAAAAAGGTTAGGTTGACAGAGTTAGTACACATAAGTACTTAGCTGTGGTATTTGACAATAAACTGTGCTGGAACAAAAACATTATTGTACAGTGCAATGTATTTCAACCCTACCCAGCCTTAACCACCCTACCCATCCTTAACTCTTCATGAATCTGATGAATGAGCACGTTTGCCATTACTGATGCTGGCGAAAAAAGCAAATAAATGTTTAGAATTGCAAATGTAGCTGTGTTCTGCAATCCATGACATGTTCATGTGCTTCCACATGCAGCTAAATCCATCCTCTGTGTATGGAGCCCATGCATGTAATACTTCATTGATTCATCAAGTTTAATTGTATTTTTGTGCCGTAATTGTGAGACCACACAATCTTCCTGTACTGTGCACTGAAGGGTTGATCATAATATAGAAGCATACAATTTCACATTCTTAACTCTCATAGTAGTTTTCTACTCTAAGACACTCCTCCAATGAACCATTTTCGCATTAAAGCTTTTCCATTACTGTAACCAAACCTGTCAAGTGTAACAAAACGTGTTTCAAAGCAAGTAACTAATTGCAGGAAATATACACAGGGGGTTAACAAATGGTTCATGGGTGCATATACAGTAACAATAAAGTCGTCACCTGTTCGCCTTTAGTCCCAGCTTGTTGTTGAGATAATCGTAGATCATTCACAAGTTCTTTCTTCTCATTCTCCAGCTGCTCTATCTGCAACCTATACACAGAAAACAACAACAACAAAGCAATAGTTAAAGGCACAGATCAAGTGTTTTACCCTTTAGAAGCAAACCACCAAGTGATCATATTATGGATTAAGGTAGGAGGTGGTTCAGCAATCTCTTAATAAAACTTGTTGGCCATATAAGCATTTCATGAAGAATGCTTATTTTAATTAGACACCAAAAACATACCTTATTTTCATGGAAACACCTCTTTTAAATTAAGTAACAGACAAAATAACTAATCTAGTTCTAGTGTATGAGAGAGCATGTGTAAAGTGTACAGGAGATAGGTGGTGAATGCTCTCAACAGAGAATGAAGACTCGAGGAGAATGATCATGATGGCATAGTACAAGAAGAAAGAGATGCAGTCATGGGAGATTAAAGAAAATGAATTGACAGCTAGTGTTCTGATTGATCAGGGCAAACTAGCATTATGAAACAAGATCAAAACACATAGAAATGTTCTAAAACAAGATCAAAACATACAAAAGGTTAAGAAGAATGCTTATTTTAATTAGACAACTTAAAACATGTACAAATTTTCCAACAAAACACCTTTTTTTTTAAAGCAACAAATATATAGATAATAAAAGACAGTAAATATTATCATAATATGTCAGTTTATTGCTTGAAAAGGGTATTTTCCAGTTTAAATAAGCATTCTTCTTAATCTTTTGTATGTCTAATCTTGTTTCTGAATGCTAGCAGTCAACCTTGTTACAAATTTTTAAAATATTTTTGTACGCAAAACACAATACAGAGTAGCATAACTCTAACATCAACAAGCATGTGTATACACATGCAAACTGATCATATATGCACATTAAAGATCCTCTAGTCTATGTCATATTTTGACGGAACACTAAAATAATCCAGTGTGCCCCAGATGGATGACTAATAATAATAATAATAATGTATGTAGGTTTAAACAACACAATAAACAAGGTTTATTGCCTTATATGGCAAAATACCCCTGTGCAATTGTGTCCAGATACTTTTAAGTCATTGTTATTGTTACTGTAAGCATATGTATATTCCCATTTTGTTTGCACCAGTAATAGTTTATCACCACACTGAGTTTGGCTGCTAGTATTTCAGTGTTATAGAAAATACACGACTGAGAAACATTTAACGAATTTGGCCCATCACTGTGATCTTGCCCTTAAAGCACAGCACTTCAATCTTTTGAAAGACACTCCAGCTTATGGTGATGTAACATCAAACTGAGATTGGTTGCAAAAGGATCAGCAGTTCTGAAGACAGTAAAAATGAAGAGAGCAAAACATCTTTTCTCATCACACTCTGGCTCATGGAAAGTTAAATTGTTCATAAGATATCATCCAGACTTGGTGTTTTATGTCCTGTCAACCAGTCATCCAGACAAACACTCAATGAACTTTTGAACTGTCATTGTGACCATGACCTTCTCAGTCAAGGTCACAGTGACAGTTCAAAAGTTCATTGAAGCTTGGGTACAAAAGATTCAATTGTTCAGAACATACCATCCAGAAAAATATTATATTATGTTATGAGCCTTCACTGTCACCTGGACACAGCAATGCAATCTTTTAACAAAATACTCCAGCTTATGAAGATGAACCACCAAAGTTTGGTTGTAAAAGGATCAGCAGTTTAGAAGACAGAAACAGTATATTCTGATTATATGAGACCTAAGTGTGACCATGGCCTTGTTGGTAGCCATCTATTTTTTTGCACAACACTCCAGCTTATGATGATGTATTACCACAGCAAGTTTGGTTACAAAAGGTTAAGAAATTCAGAACACATCATAATCAATCATCTGAGCACACATTAACTGAAATTTTGAATTATCTATGACCTTGACACAGCAATCCGATATTTTCACTGAACACTTTGGCTTATGATGATCTCCCACCAAATTAAGTTTGGTTGCAAAAGAATCATTAGTTCAGAAGATACACAGTAGAAACAGTGATATTTTGATTAAATAAGCTTTCATTGTGACCTTGAAGATAGCATCTCAGTTTTTTTTTAAATGTCACTCTAGCTTATGACAATGCATCATGTTTGAGTGGTTCAGTAGATACCTTCCAGATAAAACCTGGACAGATGGATACAGTGCTGCTTCAAGCATTAAAATGTCACCAAACTCTGAGTGACAGATGCAGTTAGCCAATCACGACATGCAGTCAAGACACACCTTCTGACCCGATTTTCAATATGCTGACAACTCAAAATCATTTGATTTCTAGTCATCAATAAACAAATTACGTGACTTGATAGAACATTGTTTTTACGGAAACCCATGGCTGTCATGTTTCTTAAATGAGGCAACAAATAGTAAGTGATAGTTGCACTTTGTTCTAAAGCAATCAATTTACTGACTCAATGACAAAAACATACCCATCCTCTTCATAAAATTGATCATGTCAACTGTCAGAGCTCTGTCAGTTTTGCACTGACTGCAATAAACACAGGCATCCACCCCCAATTTTTTTTCTCCAAATCTTTTTGGAAACTCTTCACCTTGTTGACGTAATGCTGTGTGGAAACTGTTACGGCAATGGTACATGTTTGTGTCACTAGTCAGTCATTAGCAGATGATGACTCTGGGTGGGTATGCATGCTAGAGACCTACAAATGGCATCTTTCCTGTCAGTGGCCTCTTGATCATTGTATACGGTTGTAACATTACTGTGAAGTTTGTGATCTAACCTATGACAGAAAACCACTGTCTTTGCCGAACTGATAGCTGGTAGGGCAAATGAAACTCCTAAATGTAAGCCAACAAGCCTTTCAAACAGTTAGGCACCATCTCACTTGTGTGAGGCCATACAGCAGACTGCTGGAGTCTGTCACTGAGTGGGTGGGGCTATATCTCTCTCTTGGTGACATGTTAATAATACCCCCCCCCCCCTCATTACCAGGGGATACAAGTGCATGACTATATGGTGTGCAGAGAACATGCACCAAAAAATAAAAAATAAAAAATGGCATCAGTTTGATGTGACATCAGCCATCGGTGCTGTAAGTTGACATTCAAACATGCTGTGTAAAGCTACAGTCACTCATTCATAGTCACATGCGACTAGAATGCAGTGATTGCTTAAGAGCAGAGAACAACAGTATGTAAAGTGATCAATCAAATCAAAATCAAAAACATGCACTGGGATTAGGGTCACACTGTGTATACCTATAACATAACCACATTAATAGTGTCTAGATAAGTTGTAACTTTTGAAGTGTCCACCCTAACACAACTGTGCAGCCTAACACAAACCATTACACTCTTACTTTTTTTTTCTCTCCACAAGAGTCATAAACAAAAAATCCAAACCAACCAATCTCAACATTGTGTCTACACCCCTCCCCCTACACATGCATGAAGAGAAAAACTTGAAACATGAAACAAACTAAACCTGTATCCCCCAAAAAATACTTGCGTGAAAATCCAAGTAACACTGACCTGGCATTTTGGTATTCCCTCATCAAATTGCTGTCTGTTACTTGACTGCCTGATGGAAACCGCTCCAGCAATGCCACCTAAGTAAACCACACACACCAATTTTAAAACAGTATTAGTGTTATAGTGGGGAAAAAAATCTGGATCCATGGTGATCAAGATTATAGATTCCTTTAGTTCAGTTCAAGAAAAGCTCCATCCTGTCTTTCAGAAGTTACCCTCAATGTCGCTTTTGAAATGGTTCCAGTGTTTGATTGATGATGGCCCTCTCTTGTCCTTTTAAGGAAGATCGTCTGGCACTTCAATGGAGGACCAGGTGATCAATGGTGCTTGGCCCTGAACACTTCAACTGATGTCTCAAACCTTAACCTCAAACCTCTTCTTGATTCTGTGACCATAATGAATCACTGTGTTCCCCCCTGTGATACTTTTGTGTTCAAGGGGGGAACACAATCAGAGAGATGCACATTTATACCCTCCGAAAGTGCTGGGAAGGGTCAGATCTCTGGACCCAATGACAGGAATGACATTCTCCAATATGAAAGAGCAATACACAATGGAGACTATGTCTATGGCTAAATTAACACAGGGCCTGATAAACCACTGATGTGGACAAGCAGAAACAATGGCTGTGTTGCACAAATGGAGCGTCTGATCCTGATTTGAGCTGGCAAACAAAGCTGCATGCCTTGAGGAAGGAGAGACACTGGATGAAGCATCAGTAGTTGGCCTTGGATCTGATAGTACACAAGCAGATCATGAACTCTTTCAAACACCAGACCATCAAGCTTGTGGCTCAAGCCATGACCAGGTTTTACAGTTTCAAGGTAGCAGTGGCCAAAATGTGCAAGGAGCTGTTCCAACTAACAGGAAGCTCGATGGTGATGGTGGTGAAGTTTCCTCTTCTGTCTACCCTGCATACCAGCTTCCGTAAGTATTCTCAGACTTCTCTGGTTCGAGAATTGCTGGAATCCGTGAAACTTGTTTGTATTCCTCCCCATATTGTCAGTGAAAAACTGTTTTGTGGTTCTGCGTTGACTTGTTTTTATACAATTACAGAAAAAAACTTGTCACTGAAATAATGCAGAAAATGTCCCCCAAAACTTGTGATCTTGATCCCATCTCAACTTTACTGCTGCTTGAATTTATATCATGATGAGACTGCCCCTGTGTTAACTGATATTGTTAGTAACTGCCTTTCTGCAGGTTCTGTGCCAGATTCATTGAAACAGGCCATTGTCAAACCTTTCCTAAAGCATGTATCTCTTGATCCCAACATCCTCAAAAAGTTTGAGACCTGCGTCAAACCCGCCTTTTGTGTGAAAACTGCTGTAGAAAAATAGGTCCCTTCACAGCTGCTTGTACACCTCAAACACAACAGTTTGTGGCAACTTTTTTAGTCGGCGTAACAATCATGGCACAGAGACAGCCCTGCTTCATGTCTTTAACAATCAGTACTGATTCTGACCAAATTTTGATCTTGACTCTTCTCAATCTGAGAGCAGCATATAACACAACAGATCATAACACACTGCTGAACCAGTTAAGAGTTTTTCATATACACAACACTGCTTTTGCGTTCTTTGAGTCAATTCAGAGTGAAAGAAAGCAGGCTGTTTCTGTTCTGGGTTGTGAATTGGAGCCATCCTCTTTGTTGTATGGCATTCCTCAGGGTTCAATACTCCACCCAATTCTCTTCATTCTGTACATGCAGCCTCTTTCTGATATTGAACACTCTATCCTACACCATAATATTATATTTGCAGATGACACAGAATTGTATAATTCAACTCCTCTCTCCAGCACTGGTTCTCTTTTCGGCAACACGCAAAACTGTGTTAGTGACATAAAGAAGTGGACCATCCACAACAAGCTTCAACTGAACAAAAATAAGACTGAAGCACGGCCAAAGTGACATACCTTTTTGTAAGTCTGCCCATAATCTAGGTGTCACATTTGACAATGCGCTCACCATGAAGCAACAGGTTGACAGAATGTGCCAGACTGCATATTTTGAGATCTTGAGGCTCAGACTGATTGGCCAGTTTCTTAACACTGAGGCCACAAAAACACTTGTCATGTTTCTTGTACTCTCTCGTTTAGATTACTGCAATTCCCTGTTAGCTGGGATCCCAAAAAAATTGTAAACAAAGTTCAGCGTGATGAACTGTGCTGCTCGTCTTGTCTGCAAGGCTCCCAGGCACAAACATGTTACACCAATCTTGTGGATTTGCCCTGGTAGCCAGTAGAATGCAGAATAGAATACAAGATTGCTACAATCTGTAGTGTGATCACTAGCACTGCTCACCCCTGTCTTTCTGACCATGAAATGTACACCCCATCTCTCAGCTGATAATCACAGATTTCATATTCCAAACAGACACAAAACATTTCAAGGAGAGTGTGCCTTTTCTTTCACTGGTCCCTCCATCTGGAACAATCTCCTTTTGTCTGTGTGACATGCTCAGACTTTGTCTTTCTTAAAGTCACCGCTCAATATCCACCTTTTGTCTGTCTCTTACTCTCAACATTTCCAACCGTCTTTAGCCTTCCTCAAGCAAATGGTGATGTTTGATGTGTATACCAATATTGTGGGTTTTAATGTCAGATGTTTTTAACTTGAATATGAAATGTACATGCCTAGGGCTCATTTGAGAAAGGGTGCTCTAAGACCAAGCTATTATTATTATTACAAACAAAGAGAAGAAATTTTAGGGGGAACAAAAACAAAAGAACCCAGCCAAGACCAGCCATCTGCCAGATTTCAAATTTAAGTGAGAAATATATTCAAGAAAGTGAGACATATATGACAACTAACAGTATATAAAAACTGGATGTGACATGGGAGCCAGAGTGTATAAAATATCAGGATGTGATATAGGATCTGTTGCGGCACGTTTTGTCACTACAGCACGTTTTGTCACCTTTGTAAAGTGACAAAACGTGTCAAATTTGATGCGCTGCCTGCATTTTTGTCACTACATGGTGACAAAATGTGCCGAAAGGTCCACTCGCTGCACGTTTCGTCACTCCTTTGCCCGCAACACTATAACCTGTCTTTTCCTTTCCTTGTTGTGTGTGTGCGTGTACGTGTGTGTGCGTACACTCATGTGTGTTTGTGTGTGGCCATGCGCATGTGTATTTGCATGCACGTGCAGTGTGTGTGTGTGTTGATGTGCATTTGTCTGTGGCAGCGCGGGTGCCCGTGTGTGTGTTTTTGTGTACTGTGTTTATTATCCTCGCCTCAATCAGTGCTAAACTGAAATTCTGTATTGCTTTGAGTAGACTATGAGGCTACTGCTACCCGTAGCTCTGTGAGCAGTGTGAAATATGACGATAGATATAGAGACTGAGTGAAAATGTGGTTTGATTGTGTGTTGTGGATGTCCTTGTTTGACTGAATGGCTGGTATGGTTTGATGAGATAAAAGGTAAACGTGGACTGACTTTGGGTGTGACGTTTTATTCCATGCAGCGTTTTGTACATTTTGTAGCATAATATGTGCCTAACATGTTTTTTCTTGCTCTCTCTCTCTACCTCCCTCATTCTCTCTCTTTCTCTCTCGCTATTGCTCTCTCTGTGTCTCCCTGTGTGTCTGTGTCTCTGTCTCTCTCTGACTTTTTTCTCTGTCTCTGTCCCTCTCTCTCTGTGTGTCTCTGTATCTCTTCTTCTTTCATTTTTCTCTGTGTGTCTCTCGTCCTCCCCTCTCTCTCTTTCATTCTGTCTCACACATTCGTTCTGTCTCTCTCCCTCACTCTCTCTCTCGCTCTCTCCTTCTCTCTCTCTTTGACGCACGCACGCATGCACACACACACACACACACACACACAAGTGACACATACAATATCACATGTACTGATATCCAAGTGAAAAAAAAGGTGCAATGCCTGCACAATTTGTCACTACCTCATTAGTGACAAAACGTGGAGGCATCGCTGCACATTTTGACAAAACGTGCCGTAGTGACAAAACAGGTGACAAAGGGTGTTGTGGGAAGACAACATGTGAATTTATAAATATAAATTACACCAAAATAATATGGGTAAATATGTCCCTCTGACCATTAATGCTTTTGGGGCATACATTTTAAGTAGCAATAATTTTCTCTTGATTTTAATCTGTTTGGAGACCACATGTTTGAATGAAATAAATGAGACCTCAATAAAACATATGTCAGTTAAAAAGTTATAAAAAAGAAGTCATGTTACATATAAACAAACACGTGTTACATATAAACAAACACTTGATAACTGTTGACCAACACTGTGGTGGCAAACAATTTTGACCTTTGAAGTATAAAATCAGAAATTCGTAATGTGCACACCTCCTCCATAAGTCACAAAATTTTTTACTTACCTTCTGTTGCAGTTCATCCTTTTCATGAACCAGCCCTTGTTCCCTCTCTGCTGCATCTCTCAGTAATACCTTCATATCAGAGATTTGTTTGATCTGAAAAATAAATAAAAAAAGGAAAAAATCAAAAATACCTGAATGCATCTGCACACTGTCGACTGTGTATTATTGTACTCTGTACATCACTCTGTCAATGTCACTAGCTTTTTCTTCTTTTGTGTGCGAACGTCATTTAATTGAAATTTAATTGAATAATTCTTTTACATATCTTTTACGTATTATTATTTTGGACATAACAAAAAGATACAGAGAACATGAGAGGCAACACCAACTGCCTCTCATACATACCATCAGAAACTAAAACTAAAACTGAAGAACCTCTGGCTGTGCCTTGTTTGTTGTTGCCTACTTCCAACCTGCTAGTTTCATCATTCCATCAACCATTTACATCTGGTGCTGGTGAGCAGGCTTGGAAGTAGGCAATGGTCACAGCCATGGAGGACAAAGGAAAAGAACACGACAAAAACCAAGATCTTTGTCAGCCTCACTAAGACCCAGGGAGAACTTTACACCAAGATCCCAATGAAAAACATTGATGTGGTGAAAGACTGATGACATGCACCTGCTGAACATCTTCATGCAACTGAGGAAGTGCACCAGCCATCCCTACCTCTTGGATGACATGGATCCTGGTCTGCCATCATTACAGAGTATCACCTGGCGGATTATTTCACATCGTTGAACTCGTCAAGATAGGACAACAATGTCATCCAGCAAAGTGGGCTAATGGTTAACCAGACAAACAAGAGGAAGAACTACACAGAGGAGGATATCAGTTTCTGGACTACATGCTGCACTAACGAGATGTGACTTGTGACAGTGAACTGTGTGCTGCTGACGTCAATGTCTGTGTTGTGATTGCAGAGAATGTTTAGAAGTACTGACTGAGTCTCTATTCTGTGTTGTTGTTTTAAACTTGCAACTTGCAACTGCTGTTATAACAGTGCCATGCTTTAGGGGGAAAAAAGGGGGGGATGTAATGTTTGGTATGGTCGTTCAGCAGTGCCTTATGTTTGTATGTTAAAGGGTTGCCTTAAGGGTCTTTAACATGTGCTAACTTAGCAGCACTGGTTTAGATTTAGCATGTAACTTAATTGCCTTGCTATTTTGAGTGTATACTTTGCATTGCATTAGGATTTCTGCTTGTTTCCTTTTGCAAGGACCTGTAATGTGTTACCTGTTGATGCTGTTTTTGTTGAGCTGAGGTAAATTTATGTAACACTGGACAGTTGCTCAGGATTACCTGGACTGGATTTAGCATCGACTTAGTATGGACTGCTGGTCTGGTAGTCCACTGTTGCTCCATATCCGCCAGAACTTCTGTTTTTCTTGCGCAGTGTAACTTTATTTGTGCTTTAATCATGTGCATCTGCACACTGTGTTTGTGTTATTGTACTCTGTATGTCACTCTGTCAATGTCACTAGCTTTTTCTTCTTTTATGTGTGGATGTAATTTAATTGTAATAATTCTTTTATGTGTTATTATTTTGAATGTCACAAAAAGATGAGAGAAAGCAAGAGGTGACACCAACTGCCTCTCATACCACACCACCAGAAAAGAAAAAGAAAACTGAAGAACCTCTGGCTCATTTGCCACTGCCTACTTCCAACCTGCTAGTTTTGTTTCAATTGTTTACATTAAAATATATAAAAAATGAAAGAGTACAGAAACAAGAAGAACAAAACAAGCATTTTTGACTATCCATCGAAGTGGTGTATTTACAGTGCTGGCATGGCTGGTGCCACATGAAACTGCTGCCATCTCGGCGCGTTCTGTGTGCACCATACAACCATGAACCATGTCACTTCATGTGAAGCCACATACATAATGTGCATGCATGTTTAGCTGTAACCTGCCACCTGCACTTTTGGCAGAATCACTGGGGTCTTTTACATGCTACTGTGGTAACAAGGGGGTGGAATGGATACCAAAATAAGAGTCAGCACAGAAAGTTGACCATGGAGAAGAAAATTCTCCAGCTGCTCCTGCAGGGATCTGAACCCATGACCTTTTGATCACAAGTCCGGTGCTATCCCTGCTCCCCAACACCAGATCAGCCACAATGGTTACATTATGGTGAACCGTTCAAAGAGGCTTTTTTCACACCCCAGCTTTTGTTCAGAGCAGCTTCCCCTGAACCATGTGTTGCATGTTGTTGCTCAAGGTCGGGGGTGGGGAGGAAGCCCAGGTGTATCAGGTTAGTGACATTATCGGGTGAGCTGCAATAAGCCCATCACTGTGCCAGGCGAGGATGTTCTTTGTGCGCAGGATCACTGGAAGAGTTGACGATGGGAGTAAAACAGGGTGATATAGGGCCCTGCAGTAAGCCGGTCAGGTTAATTAATTTGTTGTAGACTATTTTATTAACTGCTTTTATTAGGACAGTAATTTTTATGAGGTAGACCTTGTAAAGAGGTCATTTTGATGTTGTCCATGTGCAGCTGGATGTCAGCTGGATTTCTGATGTATTTATTTACCAATGACTTTTTACCCCAGTCTTTGCTATTATTGTAATTTAATGATGTTTTATGGTTGGTGTGAATGTGTGATGAGTGTACATGGCATCACAAAACATTACTAGTGCAACTGTATTGATGTTTGGTAATAAAGTTGTATTGCATTATAAAATTCATTATCAAAAGGAGGAAACACCCACTGACTCTGCAATCTCAATCTGGGTCTTTTGTTCTTCTTCTAGAAAACACTGACGAAACAAAAAGAGTGAATGCTTAAAAGATTTGTTACTTGATTTACCACGTAACAGACACACGACATGGGTACTGTAGATGATCTCTCACCACCCTCTGACTGACTGCTGATCACTTCCTTAGAAAGCCTAGTATAAACAAAGCCTATGGGCTGTGCTTTCTTTTTAGAAAACAAATGAAGATTAAAGATGACTTCATTATCTTATCCGAGAAATTAAATTTGTGGCTAAACATATACCACACCACTAGCACACACTGCATTTCTTTAAACTCAAAGAACAATGGTCAAGCACATTGGGTCTGTGCAGTTCAACACACAAGGTCAAAACATGTATGTTGGGGATAAAGATGAGGTGACTGTTGGATCACACTACAAAAAAGAAGGAACAAACAAAAACGAAAAAAGGCATACAGGAGTAGACAAAGGAATCATACTGGAGCAGGAGATGAATCATAGGGAGAAGCTGGTTTCAAATGACATGATAATTTTTTTTAATTAAAAACAAAACAAAAAATGTGGCGAGGATTACAGTATTTGGAAGCATTAGACAAGGGAGATTTGAAAACTTGGAGAGTTATATGTCATCACTTGCAACATCAAATTATTATTGACCACTTTTATATGGTGCATCCTCTGCTCTTATGCAGACAGACTCCTGCCCTGTTTGGTCAGTGAAAACATGAAACTGCCACAGGAAACTGATGCCATTTTGGTGCACATTCTGTGTAACATTTACAGTGTCACTTTTTTTTAAGCCACATATGCAACCTGCCACCTGCACTTTCAGCAGAATGACCAGGACCTTTTATGTGCTACTGTGGTAACATGGGGTGGAATGGGTACTGAAATGAGTTGACAGGACTTGAGCAACCTTTAGATCATGAGTCTGGCTCTCCAACCACTGAACTATTCACACTCCCAAATGACATGATCGAACTGTTTGCTCCACTTTAAGTAGGCAGAGCTTTCTGGCTAAAAGCCCAACTGTTCTGTTCTGATGAAATAATAAAGTAATCTTTAATTTTGAATATACTGTTATACATTTATATCAAATAAATTTGATTGCAAAAGGATCACAGCTCCGAAGATATAGCAGAAATATGATTATATGAGCTTTTACTGTGACTGTGACCTTGAAGATAGCAATACAATCTTTCTGAAAAAAACTTTGGTTTATGATGATGCATGACCATACTAAGTTTGGCTACAAAAGGTTAAATGGTTCAGAAGACACCACCCAGACAAACATTCAGTTTAGTCTTGAACCTTCCCTGTGACCTTGACACCGATCATAGCAAAGCAATTCTTTTGCACAAGACATTCTGGTGATGATGTACCATTAAACAAACTTTAGTAGCGAAAGGATAAGAAATTTAGAAGATACAATAGATAGTCATACTCTGAGCCTGAAGATAGCAACACCCATTAAAAAATTTTTGCATGACACTGGATTAAAAAAAAAAAAAAAAATCATGACACTCTGGCTTATTGTGGTGATGTACCACCACACCAAGTTTAGTTACAAAAGATTCAGCAGTTCAGAAGATGCTGTCCAGACAAACAGTTATTGTGGTGATGTACCACCACACCAAGTTTAGTTACAAAAGATTCAGCAGTTCACAAGATGCTGTCCAGACAAACAGTTATTGTGGTGATGTACCACCACACCAAGTTTAGTTACAAAAGATTCAGCAGTTCACAAGATGCTGTCCAGACAAACAGTTATTGTGGTGATGTACCACCACACCAAGTTTAGTTACAAAAGATTCAGCAGTTCACAAGATGCTGTCCAGACAAACAGTTATTGTGGTGATGTACCACCACACCAAGTTTAGTTACAAAAGATTCAGCAGTTCAGAAGATGCTGTCCAGACAAACAGTTATTGTGGTGATGTACCACCACACCAAGTTTAGTTACAAAAGATTCAGCAGTTCAGAAGATGCTGTCCAGACAAACAGTTATTGTGGTGATGTACCACCACACCAAGTTTAGTTACAAAAGATTCAGCAGTTCAGAAGATGCTGTCCAGACAAACAGTTATTGTGGTGATGTACCACCACACCAAGTTTAGTTACAAAAGATTCAGCAGTTCACAAGATGCTGTCCAGACAAACAGTTATTGTGGTGATGTACCACCACACCAAGTTTAGTTACAAAAGATTCAGCAGTTCAGAAGATGCTGTCCAGACAAACAGTTATTGTGGTGATGTACCACCACACCAAGTTTAGTTACAAAAGATTCAGCAGTTCACAAGATGCTGTCCAGACAAACAGTTATTGTGGTGATGTACCACCACACCAAGTTTAGTTACAAAAGATTCAGCAGTTCACAAGATGCTGTCCAGACAAACAGTTATTGTGGTGATGTACCACCACACCAAGTTTAGTTACAAAAGATTCAGCAGTTCAGAAGATGCTGTCCAGACAAACAGTTATTGTGGTGATGTACCACCACACCAAGTTTAGTTACAAAAGATTCAGCAGTTCAGAAGATGCTGTCCAGACAAACAGTTATTGTGGTGATGTACCACCACACCAAGTTTAGTTACAAAAGATTCAGCAGTTCACAAGATGCTGTCCAGACAAACAGTTATTGTGGTGATGTACCACCACACCAAGTTTAGTTACAAAAGATTCAGCAGTTCACAAGATGCTGTCCAGACAAACAGTTATTGTGGTGATGTACCACCACACCAAGTTTAGTTACAAAAGATTCAGCAGTTCAGAAGATGCTGTCCAGACAAACAGTTATTGTGGTGATGTACCACCACACCAAGTTTAGTTACAAAAGATTCAGCAGTTCAGAAGATGCTGTCCAGACAAACAGTTATTGTGGTGATGTACCACCACACCAAGTTTAGTTACAAAAGATTCAGCAGTTCACAAGATGCTGTCCAGACAAACAGTTATTGTGGTGATGTACCACCACACCAAGTTTAGTTACAAAAGATTCAGCAGTTCAGAAGATGCTGTCCAGACAAACAGTTATTGTGGTGATGTACCACCACACCAAGTTTAGTTACAAAAGATTCAGCAGTTCAGAAGATGCTGTCCAGACAAACAGTTATTGTGGTGATGTACCACCACACCAAGTTTAGTTACAAAAGATTCAGCAGTTCACAAGATGCTGTCCAGACAAACAGTTATTGTGGTGATGTACCACCACACCAAGTTTAGTTACAAAAGATTCAGCAGTTCACAAGATGCTGTCCAGACAAACAGTTATTGTGGTGATGTACCACCACACCAAGTTTAGTTACAAAAGATTCAGCAGTTCACAAGATGCTGTCCAGACAAACAGTCATTGAAATTTTGAATGTTTGCTGTGATCTTGGTCAATCCAATATTTCCACTGAACACTTTGGCTTATGATCATGTACCATCAAACCAAGTTTGGTAATTTTGATTAAATAAGCCCTGATTGTGACCGTGACCTTGAAGATAGCAACCCATCATTTTTTCCACATGACACACAGTTTATGATGATGGATCACCATACCAAGTTTGGTAAAACGGTTGGACTTGGAGGTTCAGAAGATACTGTCTGAACAAACAATTGATATTTTGGATGTTCACTGTGGCCTTGATCTTGAACACAGCATTCCAAGACTTGTACTGGACATTTTACCATAAAACTAAGTTTGGTTGCAAAACAATCGTTAGTTGAGAAGCAATAGAAGAAACAGTCATACTTGAGATTATATACAAGTTCTTACTGTGACCTTAACCTTGAAGACAGCAACCCATTTTTCTTGCAGAAGACAGCAACCCATTTTTCTTGCATGACACCCTGTCCCACAATGATGCACCACCATACCAAGTTTGGTGACAAAACGTTGAGCAGTTCAGAAGATATCTTCTGAACAAAGCCAGACACATGGATGGCAGATGAACATGGTGATTCTGGTACACCTCCCAAACTTTGTTATGGGGAGTATAATCATGACCTGTTAAGTAAAAGAGCTTAAATGTAACCATAGTAAGTGCACAGACCCAACACACAGAAGAGTAAGTTTTTGTTAAATGTATGTACAACTTCCCAAATCACACCCACCTTTTTCTCATTGTCAGCCTCCAGCCCCTTTAGCTTTTCTTCATACATGCGAGTCATGACAGCTGACTTCCAGCCCTGCTGATCACTGCTGATGGAGGTGGAGCTGGGGCGCTTGGCTGCCTCAATCTCCAGCTTGGTTTTGGTGTCCATCAGCTCACGGTCATTTTTCTCTCCCCGCATCTCCAGGTTTCGCATTTGAATGCGTAGCTTCTCATTTGTTTCCCTTTCCTGGTAAATCATACAGAGAATGCTCATGGGATAGTTTTACTTGTTATCTTACTAAATCCCCTTCCTTACCTAGCTCTTCTTTAATCTTATTGATTCCCCTTATCTAGCTCTTTTTCAATCCAAGTTCTTAAATTCTATAACTGCAGCATGCACTAGTTGCCAACAACATTGGTGCCTAACATAGATGACCAAACATTAAACAATCCCACAATTACCCTCCTGAACTATATCAATACTGCATGGCTATAATTATTTACTTTCTGACGACAACTCATTTACAGCAGGAAGGCATAAAAAGAGCTCATGTGCAAAACAATTTAAAAAAAAAAAGTTTGGCTTTAAAGGGGCTAGCCCACGCAGATTTGGTTAACAAACAATTTTTGGCATGAATTTTTATTGTTTTAGGTACATTTTTTCTATAGCATTTTGGCCCTTTTGAAACACACCAATATAATGACTAACTGTAGTGGTTTAAAAATAGATTGGGATCTCCCAACAGGGTGCAGCTATTTATGAAATGCGTATTATGTCACTGTTTCACTGTTTTACACACATTTTTGTACTCAGTCTGCAAACAATTGACAATGGCATCGTCTCAGGCATGTAATCTGCTCAGGCCTAATAATTTGTTGGTCGACTCGACTAACGATTTTGTGAATAATTTTATATCTTTCTTTGAAAAATCTCCTAATCATGCAATGTGTACCTCACTAAAGTGGATAAGACCTGTAGCTGCTGTTTACTAATAATGCTCAGCAAGGTGTTGGGTGGCAAATTTTTCTCAGTGTATTGATCTGATGCTAGTACAGGAAATATTTCAGACACCATAAGAAGAAGAAAAGAAAAACCTACTGGCCAGTGGCACGCCAGAAACACATGTTACACAAACAGGTAGTAGAATATTTAAACATACGGTTCCAGTAGACTACTCCTATCAATCAAAAGAGAAGTATCAGGAACCTTTCCTTTTACTTGTCCAGTAGCAGCTTTGCCAGTTTCCTATTGCAGATGTCTTAACCTTGTGCACTGCTCTCTCCACCTGGTCACCCAGGTTTACCAGATGTGACCCGTATCTACGTTGTCGGTCTCTTGCCAACTGAGCTAAACATTCTTTTTATTTTGGTCCTCTGAAGATAAATGGTAGTAGCTCCAAATTACCTCTGCTTTGATTGCATAATCTTGAGGGGGGAAAAATGGAAAAAAACTGTTTCATTCTCAGTTCTTTGTTAAGTTACTTTCGTTCAGTGGGCTATTTGCTCCATATAGTAACACATGAAAGAATGCATTTATTACCTGTTAATACAAAAGGTGGCACACAAAACACATGTCTTGTCCTGTGTTCTCTTGTTGTGTACATATTCCTTGTCATTCTTTTTTTCCCCTTCAGTTGTCATTCTTACCATCAGTAACTATTTTTAGAGCCACTGTTTCCTTCAAGTCTTCCTTCTCCTTTTTATAATCTTGATGTCAAATTGTTAATATCCTAATGATGTCAAAATTCTGTTTTAGATTTTTGATGTCAAAATGATTTTGCCATCATTTGACTGATCCAAACACATAAAATGTTCAAAAGAACGCTTCTTTATTAGGACATCATTTCATTGTTTGTCTGGGCAATTTTAAACAATACCAATTTATTTCCATATTTTGTATACTGTTCCCCATAACAAGGTTAGGAAAATGAAATGATTTCACACACGCTGTCCAGAAATAATTTATATGTGACAACTTCCAGTGTCCCATCAATGATGTCCCACCAAAACAAGTTCCAGTGTCCCATCAATGTCATACTAAAAGGTGGAGAAGAGCTTGTGAACAGTGTCAGTAACACCATCTGGGAAAGTCCTCTTCTAAAATTGTTATAAAATCAATGGCACATTCAATTACAAAACTTTTAATGCAGATCATGTTCGTTTAACATGAGACGTTTAGCCTCCGAAGGAGAGTTCCCTTTAAAAAGAATTATTCTGCAGAAAGTTTTGCCAACAGAAATCTGTTCAGAATCTGTTTGCACAATTCCCTGCCATACTGAGAAAACATGGAGGCCACCATGCTGGTTTTTAACTCCCCTCCTGCCATGTGCAGAAATTCCAACCCAACATCATTCCTATACCATAAAGCAACAGGCAGAAATTCCTGCCCAGTCTTGCCTTTGCTAGTTGGTTTGGTTAAACTTGTTTAACAAAGAGTTGTCTCTGAAGAGGTACTGGTGGGGACTGAGATCCCAGGAGGTTGGGGAAGAGGGAGACATACCTAATACTACATTGTCACCACCAGAATGACACCTGCATTAAGATGGGCAGTGTTTAGAGCAATTTTTAATGCTTCATTAATTGTGCTCACAGTTAGTGTCTACAGACCACAACTTTGGAAGGAGAGAGGACAGCTGAAGCAGAGTTGAACCGTGGTCCTGCTTACCAGCCCAACACCTTACCACTAGACCAAGCCTCCTCCCCACTTGGCTCTGATATTCATAGTGAATGACTTCAAAGGCATCAATGGCTCCCAATTTGATTAAGTTCATCAGTTCTCACTTTCTTGATCAGAAACAAACTTCTGAAGAGAATTTCCTCAAGATGGTGGCACTGGTGATCTACAGTTTGTGGGGTTAGTTAATTCTTGGATTTCAACATCCCATCAATGGCAGAGGGTCAGCTCCTCACCTGTTCAGAATTCTTTGACACCAGTTTGAAGCATAAGTCACCAAATCATAAGCAAAAAGCTGGCTCGCAGTTCTAGATACAAATAATAATAGTAATAGTGGGGTCTTGAGGTGCCCTTTCTCGAGTGAGCCAGTACTAGGCACATACATTTAAAAATCAGGCAAAAACAACTGACATCAACACACACAATATAAACATGCACAAATTTGTCTTCAAAGGTTGTCCCTCCTCCAAATATAGACACATACATACATGTGTGCACAACACAGTCAACAGCTACCAACTTAATAACAGTCAATAATAAGCATATCTCATTATTTACATTTCCCTCAAATGAAACAGTCTCAAAATATATATATATATATATATATATATATATATATTTATATTATAGTATAAAATTTTCTATATTCTTTTTATCAGAATTGCACAGGGCATATTACATACTAGTAAGCTTGTTCTCCACTTGCTAAAACTTTGTTGTTTTCATGTTTTTCTTTGTTTTTTGTTCAATCCTTTTATTGTTTTAAAAGGCACATACCATATATTATGGGAGTGGGACTTTATTTAATCTGAATAATTATGATGATATAAATTACATCACTGACAAGATTTGTTATTCTACCCATACATCAGGTGGTTATAAAGGAAAGCCTTAGGCAGTCAATTTTGAAAGACATTATAACAATATTTATAAAGCATGAACCACTAACATACAGAAATCAAATTTAAGCATCCACATTGAGACACCACAAGTAGAAAACCACCAGACCTACATTACAAGAAAAAGAAAAAGAAATCACAACAAATCCAAAAATGTCCTAAACAGTACCTTTCCCAATTCTTTGCGCATCTGTTCATAGTCATTCATCATCTTTGCTGTGCCCTTCTGCTGCGATGTGTAGCGCTCACTCAGTGTTGCCCCCATCTGTTGTCGAAGGTCATCCATTTGAACCTGAAAAACAAGCTCATTCACTGTATGCTGCTCATGATCACATGAATCAGAGCTGTTGTATTGTTGCATCACTTTAAATGCCACCATTTTTTTGTGTGCCTTGCACATAAAAATATTTAATAACCCCCCCCCCATGCCTAGTGATAGTTTCACAGTTTTTGTCAGTGTCAAAACTAACATTTTCATTACCTTCTCTGGGATGAATACTAAGTAAATAAATTAAAACTACAGCCAAGGTCACCAAATTTTCATTAAAACACTTTAAAGTCAACTTGTGCATGAGCCATGACCTATCAGACAACAAAGCTGACAAGACAGTTCTCCCAAAACTTATGGAGTCATGAAATAGTCTCTTGAAAATGTTTGCAGACAGTTCCTTTTTGTTGTTGTTTCAAACCAAGACTTGACTTCACAAGACTGACATGTATTACAGATCTATCAAAACACACCAAAGCTTAAAAAGAACACTTCAGTAATTTGTTTTTGTACTGTCCAATTACTAAAGCATTCCTTTTAACCTCCTGTGCATTTTGACCTGGTTTTTAGTAGCACTAGTGACATCAGCTACAATTCAGATTTTTGAGACATGTATCTAGTTGCAGGCTGTAAGGCTGAACACTTTTTATTGCACAAGCTACCATCATGTTGAACAATGTTTGGTAAGCCCTGATTTGCATTGTGTATGTGCATAAACAAGTTGATTCTGAGACTATAGGGTTCACTGAGACTACATGCTACAACCCTCAGACCTTTCCTGAGACAATTTCTGATTTTTACTTTTTACTTTCAAGCCATCCTGCAGTGGGGTACTGCAGATGCATTATTTTGGGTCACCTCTGTTGAGATCCCAGAGCTGACAAACGTTCTCCCTCTAAAGCCAGGAGCGGGCCATGCATCATTTACCCAGTGCCAGGAATTCCATCACTGTACTAATTTCTACCTTACTGGTCTATTTACTTTCATTTTTTTCAAATCCTCTCCCTTCTTTTCAACTGTGCTAGCTTTTACAGTTGGTTTTGGCTAATGCAGTTTCCCATGTGGGCCTGCAGAATATCTGTTCACGCTGCTGGTAGTCACAAGCGATTTAAGCAAGTTCTTGAGGTGAGTGCCTCTGTAATATAAATAGGTAGCAAAGTGTTATCCTGATTTGATCTTTTTAATTTTATACTGATTTTTTGGGGGGAACCTGCCTGGAAGTATCTTTCACAGTTGTACATTACTGTGTTGAACAACATCTGTAATGGCCAGTACCGGAAGTTACCACTCGCACAGAAGCAAGTTTCAAGCCTAATGTTTCTTTAGACTAAAACAAGCAGACAAACAAAATAAAAATACACACAAATGGCTTAAAAGAATGCTTATTAGTTATTTTAATTAGAAACTACAAAACATACTCAAATTTTCAGTGAAACACATTTTTCAAGCAGCAGACAGACCGATATCAGTATGACGACAGGAATGACATTTAATCTGTTCAGCCTGAAGTCAGTGGAGCATAAGACACGAGTTACTCAACAGGCAGTTATGCCTGTAGCACTGGCTACCTTGAGGTTATACAGTTCAGTTCAGGTCAAGATGGTATTTATGTTCTCAGAAAAGCCCATATGTGTTCCATGCCATCTCTCAGAAGTGTCCCCAACATCACTTTTGAAATTGTTCTAATGTTCTTCTGGTTGACAATGGACCTCTCTCATCCTATTAAGGAAGATCATCTAGTGCTTCCTCATTCCATGCCTCTCTCCTCCTGGTGACTGATGCTGTGGTGTCCTTGGCTTTGTGGCTGCAGGCAGTGTCTCAAGCTCCTCAACACTTCAGATCTTCAAAGAAGCAAGCCACCTGTGAGGGTTGTTTGCCCGCCAGTCTATCTGCTCAGTCATTTCCCTTCACTCTGGCATGTCCAGGGCAGTACACCAACAGGAGTTTTTGAAAGTGGATGTTGAAGTTATACAAGTTTACAAAACTAATTACGTCCTGGCCAACTGCAGTGATAGTGAGCCCCTTTTTCACATGATACACAGGCTCATTAGCATGCATGACCATACCATTAAATGAAGTTAAGCAGTTCAAAAGATATCTTCTGGACAAAGCATGGACATGGAAAGATAGAGAAAAGGACAGAAGGCCACGATGATTCCCGTATACCCCCCCCCCCCCCCCCCCCCCCACACACCTTTGTTATAGGGTAGGTGGAGTGGAGGAGGTATAACAATGACTGCCATGTTTCCTTCATTGTCAAAACCCGTTTTCATGTTACTAAGGGCCTTGAGGTCCACTAAGGTCCACTCACTGATCACATGCAAGCCTGCTAATGCTGTAGCAGCCTGGATGATTCTGTCTTAGTTGTGTTATTGCAATAGTGGGGCCATCCACACTGGCCAAATTTTCCATGCCAAGCATGCACTCAGCCTGGGCTGAAGCATTCACACTGGACCAAAAGCATGCCCAAACCATGCTGTGCTTGGCCTTGCTTCTGACCAGACCTGAGCACAGCATGTGTTCAATTTTAGCCTCCTGAAATTCTTTCGCTGTGGTGGGAATGATTAGCTAGCAACAGAAAGGATGCAGAAGCTCCCTTTCTAATAATGGCTGACCAGGGGAGAGGTTGTGTTTAGCCTGATGAAGAAATGAGAGTGCTTACTGAATGTTGGCAGAAGAATCAGTTAAAAAACAACAACCAAAAAACAACAACCTTGACAGTTCTGTGAGAAATATAATTTATTGCACAGATTGGGAAAGTACTTAAGGAAGTGTATGGAACTGACAGAAATGCACATCAGCGTCACAGTTTAAAAAAAGAAACTGAAGAGTGCTTCTCCGTGCTGCATTCTTGACATTATTTTAGGGTCTGGCATGTCAGCCTGCTCACAGATGTGTAGTGTGAACACATCAGTGTGTGCCAAGCCCTGGTGCATGCTCAGTCTATGCTCTAGAGTGAACATGCTCAGTATTTTCATTCCTAGTTGGACTGCCACACATGCTGATCAAGAGATTGCAGACGGTCCAAAACCCAGCTTCTATGGTCATTGTGAGACACAGAGAACAGGATCACATCACCCCTGATCTGAGAGAGCTGCATTGGCTGCAAGTGCATGATAGTATTCTCTGCAAGCTGCTTTCTGTCACTTATTCTGTCCAAGAAAACTTGCCACTCAATCTCTCTGTGGTGATTCTGCTGCACACTCATCTCATTCACCCTGATCACAAAGCAAGTCATTTCTTGATGTTCTGGGGCCCAAGTACTGTAAAACAAAGTGATATGGCCAGCAAACCTTCAGATATGTCGCCTCTTCCCAAGGCAATGCCCTGCCCTGGAGATTGAGTAAAACAGAATCTTCTTTTTTTCAGCCCACTCTCAATACACTTCTTCATTGTAACTCTTTCCCAGTCTGTGTGAGCAGCTGTATGAATATGGGGGCATGCATGTGCTTGCATACATGCGTCATACTGCGTGTGCATGCTTCTTACTATGTGTAGGTGTGAAACTATGCTTTTTTCTCCCCAACCCCTGTGATGTGATAATGCACATTCCCAAGTGGAAGTTTTTGCATGGCATGTGCATTGAAAATTACCATTCAGCCATTCATGTCATAACAGACTAGTTTCCAGTACTTACTTTAAGACCTTCATTTTCTCTCTTGAGCAAAGCCATTTGTTCAGTGCTGACCAGTCCTGGGCTTTTCTTAAGCTTCTCATTTTCCTGCTGCACACGTTCTACCACCTTCTTCAGCAGGGCTATCGTTTTCTCCAGCTCCCTTGTACTCTTGCCACTCTCACCAAACTGAAACAGAGTAAAAAACACACAACTTGGCTGATGTTCTTTGCATTTTTGAAGTTCCATTTGCTCATGTATGCACTAGAACTGAAAGGGACACACAAAACATACCTCTGGAGGGCCCCAGGGCACCACTAAAAATGGTCTCCTTATTGATTTATATATATTTTTAGTCCAGACCTGCTGTTGTAGGCTGACGTTTATCACTCTTTATTTGAGGTCTGTGACATTTACAAGAGTGTGCATACTGAGCCTGCAATTTTTGTACCACTTCTGGCTCAAAACCGGATACTGACTGACTCTTATTGACAAGTATGTGTTCTCCCAAACTTCAAGAGAAGTAAACACTACACATATTAGTGCACATCAGTGAGACACAAATACACAGACCATGATACCAATTTGCCAACCATATCTCTTCTTTCATGGTACTTTATGTCCACAGAAACTGTATGGTTTATTAGGGAGGCACCTGCCAATCATGTAAGTAACACTGCGCTTAATGTCCACAGAAACCATAAGGCTTATAGGGACAGGGGGAAGCGGGGGGGGGGGGGGGGGGGGGGGGGATTGTAGATTACATACCTATCACTACACTGTCACCACCAGAATGACTCCTGCATTAAGATAGGCAGCAATAAGAGCCATTTTAATGTTTCATTAATTGTGAGGGACAAAGTCACAAGACAATGTCTACATAACAATTTCTGAAGAGAAAGCAGATTTGAACCGAGGTCCCTCCGCTTACCAGCCTAATTCCTTACCACTAAGCTGAACTGGCTCACACCAATCATGTTATGTCAGTGCTCTCTCTCTTTCTATATATATACGACATAGTGCCAAAAGGTGTGCAACTGGGGGGGGGGGGGGGGGGTTGGCTGCCAATAAAATCCATTTCAAACACTTTGTCTTGTTGTTGCTTTGTGTGTGCGTTCATAATTGGTCAATATTACAGTGAAAACAACATGAGTTCCAAATCTGGAGCTGCTGGCGCAATATTTATTTTTGAAAGTGAAAAGTGCCACAGAATTTGACCCCTGAAAACGGACATGCTCACGTAAGTGCTTTCGATGCTTTCATTCATGTACATGATGAATCAAAACATTACCTCAGTCACTGATTTGTACTGAGGAGATAACGCTTTACACAGTGCATAATAACAATAACAATATACTTTACTAATCCCAGTGGGAAATTAACGCTGTTGTTCATCGCACAACGAAGAACATATCTCAATAATTCTAAATCATGAACTACATGCTTAGACAAACACCCCCTTTCTCTCAATCTGCATACACTAATACTTAGTTATAGCAAACCCAAAATTACCTGGAATAATGCTTTCTCTGTGTCAAACCAAAATGTAAAAACTCTCAAATTAAAAAAAATCATTAGGTTGACACATCCCGAACCCTCTGTTAGAAACCGATGTTTTGACGCATGTGCACACTCAGTTAATGACTGGTATAATTTTCATTAAAAACTGACAGAGCCGAGGGTAAAAACGAGGCTTTATAACGGTTTGTATTTGTTCTCGGAAGTAAAAATCTTCTACATCTGCTATCAAAGGATGTCTCATTGGATGTGTAGGGTCGTTTAATATTTGCAATAGTTTTCTGTACAGTCTCTTTTCGTGTAAAGTCTTAAAACTGTCCAGTGGCTTTCCCACAAAGCCACTGCTTTTTTTTTACAATCTTTTCCAACCTCCCTCTATCTAATTTTGAAATATTCCCACCCCAACAGACAGAACCAAACATAATAATACTACATATTACAGCATTATAAAAAGTTACTAGCGTATCTGAAGTTACTCCAAATGATCTCAGCTTTCTCATGCAATACATTCTCGAGTTCACTTTTTTTCAGCACAGAGTTGATGTTCTCTTTCCAGTTCAATTTACTATCAAAAACCACACCTAATATATATATATATCTATTCTCTCTACTGCTTCTCCTTTAATGTAGACTGGTTTGGGGCATCTCTGATTCTTCCTAAAATCAATGTACATCTCTTTTGTTTTGGAAACATTCAAATACAAGTAATTTTTATCACATCAATTCACAAAGTTTTCAATCTGCTTGCTTCTTCAGCATTACTAATTTTTCCAACCAGTTCTGTATCATCTGCAAATTTTACTACAGGACATGACTCATCAGTACTTCTAGTCAGCTGTATACAGCGCAAACAAAAAGGGTGCTAAAAGTGTACCTTGAGGTGCACCAGTGTTTGTTCTAATAGCAGATGACAGTAATCCATTTAGCCTTACATATTGAAATCTACTTGTAAGATAGTCAAAGATCCATGAAATAACAGATGACGTTAGCTTCATGTTTAAAAGTTTCCAAACAAGTAGATGTGGCTGTATTGTGTTAAAGGCACTGGAAAAATCGAAGAACATAATTCTTACAGTACTTCCTGTTTTTTCTAAATGTGAGTATCGATTTCCTAAACTGTATAAAACTGCACTATCAGTACTCCTGTTTTTCCTGTAAGCACACTGTAATGGATTGAGGTAATCTTTTACTAACTTTTCCAATTTACAGAGGACCATGCGTTCTCATACTTTCATCACAGCAGAGGTAAGTGCTACAGGGCGAAGATCATTCATGGATGATATGACAGGTTGTTTCGGTATAGGCACAATGCATGCAGTTTTCCAAGTAGTTGGAACAGTATTTGTGGAGAAACACACATTCAATATAATGCAAAAAATGTAAGCAAGCTGTTCAGCACATGCCTTAAGTACTTGTGGTGCAATGTTATCTGGGCCAGTGGTGTTGTTGGGATTCACATGCTGAAACGCGCAACGAACCTCGTCCTCATTTGTATTGAGCCTTTGAAAGTCATCCTACTCAGCAGACGCTCTATTAAAAATATCATGAATCTGCCTATGTTTTTGTGAAAAATCGTTATTCAAATCGATTGAAGAATTGATTCAGTTAATTGACTTTGCCAGCAGTGTTCACCGAGGCGATTTTCTGTGTGTTACCGTTTACATATTTGCTCATCAACTTCATACCACTCCACACTCTTCTCATATTATTATAGGTGAAATGACTTTCTATTTTGTTTTTATACTGTTCCTTTTCTTTACGAATTTCCTCTTTCAGTTCCTTTTGCACAGACCTATATTCTTCCTTATCACTCTTTAGGAACGCAAATTTCTTCCTGTTGATGATGCCTTTAATTGTTTTAGTTATCCAGGGTTTGTTATTGGGGAACATTTTTACAGTTTTCTGTGGTATTGTACACTCTACACAGAAATCAATATATCCGCACACTGACTCAGTTAGCTCACTGATACCATTTGATGAATCGACAAAAACATCCTAATCAGTGCAGTCTAAAGATCCTTTGAGTTTTTCAACAGCATCATCAGACCACTCTTTTATAGTGCGAGTAACAGTTGGTTCCCTCTGCACCAAAGGCCTATATCTGGGAATAAGTTGAACAATGTTATGGTCAGATCGTCCGAGCGGAGGGAGAGACACAGAGGTATAGGCGTCTTTGACATTTGTGTAGCACTGGTCAAGTATATGATCTTCCCGTGTAGCACATTTTACTTGTTGAAAATAGTTGATGATTGATGTTTTAAGTGAACAGTTATTAAAATCACCAGTAATAATTTTAAATGCATTGGGGGCATTAGTCTCAAGGTCGATGATGTGGCTGCTGATTGTGTTTGCTGCATCCTTTGCATTTGCACTTGGTCGCACATAAACAGTAGTGATGAGAACATGCGAATATATAAAATCAATTATCACTAAGTTTTGTTTTGGGAGTTAGAGGCTCTGAAATGTCCCTCGTTCAAACATTATGTGTGTTGAAATGTTTCATGACCAGAATCCATAGACAGTCCAGTGAAGACCTGACTTTCACTCAAACTTTACCCCAGTTACTGTGATACATCACTGCATCAGGTGCCAATGTTTTATTTTACTGCCAAATGTCTGGATATTTTTAAAAATATATTCTGCCATTCTTGATAATATTGTTGCAAGATATAACGTTCAACATTGTATTAAACAAGTAAAAGAAAAGAAAAAAGTTTTCACGCGTTTGCACTACATCTGGGTGGTCATGTTACACATCAAGGTCATTTGCTTTGAGCACATGGCCGCATGGACGAGATGTTGTGACATGCGAAAGGTGTGTGGTTATATTTTTGAAGACCATAAAAGGCATAATATTTGACATAAATTAAACATTCATCAGATATTTAGTCAAATCTTACGGTTACATGATGATATTTATACTGGTATATGCTGAATCTTTTAACAGTATCGGAATGCAAGCATACAATGCAAGTTTTTGTTATGCTGTCGATCTGAAGTTTGTTCAAATGCTTTCGTAAATTTGTTTTGGCTGAGTTTATTACAACATGGGTGTGTGTTGACATTGTAATGTTCAACAGCAGAATGGTTATAAGCAGGATATTCTGATCATATTCTTTACATTTTTTGCTTGCACTTAACAAAATTTGTTTTGTTTACAAACTATGTCTGCAAACAGATTACCATACATGGTAGACAATTTGAATTTCTGGAAGCTAAAGTCGTAGTTAGGTGTTGAACATTATGATTACAACACGAGCTGTGGAAAATATAATGTTTGACATAATGATAGTGACCATGCCTGTCTTGTTTGCCTTCCAGAGTTCTAAAAATGGAAGGTGCAGATCTTTTATTAGCATTATTTATTAGGCTATGATTTTTCAGTAATATTTATTATGATTTATTATTATTAATTCATTCAGTTTGAAGTTAACTATTCAACTATTTTTGTCCTAGGCACCTGAGTCAACATGACCAAGAAAAGCATGGACGACAGGTTGCGTGTGTGTTTTCCTGTGACACCCAAAAGCAGCAAAAGTTGCACTCACTCTTCCTGGCTACATTTTGTTTGTTACAAAACACTTACTTGTTTGTTAAATAAAAAGTATTACTTCTTTTGTTATGAAAAACAAAGTACCAAGTTGTATCACTAATGTTATGTTGTCCACTACAACAAAGTTAGACATGCTATTTTGTGTAACGCAGCAAAAACTGTTCACATGGAAATAGTTATGTGTCTTATACTTTACAGTAATAAAAACTCCTATTGATTTACTATTTTCATCAAGAAACAAGCAACATTGTACATCTTGCTGAAATAGTAATGTTCGACATATTTGTTAATCATCTGCTGTTTGTCTTAAGAAAGCTTAAATTTGAAGAAAAAAAATCATCAAATCTTCCTTGTCCCATATTGTTCTATTAAAGAATAACTGTTTATGTTATAAAATGTGTTGCTTTTTATTCATTTAAAAAAGTTCAAGACTGTCTGTATATTGAACATTATCCATTGCAACAAATCATGCAGAGATTTAAAAATAAATACATGGAGAGACAGAAAGTGGTACTCCTTTCGTAAAGAGCCTATTGGGTACATCAGTCTCCCCCGGAGCCGAATCCAGTTTTTGGCCCACACTGCCAACAGATTTGTTGTGAATTTTCAGCTCTCTGGTAAAAAATAAAAATAAAGTTTTTTTGAATAAAATTGTATTTGTTTTAGTTCAAACTTGCACCTTTGAAGGAAGGCAACTTAAGTTTTGTGTGGTCTTAGCTTTTTATACTGCCCATTTACTATCTGTAAAAGATAAAAGCTTTCTCCCTTCATCCTGTTTGGTTTTGATCTCTTCCACAGATTCTGCACACTTGCTCTAATACATCAATACATATTTTGTAATCATCTTGTGTTTGAAAGTGCCACATATTTGCTTTCTTATTATGCTACTGAAAAATCATTTTGAACAGACAGATGGATGCTGCTAAAAACATGTTTACAGAGTTGACAGGGCTGCCAGCCACACCTGTGCAAGGCAGTAGTAATAGTAGTTATACTTCTGTGCAACAGCTGTTTCGTGTTTAGAGGTGACCCTTTAAAACTGCCCAGGGACACTTTAGAAGTTATAGCAATGAGTCCCCCTTAAAGCACTCACTAATGGGAGCCCTGGACTTCAACTGAACTGTTTTGCTAATGGAAAAACTAAGAGGACAATTCTCTTCTTCAGTGTTTTTGACTGGGGAGCAGGAATAGCTCAGTGGTAGAGTGCCAGACTTGTGATCAGAAAGTCATGGGATGGAGTCCTGGCTGGAGCAGCAGATTTTCCTTCCTAAGGGTCAACTTTCTGTGTTGACTCATACTTCAGTATTTGGTCCACCCCTGTGTTACCACAGTAGCATGTAAAAAGATCCCACAAGCCATTCTGCTAAAAGTGCAGGTGGCAGGTTACAGCTAAACATGCACACACCCTGTGTATGTCGCTTCAAATAAAACTGTAAACTGGTGCATGGTTCATATGGTGTCCACAGAAAGTGCACCAAGGAGGCAGCAGTTTCACATGGCATCAGCCAAGTAACAACCAAACAGCACTGTAAGTATACCATTTTGGTGGATCATTTAAATCACACTCCAGTCACTCATTCAGTCACAACTCACATATGACTAGAGCACAGCAAGTCTGTTTGGAAGCAGAAAATAGTGCTATATAAAATAAATAAATCCTTTGTCATCATGTCATCTTCCACTCTACAAATGCACTCCCAAACTGAACATTTGTAGTTCCAACTTTGTCAAAAGTCATTAGTAAAGGGGAAGTAACTCAGATATTTCCCATCAGTGTAACTGAGTCAACAAGTCAGTCAAAATTTAATGAGATTAATACTAATAGCTTTTATACATTCGGGGGTTGTCAGCAGTGAGAATATGTGCTTGTGTGAAAATGGCCAAATGAGGCTGCTATTAGCGTATACAGTTGAAACTGGGTGATCAGAGAGTGTCATGTAACAATGCAGTTATTCTTCCCTTGGACACAGTGCTGTCAATTCTAGTTGCAGTACAAGAGTGGAAGGGCTTCAATTTTAACAGACACTTGCACAGCCAACCAGCAAATGTGGTTACCCCTATGGCATAGTAAAAAATGACAATGTAAACATGTTCTAACAACCTCATACCTGCAAAAGCCTTCAATAATCCAACACACTATAGAGTTATGGCCAAAAATCTTGGTGTTCATGATAGTTAAATACCTACCAAAACTGAAATAGGCCAATCAGAAAGAAAAAACAACTGTAACTGACCATAAGAATCTATTGTAAAACAACAGGTATGTTAAGGAAAAAGAATGAAGAGAAAACAGACTAATGTAAAACAGACACCAGCATTAATTTCTGCTAATATTTTAAGCATCTGGCCTTTAAATTGATAGCTTTTGTCATGGTCAAAATGTATTGTCTTAACAGTGAAAGAAAGCCACTGGAAACTGAAACACTTGTTGTAGACAGTTCCCCATTTCACATGCCCATATATATGTCCCAGTGTACACAATTCCCTGGAATATTTGTGCAATAATTATAGTAGCTTACAGAGGGAATATTTTATAGAACTCAGATATATGGGTACTTCATTCCTAGTGGAAAATTGTTTCACTGATTGTAAGTGAAAACAACTCATTAAACAGTCCCTCAGACAAACACTTTTATTTGAGATAATGCAGGGATGACCAGAAAGGAAAGGTCTACGAACCAAAAAATTGACAGAAGACAAAACAGTTTGGATAGCCCACTGCTCAGCCAAAACCATCAACACATGAACACCAATGCACCAGCACATCACATTTGACAAGCCTCGCAAGACTCCTCATGGAATCATGGGAGATAAAATTGACCATTTACCAAGAATTCAAATGATTTGAGCTACCAAACTTTGAGCACTGCCAGCAAAATTGCATGGTATTGGTTCTTCAGACCACTAAAGCTACAGCCACTGAACTGGCAATGTTACTTCTCAATCACGAGTCCATCAGGATTACTTTTTGAGCTATTGTAATCTTCATAGCATGGCAAATTCCACTATTGCAGTCCCCATAGTCAGAGTGCAGCTGCCAGAGTGACATTTTCCCACACCTGTACATATTGACATGACATACAAGCTATGTATGACATTATGTACAGGTGTGGGAAAATGGTTGCACATGCTACTCTCACTCAACTCTGGGTAGAAACCTCAGGGTTTTTACCCCAGGGAGGCTAACAAACAACTTCTCAACATTTTCACTTCTTGTAAAGATGGATGTGTGGCTACATCACAATTTTTTGATGGGTTTGTCCATGCTCAGTCCTACGTATTGGCAGAATAATAGATGTCTGAATGCATGCACACGCGCGTACACATACACACACACACATGCCCAGTCCCACATTTTGGCAGAATAACAGTGCACAAGCGCTGTCCCATATATTAGCATAAAAATAGCATCTTTTTATGTAATGAATGCACAAGTACATCACAAGGGAATTGAAGGTAACAATTTTTACGCCTCTGGATAAGGAGGTGACACAAACTGGGGGATTGATGGTTATGAGGGACAGGTCCGGCTGGACAAAGGTCACCTGAAGTCCGACTGGGCTCATTGACCAATGGGCTGGACTGACTGAACTTCCCTTAACCTTAATATTGAATTTTTAAGTAACTTTCAAAGTAACTGCTGTCATCGGTTGATGCTTCTGGATGGAGTAAGTACCACGAATCATGACAGGGAAACAATTCTGGAAATACGAGAGAGTATATATTGGGCCGTATTGGCCAGGATGGTTAGCTTAGGCTCAGCACAATTCAGGGTTTCATCAAGGCTCTCTTGTAAAGTATTGTCCACCTTTCTCTAGGTTGACCTTTTGCTATTGTATCTGAAATAGTTGTTATAGGAAAAGAAATAAGAAATAGGAAAGCTAGACTACCATGTTTTGGACACACTTTTGTTAGAGTGACTATATTTGTCCTGTGTGTTAACCACAGTGTTACAGCTGTCAGTAACTGAACATGACCAAACTCTGATCCAAGCACACATATAACAATAACAACAATAACAATAACAATATACTTTATTCATCCCAGCAGGAAATTAAAACTGTTGTTTGATCGCACAACGAAGAACATATCTCAATAATTTTAAGTCATGAAACACATGCACATACACAGTCACACACTTACTCCACTTTCTCTCAATCTGCATACACTAATAGCAAACCCAAAATTACCTGAATAATGCTTTCTCTGTCAAACCAAAACGTAAAAACTCTCAAATAAAATAAAATTCATTAGGTTTACTCATCCCCAACCATCCCTTAGAAAGTTATCATCCTCAACAGATGTGCACTCAGTTAATGACTGGTATAATTTTCATTAAAAACTAACAGAGCTGAGGGTAAAAATGAGACTTTGTAACAGTTTGTATTTGTTCTCGGAGGTAAAAATCTTCCACTCCTGTTGCCACGTCTGCTATTGAAGTAGTGTCTGATTGGGTGTGTAGGGTCGTTTAATATTTGCATTAGTTTTCTGTACAATATATGTAAGTAGATACACTGCAAACACAAAAATGTACAGCGGGATATTGCACACACATGCCACACCACATCACACAGGAACTCCCCCCCCCCCCCCCCCCCCACACGTGTACATGCACACACAGGTGGGGAGTGTAAGTAATTTGGTGTTTTATGCCCAGTCAACCATTACAGTTATATTGAGGGGGGGGGGGGGGGGGCGGGGGGCGCTTATTAATCATATGCAGTTTGAAGAGATGAGTTTTTAAGGCTTGCTTGATAGACAATGTTGATGCTGAGTGACAAACATCATATGGTAATGAGTTCACTGTGTTTGGGCCTGCAAAAGAAAAAGCTCATTGTCCAAAGGTTTCAGTTTTTGTGAAAGGTACGTGGAAGGTTTTTATGTCGGGAATGGAGCAAAGTTGTCTGGATGGATGGTAAACAGTCAAGAGTTCAGAAAGATTAACTAGGTAACTTTCAATGAAAGAGTTGTAGCACAGAGTTGCGACTGACACAGAGTTTATACTTCTTTGAGAATGTACACACGCACATGCCCAGTCCCATACATTGGCAGAATAATAGATGTGCAACACACACACACACAAATATGCACGCTTACCCGTCTGATACTGGAGGCAGCTGACCGGGCTGAATCCCCAGACAACTGGGAGTTCTCCTGCTTTAGAGCATCTACGTATTTCTGCAGATCCGATATACGTTCCTATGAACATAATAAACAAAAAGCTTTGTAAATCATCTCAATACTTTCCCTGTTTCTACTGTGCAAAGATACAGTTACATGTACAACTTAAGATCAAAATGGAGCAACAAATAGCATCATAAAAGACATCAGACTATTTAGAGTAACTAACCTTCTCAAGATGTTTTCTCCAACAAGTAGAAGCTCTTTATACAAATGGACACTGAAGCATGTGGTAGCGCTAAGTAAAAAATCAAATTATATGTGTACGCAATACAATTCTATCATTGACTATGCAAAATTTCATTAGCCTAGACCACTGGAAGTGCATAACCATTTGGTCTGTGTGTTTGCCTGCCATGGCATTCAAGGTGCAACTGCAGACATTTATTATGACTTCATGGAAGGGGTTAGGGCATACACCAAGTGACACCACATTGCTGCCAGAGGTCCACAAAAGGAGACATTTAATTGTTGGTAGGCTACCTTTTGAAACAGATGCCACACTAATGCCAAGTCATTTTGGTGGTGTTCCATGCTGCCTGCTTGATTCAACATATGAAGGACATCTGCACCTACTGTGCCCCCACTGTGGTCCATTTTGGTTTGAGACTACTTGACAGGGAGGGCAACAGACCAGATGAAGTTGAAAATCAACCACTTCACTTTTGCATACTGATTTGTCATTTTCTTTCTACTGCTAAGGATGCCCTTGATGGTGACATCCCAGATGAGCTCTTCCCCATCTCAGACCTAAAATAAGGTGCAATATCTTTTACTATTTAGAGCTTTGACAATCGAGTGGGGCAAGTATCCAGCGTTATCTTCTGACTACACATTGGTCACTCATTTTATGACTCACTCATTTTCACTGAAGCCACCTGTTTGCATCCCATGTGATGAGTTGCTTACTGGAGAACATACTTAGTTTTTTTGTTCTGATCAGCTTGGTCACTGAGGATGTTGTTCATGGACACATTTTAGCATGTTTAACTATCTATAGTAGAAGATCTACACTTCTGGAGTTATAATTTTTTCTTTCTTACAGGCATTCCTTTTATGCAATCAACCAAACGCAAATAAGTGTCTCAGCTCTACATCTGATTTTTCATAATTTTTACTGTTTAACTGTTGTTTAAGTATCGTTTTGTAGCTTGATAAAGGGGATTACCCTGAAAATTTGCATGTTGTCTTTTGTTCTAATAAATAACATTCTTTTGAACATTTTATGTGCTTGGATTAAACTTTTGAAGTGTTAGTCCCTTCAAATTTACCCCGGTTAAAAAGGGCACATAAGGCTAGGACATGCTGGTACCATTGACCATTCTAATTTGTCAATACCAGATTAAAGAAAAATATAAAAAAGGAATGGACAGAAACAAACAAATTAAAGATCCTTATATAATGGCATGATGGCTGCCCAAACCACCCCCCTGCGGCTCAACAATAGACACCCACACACACAAACAAACAACAACGAAACTACTGAAAAATGTTTGAAAATCTTTTGGAAAAAAGGAGAATGGACCATTAGCAGAAAAATGACAAGACAAAAAGGGCTAGAGGACTAGGCACACAAACAAAAGAGACAGAAAAGGGGAATCAAATGACAGCCCTGAGATTCCAGAATACCAGATAGGGCAGAAAATCAGACACTCCTGGCCTCCCTGCAGGGGCTGTGGTGTGTCATTAAATTTGTTTAAAAAAGAAAGAAAAAGGTAAATGAGCAAGCAGTGACTGAATGCCATCACTGACCTGCAGTTTTGTCTGTCTGATACTCAGATTTCTCGGCAGGAGTTCATTTTGACCCTCGCTTCAAATGCCTATATGGAACAATGATCTGCTAGTACTAGTCAGTACTGAAAGAGCCCAACATACTTTCATTCTTGGAACATCTTTACGAGCTGCTTCAGCCTCAAAACGTAGCTCCATAGTTTCCTCGGAAAGTCGCAACACTTCACGCTGCAGCTCTTGGTTCTTCTCAAACAACTTCTGGTATTCACTGACATCTACACCTCCTTCCTGCAAAATAAAATACATTTACATGCACACAATCTCAAAAACAAAAGACAGGAACAAGGAAAGCAAACACTTTAGCAACTCACATTGGAATGGTAAAAAACAACAACCCCAAAACACCAACCAGTAACACTAAACAAGGTTTGCCACACAGCATGCCCCCACCCCTCCCCCCACACACACTGTGCATAAGCACTACTTTTAGTACATGCCCATTTGGCTAGCACTTGGTTCGAGTTTTTTTGTCTTCTGATACAGTGATTGTATACAACATATACAAAGAAAAAACAAAACAAAACCCCCACTATAATATATACTTTTTGTATGGCACGTTGGCCTCAGATTTGGCTAAAGATAATGCAACACAGCAATGTCCATTTTTATTATTTACAGTAGTAGTAGTAACAGTTACATCAATACACACATACTTTTGTTGAAAAGAGATTAAAACAGGATAATACAGGAGAGACAAAAATTTAATGAGGTACTGAACCTTCAGTGTGAACTTGGGGCTCGACATTAAGGACTGCCCGGTGCAGGCAGACCTGGCTGTTGGGCAACCCATATTCATGGTGAGGCTGCCGACCTGGCAGGTGATTTCTCTTTTTTTCAGTTGCAAGTCTCTTCCCCCCCCCCCCTTCTTCCTCTCTCTCTCATTTAATGCAGTGAACTGGTTGTTGTTTTTTGCGCTTGTAAACATGGATAGCACAGGTCTGTACAGAGATAACTCTATCTCTCTTGAGCATTTTTTAAATCACCACTACAAAGAATGTGCATTGTGATTGGCTGCTTTATTGTGGATCAGTGGAAAATTTCTTGCTCACACTGTTGTGAGGTCCAGAAAAGTTGTACTAGGCTGCTCCGTTGGTGCTTGCAGCCAGGGTTGTTTGTACACGGAGGGGAGGGGGGATTTACACATTGCTTTGGGTGACTGGTAGACTGATTTGTACAAATGCGCTGTTGTTCTGAGTCAAGTTGTTGGCTTTACAATTTTCCCACATTCACATGTGCGCAGTCCAACAAGAGACCTGCACAGATCAGTGTGGCTGAAACCTTGGTAGCAGTGCCATGCTGTCACCTTATATTTATGTCCTACATTTTCAGGCACTGTAATCTTTTGATTCTGAAAATTATATCAAGCTCAGAGAGAAAAAAAATCAAAGAGAGAGAGAGAGAGAGAGAGAGAGAGAGAGAGAGAGAGAGAGAGAGAGAGAGAGAGAGAGAGAAAAGATTAAGAAGTTGCTTTTCTATATATATATATGACTTTGTGCCAAAAGGTGTGCATACACTTCAGTTGAAAATAAAACATTGTTAAAAACTGTTTTTGTTTAAAATGTTGTGTATGTGCATGAATGAATCAATATATAGTACAGATAATTTCAGCAACCAGGCTGTGGTTGATTTCAAGATACAGTCGTCACACACTGAAAAATTACTACCAAAAATGGACATCCATGTACTGAGTGATTTTTGTCACTTTGCTTACAAACAAATTGCAAGCACATGGAGTAACAATCAGTGATTAGCAACAATAATAATATACTTTATTAATCCCAGTGGGAAATTAAAGCTGTTGTTCGATCGCACAACGAAGAACATATCTCAAATCATGAACCACACGCACATGCACACTCTTATACGTATGCCCCCATTCTCTCAATCTGCATACACTAATACTTAGTTATAGCAAACCCCAAATTACCTGGAATAATGCTTTCTCTGTGTCAAATCAAAACGTAAAAACTCTCAAATTAAAGAAAAACATCTTTTCATATGGATAACATCAACACTCATGACAGTTGTATTTTCGAGCAACTGATCATGAATGTTTGCCCTCTATTATGTCAGATGTGTTGTAATCTTGAACTGAAAACTTTGAACAACTGAAAAATGACAGCATCGCTTTGGAATCACCAGAAACATCACACGTGTTCTGATCCATGCATGTGTTCCGACAAATCTGGCACTACACAGCAATACTCTTCATTTTTTTCAGCTATGTTTTGCACGAAGTCTGAAGAATACTTCCCCAATCATTTGACATTGTTGTAATATCTGACGTTATACAAAATATCTAATATTTTTTTACATCCGGCACAGCATGTGACCTTTCCTGAATGACTTCATTTTGCTGGCAGCATGGTGTGTCTTTGTTTGCAAACTTCGAAAGGTGAGTCGTAGTATTCTTCAGTGGTGTGACGTAATACATCAGTCTGATGTAGAACATGCACTGTGCGCTTTTCCAGGTGTTTATTGAGAATATTTTCAAGTTTTCAGCCAATTTGGGTGTTTGAAATGAAAGTACTGTGAAAAGTGGCATCTTCCTGTGTTGAAGATTTGAAAACAGTTTTTTATACTTAGCTGAGTACAGCATGAAGAATTTTATTATGACAAGGCAACAAGTTGTAAATCTTACGTGCAACTGTTGATTCAGGATGTGTACTCAATTTCATCAAAAACTTGTCAAATGCAGTACACGCTTTTTGTAGACTGTTTAGTGGTGATTGTGAAAATATTTTGTTAACTGAGCATGAGCTACGATAGTGATGGAGTACCTGTTTTTTTCTTGAAGTACTTTTCATCCTGAAAGTTATGTCAGATGTTTGCCACACAACTTACTGTTGTTGTAATTCTGACACAAAACATTAAACTTTTAAAGTTTAATTAAGCCCAGCTGATGTTGGTAATACTTTATAATTTAAAGTGGTTCTGAGAACTGAGCACTGATTTGTGTCGAGGACATGGTGTGTAGGTCTGACATGTTTGCACTGAGCATATCAGTATTGGGACATTTGCTGATTATTGGTTTAATAATTTCAGATTCATAACACTTCAAATTCATTGACACAACAGGGGTACGTGGAACTGAGCGTACTCCTGAGCCAAGTGGTACAGCAAGGAGGAAAACGTCACACTCAGTTGCAGACAGTACAGAGAGAGGCTGGCCACAGAGAATCCACACCTCCAAGGTCTGGAGTTAATTGTTAATGTAAATTATCTTGATAAGATCAGGTCATTCTGATCTGTTTTTGTTAGACTGATCTAAGCAAACATTATGTTTTCTATGCTAAAAATTGGGGAACTGTTGCAATACTGATGTAATACAGAATTTGGTTTCATTTGCTTTTTATGACTTGTGATTAAATGCAAACTGAGAAAAAAATCTTCTGTGTTTCTGCATGCACTCGTATGGCTGATTATAGTATATTGCATGAAAGGGTGTGTTACCTGTTACATAAAAAAAAATTGAGTTATGGGTTTATGTCATCCATCAAATATTACAACAATCAACATGTCACAAACATGTGTTAAATTATATGTGTACAAAATTTGGCACAAACATAGTAGGGGAGATGTGCACTAATAGTGTGACTTGATTTTGTGCATGCTTGTGCAAAAATGAAGATGCAATGAACTATGTATGTTGTAATATCTGATGTATAACATACAGCCTTTTATGACCTTTGTCAGCAAATATCTCCAAAAGTACACAAGTTTTTATCTTTTGCTTTTAAGAAATATTTTCTAGCATTGTGTACATTCTAAAAACACAGCTAGTTTCAATGTATCAACTTTATTTTCTACCCCTTTTGTCCTGTTTTCATGCACACCTTTTGACACAAAGTCACAAATGTGCGCTAAAATAGGTAGTAGTAATAACTGGATTTTAATGTCCTGTCAACCACACAGGGTCACCTCAGGACAGTCAAACTCAGGTCATAAGCAAATACACATTTTTAAACACTTCTCACATATATATCAACCGTCTGTCAAGTCAATCTACAAAACCAATTATTAAAGGAAACATAAAACATACATACACAAACATCAGACACAAATTTTCAAAGAGTTAGTCCCTTCAATATTACCCCTGTTAAAAAAGCACATAACGCTAGGACATGCTGGTATTGTCGACCATTTCGTCTAACTTATTGATACCAGGTTAAATAAAAATATAAAAAAGGAACAGACAGACACAATATAAAATTAAAAAATGTTATATAAATGCATAATGGCAAATACCCGTGCCATATGGAAGCAACTGCACATACCACCTACCAACTATCATCTCCTAGCGGCTCAACAAGAACCATACAAAAAAGCCTAGCCCATAACGAAAAATATTTGAGTTTTCTGGAAAGAAAGTCAGGAGAATGGACCATTAGCAGAAAAGTGACAAGACAAAAAGAGCAAGAGATCTAGGCAGAAAAAACAAGAGAGGAGATAGGAAAGGGGAATTAAATGACAGCCCTGAGATTCCAGACAAAGGGGAATTAAATGACAGCCCTGAGATTCCAGACAGGAGCCCCCCATCAGACATCCCCGGCCTCCCTTCAGGGTGCTAAAATAGGTAAAAACAAAGTATACAATGAGTTTGGAGGTGGAATAATCTTCTTTAAAAAACAACAACAACCTGATATCATAGTTAAGAAAGGAGGTAACTCTTTTCTTTTGAAGTCAGACTGGTTCTTGGAGGCAACTCTTCTTTTGAAGTCAGCCTGGTTCAGTTTTGTGTTAGACGTTACAGTACATTTATTTATTTGTGTGTGTGTGTGTGTGTGTGCGTGCTTGCCTGTATGTTTAAAGGGTTGGCCTGCCTATAAGTAGCAGGCCAGCACATTTTAAGCAAATTCTCTTCAATGTATGACATGGTCACATTGCTGCTGGTTTATCACAAACATCTGGAAATCAGACCATCGCTTGAATATGACACTTGGCACAGACACAAAATTCACTCTCAGCTTTCTATCTGCTAAATCATTGTGTTGATGAAAGTGAACTTTGTCTTATATCGAGACGCAAAAGCTTCGAAGTGAGGACAATTTTGAATACAAATGGGTGGGGCTTATCTACTGACGGACAGTAGCCCTATCAGAACGGTAAATAAAAATCACATGTTTCAACTTTCTAACAACAAAAGATAACTGAGACAGCAAGATGAAGAAACAAATAACTGACTTTTACCACCACTTATGTTCAAGATATGGGACACCGACAGGATTGGGATACAGCTCTTGCACAAGTGACAACACACAGCCCGCCATTATTTCCCTTGGCACTTTCACAACACTTTCATCAACACCGTCACATTCCATAACAGCCGACTTTTTCTGAAGATATACTGGATGTCTCCAAGAATTGCACATCTCAAGCATACTCCAAAACTTTCTGTACGTCTTCTTCCTAATCACAGGGTTTCATTGATGGGCTGACTGCCCCATCCCAAGCCAACTTTGACGGCTGGTGGTGATACATGGAACACAAAAACAAAACTCACACTCAGCACTCTCGCTTCCCCTGGAGTCTGGCAGAGGAAATGTAGAGTGCCAGTGCCACAGGTTGTGACCTGGGAATATCGTCTAGCTGCGAAGAGTGGGCTGTGCTTTCAGTTTCACACACATTGGTCATTTCAACATTCCAAGGCCAGCCATTACTTTCAAACCGCTGATGAACTGCATCTTTCTGCTCATGATTTATGCCCCTCAAAGTCAGATGAAAACTCATTTCAATCAAAAACTGGCTGATGTACAAATATAACAACACAATCACTCTGCACAGATTCTCTGTTCGCAAACTGGAGCAATAACAGCCAAGTCTCCCCCGTTCAGATTTGAAGTAGCCAACTGGCATCAGAAGAGGAATTTGGGAAGTACAGACGGGACGCTACCTTTTTCTTTCATTTTTTCAGCATGGGACAGAGGACTGAATACACCGAAAGTAAAGCACAATAATTTGTTCACATGAAACTTAGTGGGGCCTCACTACAGATACTCTAACTCTGCGGCCCTGGCTGTCAACAGTTCTGATTTGTGCCAGGTCGCTGACAGTGCCAGGGGTTCAGAAAGGGACACCCCATGTTTTTACTTCTGGAGTTTTCCATAATGTTGCTGCACAGATCTAAAACAATGGATAATTTGGTCACATAAAAACTTGGCAAGGCCTCTCTATCACATGCCTGTGTGATGCTTTCTGTAGGCCCTATCAGTTTGGGTGTTTTCAATTAAAACTGGATGGAAGGGTGCAAGGGTGCGAGTGTAAATCAAGCTATGCATGGCAAAAAGTAGTAAGTGCCAATGTACATTATTATTATTATTGATCGCTTTTATATAGCGCTATTTTCCACTCTCGAGCAGACTCACTGCGCTCGCATGTGATTCTACATGAGTGAATAGCTTTTTATATGATGCTACTTGCGACTTTGACCATGCAAGAGGAGTGGAAGGCTGCAAAAGGTAAAGGGGAATCTTGACTGAAGTCACATCCTTTGGTCCCTGTTATTTCCTCAATGCCCATAATGATCTGACCCACTCAGTGAAGGTCACCCCCATCCCCACCCTCACGTCAGCTGACTCTCACGCCGACAAAAATTGTTTTAGCAGGAGATTGAAAAGTGAATTGCGCCTCAACAGGGCTTGTGTTACAAAGAAAATAGCACATGAGCTCTATACTGATGTTCACTCTGATTTTAAAGTGCACAGGCTAATTTTTCTTGACATGGATGACATAGCAAACCTTCTGAAAAGAAAATACACGCAAGACAATGAGGAAGGTGCCAAGTGGAGAGCAGCCCGACGACAAGGCCATGAGCACTAAAAGGGAAACTGTTTTATTCATAAACTATGGAAGAGATGCAGGAAATCAACTTGCTGCTTCAAAAAGTGAAAACCTTTCTTGGTGGAGGAAATCCAAATTTGTGTACAAATAAACAACTTTTGTCTGAAGTGTTTTGATTTTACACTGCCAAAAACAGAGGAATATGGTCCTGAGGGAAACAACACAGATTCTGCAGAACCTGCGCACTTCGTTGATTGTTCTTTTGTCCAGTGCACTGACTTGCCATCAACAAAGGAACAGCTGTTTGTCTGTGCATTGTCATCAATTAACAACCTAGTCAAACGTACTCAGCTGCACTCCAAAGTCTGTGACCAGCCTCTAGAGACCAATGCAGTGACACTGTCGGGCCACGTAAGAGTGTCTCATTTGCAATGTGCCAAGGACCACAGAATTTCTTGGCATTCAAGACCACACCTTGGCAACAAATATCAAGTGAACTCTCGCATGGCACATGGCTACTTCATTTCTGGAATTCGTCCAAATCAATATGAAAGAATCATGACTGCAACAGAGATCATCATACGTGACACCTACCTCAATACTTTCTTTGAGTCCTACAGTGAGCGTGTCAAAGCCTTGGCCAAGGAGTCGAAACAGGACACTTTGCTTGAGGAGATTGTCACCTACGATGACATGGATGGCATCAACATTTTGCCATGCCACTCACAAAAACTCCAAGTACACAGATGTCGTTTGTCTTGGGTCTAACTCCCACAAAGTGCACTATGAGACTGTGACAAGAGGTGATGATCCGTGCGTGCAGATATATGAATCACTGGGCACACAGAGAATTTACAACCATCCTGAAAGTCAAGAAAATGGCAATGTGTACATCTGTGTTCACTGTCGTGGTCAAAATGCATCTGGGAACAAACGGATCAAAGACAACAGACCCGATACTGACTCAACCAATGACACCTGGCACGCAGCCAACAATGTGGCAAAGGAAGTGCGCTCGGTGTGTGCCGGACCTCGTCACTTGGAGGGCAAGACCTGGCATCCACAATGTCGGACAAAGCTGCCAGCATGAAAACGCATTTCTATTGGTGCATGAAAAACTGCGAGCAAGACCCTCTGCAACTGAAAGCTATGATCTTAAACATCACTGAACATTACAAAAACAACCACGGAGACTGCCATCCTTCTTCTCGCTGCAAAACGGATGTGAACTATGAACCATCAAAAATCATCATCAGTGATAGCAATGCTGAATTGTTGCTACGCAAGGTTCTGGAGAGAATGCTGATTTACAAATTGCCAAGAGACTTTGTTCATTGTATGGACACATATTTGGTTGAGTATGTTGCAATATCAAGACAAGCGACTAGGCAGTCACTTTGGAGAGAAACTCTACAAGTTTCAGACAGATTTGTCCATTCTTGACTGGAACAACCATATAAACAGCAGGCGAGTGATTTCAACAAAGCATCAAACTGATCCGAGAAATCCACGCCGTCAGAGTCTTATCAGGAGGCTGGAGGACAAGTAGTACTGTTTTGGGGGCACAGTGTGGCAGGAGTACACTGCAATTTATCTCTGAAGAGGTGCGTGGTTGGACATTTCGTGCATGTGTTTGCGTAAGCACCATTAACACATGTTCAGCTGTTTATAGATAAGCCCCGCCCCTTTGCCCAAATTGAGATTGATGCAAGTGCACATGTGCAAATTTCTACAGCCGATGGTATACCTTCAGGAACTGAGGCTTTAAGTTATAAATACATATTATGTACTGCCTATCATTTAGAGCTTGTTTTCCATTTGTGTCCAAACACACACACATGCTAATCATTACTTGATACCAGATTAAAATAACAGAAATGAATTTATGAAAAATCAGGAGAACTACATGGAACAAGACTGAGCACAATTTTATTTTAACTTTTTCACAACACACTGTGAGTATTCTCGCAGCGGGTCCCTCTATCCATTGCTATGTGCTGCGATATCTCACGCAGCGGCATTTCTGTCAGCGGGGACGCGCTGCGAGAATAGTCGCAGTGCAGTTTCTAAAATTAACACCGCTCCAGCTTTTGCATTTACACCAAATCAAAGGCCATGCGATGCACATTCCAACCTTCCCACCTACATCACACAACACATGGTTTCCAGTTTGTAAGAGACGATTTCATTGGTTACCTTTTTCAAGTACGAACAACATGGTGAAAAGGGGAACTTTTGACAGTACCCAGGTGTTGGAATTGATTCTCCAGGACGGTTCAGATGACGAAACTGAAGTCTACCATTATGAGAGCAGCAATGAGTGTCGAAGATGAAGATTTTTTGGACGACATTCCTGAAATCGACGACGATCCAGACTATCTGAGCGATGAAGACGGGGAAATCAACAATGAAATGCGGCCTGATACTACTGATGGGAGTGATGCCGATTCTAGTGTTTTGTTTGTCTGCTTTATTAATTGTTTAAATTTATGTACAGTAGTATTCTGTGCTGTCATACTAAATGTAGTAATATGCTGTTTGTGTTTTTGTTTGGCTGACATATTTTGCAGACACTGCTTCTTATGCACAAAACAACACTGAACTGAGTCTCCACTTTCAGTTGGAGTAATTAACACCGCTGTAGTAATATGCTGTTTGTGTTTTTGTTTGGCTGACATATTTTGCAGACACTGCTTCTTATGCACAAAACAACACTGAACTGAGTCTCCACTTTCAGTTGGAGTAATTGTCTGTTAGTTAAAGTTATTCTATTACATTTATTTTGATTTACAGAAGAAGAAAAAGAGTATTATTTCTAACCTATTCCTCTACAAATTACTTTGAAACATCCTTTCTTAAAATATCTTTGAGGTAAATTACAATGAAACAACAGAATATACACGCTGCACAGTCTCCGTGAGTTTTAGTTTTTGCTCCTGATCATTACATTTTCAAGAGCACTAAACATCAAGAATACAACCTTTTTGAAAAATAAAACACATATGGTTGAAAAGATTAAAGTTTAATCTTTATTTTGGTGTAAAAATTAAATCTAGGCATCCTGTATGCATTCTGTGAAAATTTATTCCAAAAGGCCAAAATTGGGTGTCCCCAGGCTATTTTGGGGCATTGCCTGAGGTGTTAGCAGTGTATACTCAGGCAGAGAGGCAGTTGTTGTGAAAGAGTTAACTCAAAGACATTCTCACTTCGTTCTGTTTGGTTCACTTCATGTGTCAGCCGAGAGCATTCTCCCATGCCAGCGGTGGTTTTCTTTTGCTAGTATTGGGCTGATGTCCTCTCACCATTATGTGCCAGTGGTCACTGATGAGCTGCTCAGGTAGTGAAACACATGTCTGACCAAGGCAACCAACATAATAATGGTCCCCACCAGGATCAGATTTGTGATAACTCCTCTGCTTTCTGCTTGACATTGTGGGCTAAACATCAGATTTGGTTTGGGGGAGGGGTGGTGGGAGGCAGTGGCCTGATGCACCCATTAGGATCTTTATCCAAAACAAAAATCCGTCAGATTTACTCTGTTTAAGGTCTTCCAAGATCTAAATATAACTCCTCAACAATTAACTACTTGCTTGTGTTTTCTACACTTCGACCTAAAATTCATTCTGTCTGGTTTTGATAAATACTCACGATTCATATTTGGAGCTTGAACAGTCATTCATAAGTTGTTTCAGATACAATATGATGTACATAGCATTTGGAAAACTTTGCTCTCTCAGTCTCTGAGGCTGAATAACAATTAACATTCTAAACAGTGTGATCCAAAAGTTGACAAGAAGTGAATGCCAAATAAAAGCAATTTTGGACTTTAAAACAGCAACAGCAGATTACCACAGTAGATTGCATGAATTTCCAGAACAGACATAAAACTGTGGACAGTTGTTTTACTTTGTTGTTAGTTTGAAAAGTTTGGGCAACTAAAAAATAGTGCTGGGCAAGTTGATTTTTCCTCTACTTGCCCTACTGGGCAGGTAGGAAATAAAGATAATGTCAAGCCCTGGACCTTAACACAGCAATCCAATCTTTTCCCCAAAAGCTCACAATCTACCAAAGAAAATGCTAACCTTTGGTCTGTGAGCAAATGCTCGTTCAAGCTGCTCAATCTGCTCACGAAGGTGTGTGTTCCGTATCTGGACTTCCTGGAAGGCTGCATCTTGACTCATCAAAGCTTGCCTTTTTAAGTCACGGATCTGATGGAAACACAAAGCAAAACAGTATCATCAAAGACAAAGGAAATAAACTGCCACAGCCTGTTAAATACATGTGTGCACAAATACACACATGTGCACACACATGAGGCCTAAATGTTCAAGTGACCAGGTTCAAAGGGAACACAACAACCCATCACAGACTTGCATTAAAATGACTTTTACTCATCTTCCTATATTTTATATACTTATAACACACTTGGTAATTGGATTATAAGATACACAATGTCAACTGCACTGGTTACTTTACACAGACCCAGGGTAGGACAGGCCCAGATTTTGGATGTGATTTATGCCTGGAACATCTTTGCAATGTCTACACTGTAATTAGGTGTGAAAACATTAACTTACTGACATTTTCACTGGCATTTTTGTTGTAAACTTGCAGGACCACCAATCCTCTAAACCCAAGTGATTCCTTAAACATGTGCCACTGGCATGTTACTTGCCAACAACAAATTTGGAAATCAAATATTTGTTGCCAAACACAGCAACAGTGGAACTGTAGCCTACTGGACACAGGAGTCAGGTGATTGCATTTGCCCATCCCTGCATGGTTGTTTGTTACAGGTGTCTGATCCACTATTATACGAGCCTGTGCCAAAAGGTGCTCCCAGTGACATCTCCTCTATTTGTGGACTTATTCTCATGGTTAATGGGGGTTTTCTCAGTGTTTGGCCAACCTTACAGAGGAGACTTTAAAGAGGAATAAAAGTGAGAGCACACCAAAAATATGAAAAACATCACTTGACACTTTGGCATGATCGGCTGATATCACTTGTACTGATGCTGAACTTGCACTGTCATGTTTAAGTTGCATGTAACCCCAAACCGTAAAAATAAACTTCCTTTCTGATATACTGACAAAATTTATGTGTTTTTGTTTCTGAGAAAATTCACATTGAAAACAATCACCTGACTCTTGACATTTTTTCTTGGTTGTTAAAGAAAGCTTTTCATGATGCATCATGTCAGTCGCTGCACGACGAGCACAAACATCATCTGCTCTCATGACTATAGCATTAGCTGCAGAATTCATTCTCTGTGGAACTAAAATAGTTCCTGCTCATTGAACGAAGATGGGGTCACATTTCTAGAGCTTTCCATCTGCTGAAATATTTAACTTCAAGTTCCGAGTCCAAAATTATGTCCATTAGTGACTTCACTGAGTAACCATTTGCATTTTCGCTGTCAACTTTTACCTCACGGATGTAGCCATTAATGGTGCTGACTGTGTGTGTTGATAACACATGGCGGGTTTGGAGAAGTGCCGTGAATTTGTTGCATGATGGCAAATTTTGAAAATGTTATTGTTTCTCTAGTTTTGCTTACTCAGGGGTCGCGCTGCCTTTTAGAGATTTGTGTCAACTGACGCGAAACATTACGTATTTTGCATCAATGGCAGGAAAATGCGTACAGTATAACCTAGAATTAACGCACATTACAAAGCCAAAATGATAGTAACCTGATTGTAGCTCACGGTCTATAATGTGAGCAGACGAAAATAGTAAAAAGGTCTATCCGTGCACAAAAAATGTGGCAACGTTCAGTAAATTTGCCGTTTACATAAAGTTTGAATAGATCGGAACATCGTACACGGCATCATTTTTAAAGGAAGAACTGCAGCAGACAATGTCGGCAAACCCAGTTCTCGTCTACCGCGGGATTTAGTAACGAGATGAAGTTGAAGTCGAGGCTGCCACCATTTTCTCTCATTCGTATTCGGTGTTGACATGTGTTTTGTTTTCGATTTCATAGTCTTCTACCTTTGAGTAAATTTTGATGATATTACACACTGACAAAGTAGGCATACTGCTTGGTTCCAAATTCCGTATCTGGGATCGTGTCCTCTGTCAATTGACCGGAAAATATCACTGATCAGTTCGGCAAAATGTCTGGCCAGTCTGTGGCCTGTCTGATACAGGAACCAATCTTCTTCCAGATCCATACGGGTTCATTAGAATTTGGTTTCAAATTAATCGTTTTCTTTTTTTCAGAAAAGGATGCAAATTTTATTCACAGACAGGGTGCTACAGACTATAAGGCGCATGGATAAGATTTTAGGAAAAGTTTCACTGTCACCTTATAGTCCAAAAATTACGGTAGCTTACGGGGAGTTATGTGTATATTTCACTGTCCGGATTCCGCCCTTCATTGACTGACCTGAACGGCTGAGATGACACTGAGTTTGCAAGTAGATCAAGTGTTGAGTGACACGGCATCCACCAGTGAGGCATAAAGCTTGTTTAATCGGTGTTGTCATTTTGTGTACGGTGACGCAGCGATGTGGCTAAAATGTGTACGGCACCTGGAAAATGCAATATTTACGCAAAATTTTGCAATGAGCGCACCCCCCTGCTTACTGGAAAAAGGATTACAACTGTTGCCATTTGAGCTTGTTTGTGTTGTCTGGCAAAACGTTTTTGATGTTGAACACATGCAGACACTGTATCCGTGAGACAGGTGACCAGTTCTCCACTGTGTGTTTGTGACAACTAACTTTATTTTCATTTTTAGCAGTTGTAATCCTTGCAAGTACAAGCACACACAGTTCAGTCATTTCTGTGGTTGAAACTGAATGTTGCAGAGAAAAGAAATGTCAACGATGAAGCTTAGATTGGCGAAGCCACCGTTTTCTCGATAAAATGCTACCTGGACACAAGAGTGAAGTTGTCTCTTGTAAAACTTTACCTTTTTTATTTACAGATACAGAAAAAAGGAAAGAAGGGTTATGGGTGCACTAGAGAAAAAAACTATTCAAGCTGAGATTTACATTTTCAAACACATAAACAGTTAGACTTGGGGGGCGGGGTGACGGGGGCAGGGGAGGGGGCACATTTTTTCTTTTTTCTCTGACCTGGAAAATATCCCCTCTCTCTTTTAGCAACCTGACAGAGCACCTCTAGTCATGGTCTGACTAGATCTGACTCAGTAGAAAAAGAATCACTTGTTTCAAATTGCCTGTGTTAAAAAGAAAGAAGTAATATTAGTAATCATTTTCCCTCATTAGTCATCTGCACATAAATCACACTGGCAGAAAAGAAAATAGCACTACCAGTAGGCATGATCACACTTTAATTCAATATAATTATAAAAACAAAGAGCATTTGTGGTGTGGTTTTGTTGTTATATTTTCATACAAAAACGTTTGCTGCTGAATGTTCAAATACTGAAATAGGCTACGTCAGTGTTGTGACCCCCAGTTCAGGCTGTTTGACACTTAGATTAGATTTTTTTGACAGGGGGTCATTTTGACCCTCACTTAAAATTTCTATCGGGAGCACTGTACACACATTCAATTTATCAAATAATGAATTGAGTATACCAAAGTAGTAATATAAGAAGTGGGAGGCGCAGAAATCGCTCAGTGGTTGGAGAGCCGGACTCGTGATCAAAAGGTTGCGGGTTAAGTCCCGGCAGGAGTGGTGGGAGAATTTTCTTCTCCGGGGGTCATTCCATTCCATCCCCATGTTAACACAGTAGCACATGAAATATCCCAGTCGTTCTGCCAAAAGTGCTGGTGGCAGGTTATAGCTAAACATGCAGGCGCCCCTGAACCTTGCTCTTCTAATTTTATGGTGTTAATAGTTACCAAAGTCAAGTTCGACTTAAAGTACAGTGTGATCGGGTACAATACTCAATACAATTCCGTAATATCTCACTTGGCATTCTCTTGTATTTATTATGTTTGATGTTCTTGCTGTTGTTTCTCTTTCTGTTTATATCTTATAGCCAAACGATGCATGCTGACGGAAGCCAACACGGTGTTGTTTGATCATGTCCAAGATCAGAAACAAAAATAAGTGGCAGCACATGTGTCGACACGCTGCGTTGGGAGTTCACCGTGATCAAACGAGAGTTGGCCGCGAGTGCTCTCGCTCGTTTTTCGTACAGTTGTCTGGACCACAAGGTAACCCACTTTGTAAAATTCTCCACTGGAATTTCCATGGATGAAGCATTCTAACGAACGACCGTGTGAATTTCACTGAACTATATGAATCAGCCTCCTCAAAGCGTCCCTGTCACCGACTTCCGGCGATGCGTGCGCACACGCTAACAGTTGCAGATCCCGGCCCACTGAGCCGGAACAGGGAAGACTTGGCCGCAGAGTTGCCCGTCACAACCGCATAGTTCAGGAGCTGTGTGAGAGTCGAGGTGGCCGTCCTGGGCTGTCCGTCCTAACGAGCCTTCTGGTTTCCGTGGACGTAAAGAATTATTGCACCGTGCTTCGGCATTGGTCACAACTTGTCCCTAATATGTCAACTGACCTCTGAGGACATTAAGCATCACTTCACCACCACGTCACAACCTCTTCTGCAACCTCTTCTGACACGTTCGAGCGCAGCTGCGCGCGACTGAAAGATGAACCCAAACTCCAAGCAGTAGTGAGGTTTAGAATAGGAACGAAACGCTGATGTTTGGACCACAGTTGCACATTGCCAACGTAATCCATCAAAATCAAGACTCTTCGTCGGCTGCTGGAGCGGGGAAACACGGGGAGCCCCCCCCCCCCCCCACACACACACGCGGTGACGTCACACGCACGCTGGCTGAGCCACGACGTCCTTCTTTCATGGTTAACGTCCACAGAAACCATAAATCATAGTTCAGGAGCTGTGTGAGAGTAGAGGTGGCCGTCCTGGGCTGTCCGTCCTAACGAGCCTTCTGGTTTCCGTGGACATAAAGCTATATTGAGCGATGCTTCGGCATTGGTCTCAGCTTGTCCCTAATATGTCAACTGACATCTGAGGACATTAAGCAACACTACCTACCTAGAAACCATAAAGCTTATTTGGGACGGGCAACAGTGTAAGTAAGTAAACATGGCGCTTAATGTCCACAGAAACCACAACTGAGGGAGAATGGGGGAAGGGGGTATGGAGGTGGGGGGGAGAGGGAGATTATATACCTATCGCTACACTGTCGCCACCAGAATGACTTCTGCATTACGGTGGGCAGCAATGAGAGCAAAGTCAGGGGCAAAGTCACAAGACAGTGTCCATGTAAGTATGTAAGTAATTTGGTGTTTTATGCCCAGTCAACCATTACGGTTATCTCAGGGTGCCGGTGTCCACAGACCACAACCTTTGAAGTGAAAGGAGAGCTGAAGCAGATTCAAACTGAGGTCTCTCTGCTTACCAGCCTATGGCTAGGCCAAACCAGCTCACAGGGCAAGGGTGGGGGATGTGGGAGATTATAATTATACCTGTCACTACAGAATGACTTTATCCCTAATATGTCAACTGACATCTGAGGACATTAAGCATCACTTCACCAGAATGACTCCTGCATTAAAGGAACTCTCCTTTGGCGGCTAAACTTCTTGTGTAGGTTAAATGAACATGATCCGCATTAAAAGTTTGTGATTGAACATGCCATTGATTTTATAACAATTTTAGAAGAGGACTTTCCCAGGCAGTGTTATTAACACTTTTCACAAGTGCTTTCCCACGTTTTAGTATGACATCAGTGATAGGATACCAGAACTTTTCAGTTTGTGTACATGTATGTAGTGTACAAATTATTTTTGTCATTGTTTATTTTTTAAATCTGGACAGTGTGTGTGAAATAATTTCATTTTCCTCACCTTTTCATGGGAAACAGTATAAAAAACACAGAAATTAACAATTAATATTGTTTGAAATTGCCAAGACAAACATTGAAATGATGTCCTAATAAATATCGTCTTTTGAACATTTTATGTATTTGGACCAATGAAATGATGGCAAAATCATTTTGTTGTCATTACAATATCAATAATTTGACGTCAAAATCATAGAAACCAGAAGGAAGAGTCAAAGGAAACAATGGCTCTAGAAGTAGTTACTGATGGTAAGAATGACAAAACTGAAAAGAATGACTAGAGGGAATGTGACATGTTTTGTGTGCCGCATTCTTTCGTATTAATATATAATAAAATGCATTTTTTCATGTGCTGTTATATGGAGCAAATAGCCAACTGAACGAAAGCAACAAAGAACTGAGAATGAAACAATGGTGTTAATATTTTCATTGTTCTTTTCCGTTTTTTCAAGATTATGCAATCAAAGGAGAGAGATATTTGGAGTTAGTACCATTTATCTTTGGAGGACCAAAACAAAAAGAAGGTTTAGCTTGATTGGCAAGAGTGAAAAGATTGACAAAAAGGTTGTGACTGGTAAACCTGGTAGAGAGGTGGAGAGAGCAATTTTGCCACAGTATCCGAGAATAATATTAATTCAAAGTTTTGCATGTAGATTTCAGTTTCCTTCTTATTGCAGGGATGAAAAATGGGGTTTTGAGTGGTTCACTAGAGGTTCACTATGTAGGGTGTGTGTGTGTGTGTAAAAAGGAAAAGAAAAAGAAAGAAAGAACTTTCTAAACAAAACAAAAATGAAGAAGAAATAAGACAAAAACACACACACACACAAAAACAACAACAACCATAAACAACTTTGGGTATTTTAACCCTGTATTGAGCTTTTTTTAAGTTTTCTGTCGTGTGTGTGCGCTCATGTGCACATGCGCAAGTGTAAGTGAAATCAGTAAGACCATTGCAAGAAAACTAGAACTGTCGATGTTTGGCCACTTCTCAACTACTGGTTGTACAGGACATATTTTCAGGCAGACAGCTCCTTTTAACTAGTTTCTGTATGATTTACAAGTAGCATAACATGAACTATATTTCATAAGATAAGAAAATTATTTTATTGTAGTAAAATTAAAGGTTCAAATAAATATCATATACATAAAATAAGTAGGCTATTCTCATTTCAAACAGTCACCACTCCAGAAGTAAACCACCATGGAATTGGAACATCTGAAGCATTTTTTGTGTGGAATGATATGGGTCAGCCAGCCTGTGTGTGATGTCACAGTGTGCAGGCTCTGTGTGTGTTTTCCTTGCCAACAGATGACAAATAGAGTGTTTCATTCCTGATCTAAACCTCACTAGTGGTCAGTTGCATGGAACAGACTGGATATTGGAATGAGATCATTTTAGTTTTTTAACTCTTAATGTCCATGGTGTTCTCTCTATTCACAAGCCTCATTACCACAAAGATTAGGAAAAAATGCCAGTTTCCAAGTATGTTATGTTCATGTTATGATGTTGTTGTCGACTGCTTTTTTATATTGCTCTTCTTCACTCTTGAGCAGACTCACTGTGGTCTTGTTGAATGCGATTCTGTATTTTGTATATATATATATTTTTGTATTCTGTACAAGTGAGGTTGTCACTTTTCATAGTGCATTTTTGAATATCCACCAAATGATGTACTTACAGTGCTACATAGCCACTTGAAACTGCTGCCACTGCTGTCGTCTTGGTATGTTATGTACAGCTATGCACCATATCACGTCACTACAAGCAAAGCCACATAATTGGCGTGCAGAATGACAGAGATCTTTTACATGTTACTGCTATAACATCAGGGTGGAATTAATACTGAAATAAGACTTAGCACCAAATTTGTAATTTTTTTAATCTTTTATTTTTAGTACTTCTTAGTCCATTGGGGGAAATCTGGTCTCCTTATTAGCGTGTGTAATATTTTCATGTGTCCAAACAGACTGCCAGCGTTTGTGATTTTTAACAATAACATGCACATACATGTTGATGCAGTGATTGCACATGGGGACTGTATGGACACTGTAAGAGAGTGCATTGGAAGTTGGCTCTGGGAGAAAAATCCCTTTCCACACTGGGAATTTGAACCCGCATCAGTATTGCACCTGGCTTTTCAGTTTGATGCTCTACCAACCAAGCTATCTCTGCCCCACAAAGCTGACCCTGAAGAAGAAATTCTCCTGTTGCTCCTGCAGGACTCTAAACTGCAACCTTTCAATCATGAGTCTAACATTCTAACCTCTGAGCTATCCCCACTCCCAGTGTTGCAGTGTTGCAGGGAACTGGTTTAGTTATATGCCAAAAGCATTTTTCTTTGTGATTTTGTTGTTGTTGAAACTTAGTTCAAAACAAAAATCAAATGTCTTCTTGTAAAACATCTGCATGGTTACATGGATGCGTTTTTCTTAAAATCAGTGTAAATCATCTGAAAATTTGTTTGTGCACACTGAAAAATGGATGCACATATTTCAAGTATTTATATTAACTCAATAGTCTTCTTGTTTTTACCTTTATTTTGTGCCTTGTATTGTTTGAGTCACCATACAAAGTTAAATGTATGCAATATTACTGTCCATTTTCCCACTAACAAAACCATCAGCGTCATGGTCTTGCACAGTATTTATTTGTTCTTTCTTTGATAAACAGTGTCCTCAGCATCCTTTGATGGAACCAGGGTCAGAGAAATCCAAGAGACCACTGGTATTCACTGATGAAACTGTCACATCACTCTGTCAGTCTGCAATCCTAACTTTCTTTCAAGCAAAAACTAATTGATTATATAACCAAATGCTTCATCACCATCCAAATCATTGGCAGCCATCTTGCATAAAAAGTTCACCCCCATAATTGTGAAAAAACAACCAAAAAGGTCCTAAAATGCCCCAAAAACCAACCTGCTGCAAAAAGAACAAACAATATGGTTATTCTGGAATCAACTAAATCTTCTCTTCAGAGCTGAAGAGCACTCATATCTAAATTTAGTACCAATGTGGTTCAGTTTGGTGTGCTTTGGGGCTGATGCAAATGTGCGGAATAGCCCAGTATGGGGCATTACGAGTTCTCAAAATACAACAATCTTTGTATTTTTAGTATTTGAAAAACTCACTTTATTTTTATATATTTTAGGTCGAAGTGTGGGGAAAAACACACCAAAACAAGCAAGTAATCAATTGCAAAGGCATTACATTTAGATCTGAAAGACCTTACACAGAGTAAATCCAATGGTGAGAGGAACAAAGAAACAAAAAGACAAAAAACAACAACAAAAAACAACAGAGAGAGAGAGAGAGTGTGTGTGTGTTCTACTCCCTTCATAAGGAGCCTACTGGGTACAGAGGGGTTATGAAAAATCTGATCCTGGTGGGGACCATTATTATGTTAGTTGCCTAGGTCAGACAGTGTTTCAGTACCTGAGCAGCTCATCAATGATCACCAGCACATAATGGTGAGATGATGTGGGGCTTAATGTCCACAGATGTTGGGCTGACATATTAGGGACAATAAATAATGGTGATGATAATGATGATGATGTGGGGCTTAATGTCCTCAGATGTCAGGTATCTGGAACAACTATAAAGGTGAGGGGATAGCAATCCAATACTAGTGAAAGAAAACCCACTCTCTAGGTGGTGGACTCTGTTAGCATGGGAGAACACTCAACTGACACATCTAAGAAGCTCCAAATGAAGGAGACGTATTCAGAAGAAGCGGGGAAAAAATCTGTCATTCAGCAGTAAATTTGAATTTAAAAAAGAATTATTTTGAAATGCTGAATTTTGAACATTTGAGAGTACTTTGCAAAGAAGTCATTAACCTATGGATCCACAAAGGACACATGAAAGTGTTAGATCTGGAAAAAATAGCCCCAAAGGTGTTCATTGCAAAGACACCCCTTTTTTTCCGGTGCAAGTCAAAAGTCTCCATGCTTAGTTAAATTTGGATTTCTGTGCATGGACTTGCTCTCTGTGCAAACACCAGTAATGGCAAACATGCCAATCAAGTCAAATTTACTAACAATTCATAATGTGAATCAGGCTGGAGAGAACTACAGTGAGCAGTAAATAACCTGGTGGTTGCTCCTTTTCTTTTTGGTTTCGATTATTCCATATCTCCATCTTGCCTGCTGCAAAAAAAAACACCCTATTTTATCTTTGATGATTTTATGTAAAAATCTTGAATACTTCTATTGGTGAATGAAGCTGGTTTCTGGAGAGAGTTGGACACGGTGCTGATCATTTAGCATCTTTTTATTTGTTCTTCATTTCTTGCTTAGTACAAGCAAACACCAGGAATGGCAAGTATGCCTACTTAAGTCAAATTTAATAATAGTTCAAGATGGAGATATCATTGTGCAATATATGTCCTGGTGACCCCTCCTTTTCTTTTGAGCATGTCTTATATCCATAAAGCCAGCTGCCATTTTTTTTAGAGGTCTCACAAGATAATTTTTGATTACTGTGATTCTATGCAAAAAGCTTCACTAATTTACTAGACCAGTATGTAAGGCTAAATGGATTACTGTCATCTGCTATTAGAACAAACACTGGTGCACCTCAAGGTACAGTTTTGTTTGCGTTGTACACAGCTGACTGTAGAAGCACTGATGAGTCATGCCCTGTAGTAAAATTTACAGATGATACAGAACTGGTTGGAAAAATTAGTAATGATGAAGATGCAATATACCACAAGCAGACTGAAAACTTTGTGAATTGGTGTGATAAAAATTACTTGTATTTGAATGTTTCCAAAACGAAAGAGATGTGCATTGATTTTAGGAAGAATCAAAGATTCCCCAAACCAGTCTACATTAAAGGAGAAGCAGTAGAGAGAGTTGATGCATACAAGTACTTAAGGTGTGGTTTTTGATAGTAAATTCAACTGGAAAGAGAACATCAACTCTGTGCTGAAAAAAGTGAACTTGAGAATGTATTGCATGAGAAAGCTGAGATCATTTGGAGTAAATTCAGATATGGTAGTAACTTTTTATAATGCTGTAATATGTCGTATTATTATGTTTGGTTCAGTCTGTTGGGAATATTTCAAAAGTAGATAGAGGGAGGTTGGAAAAGATTGTAAAAAAAAGCAGGTCATGTTGTGGGAAAGCCACTCGACAGTTTTAAGACTTTACACGAAAAGAGACTGTACAGAAAACTAATGCAAATATTAAATGACCCTACACACCCAATGAGACATTACTTTGATAGCAGACGTAGCAACAGGAGCGGAAGATTTTTACTTCCGAGAACAAATACAAACCATTATAAAGCCTTGTGTCAGTTTTTAATGAAAATTATACCAGTCATTAACTGAGTGTGCGCATGCGTCAAGACGTCTGTTTCTAACGGAGGGTTGGGGATGTGTCAACCTAATGATTTTTATTTAATTTGACAGTTTTTACGTTTTGGTTTGACACAGAGAAAGCATTATTCCAGGTAATTTTGGGTTTGCTATAACTAAGTATTAGTGTATGCAGATTGAGAGAAAGGGGGCGTATGTCTAAGAGTGTGTATGTGCGTGTAGTTCATGATTTAGAATTATTATGTTCTTTGTTGTGCGATCGAACGACAGCTTTAATTTCCCATGGATTAATAAAGTATGTTGTTATTGTTAAATGAAGAGAGTTTCCAAAGACATACTGCTAGTTGGCTGAGCTGTTTCTGAAGAGGTACTGGTGGGGACCAAAATCCCAGGAGGTGGGGGGGGGTAGGGGGAAGGGGAAGACAGAGACTATACCTAACACTACACTGTCACCACCAGAATGACTCCTGCATTAACATGGGCAGCGATGGGAGCCATTTTAATGTTTCAACTGTGAAGGACAAAGTCACAAGACAGTGTCCAAAGACCACAACCTTTGAAGAGAAAGGAGAGCCACAGCGGATTCGATACGAGGTCCCTCTGCTTACCAGCCTAGTGCCTTACCGTAGGCCAAATTGGCTCTCATGTGCTGCTGAATTGTTTATGATGTTTTTATCAACATTCTTCAAAACACTGGACACTAAAACTTCATTTATAACAAAACAACAGGCTAGTGACATCTATTGGCGAGCTTACACTAGGCCCATTCCCGTGTCAGTTGAGTCCAGGCGGGGATGTTTTTAGTTTTTAGTGCGCAGGATCTTGGGTGGGTCAGGGTGGTAGTGGCCAGGGGAGTAAGCCGGCGGGGTTAATCAATTAATTTGTTGTAGATAATTCTTATAATTGCATTTATTAGGACAGTAACTTTTAAGAGGGGGTCCTCGGGAAGTGGCAATTTTATTTTACGTGATATGCACAGCTTGATGCCAGTGGGATTTTCTCATGTTGTTATCTATGAATGACTTTTTACCCGGATGTTTTATTTTTTATTTGCTGTTGTTGTAATTAGATATTTTATGATTGGAGTGAATGTGTGATGAGTGTACTCGGCACCACAAAACATTCCTCGTGCAATCAGTGTCTTGACACTTGGCAATAAAGTTATATTGTATTGTGTCCTACATCTCGTTTTCACCATTTAACTGTTGTTTAAGTGTTGTTTTGTGGCTTAAAAAAGGGGCTTACCCCACATTTGCATGTTGTGTTTTGTCATAATAAATAGTTAGTGTTCTTTTTAACTTTTTATGTGTTTGGATCACATTTTTACCTATTCTTCCTCACGCACACAGTTTGTGCTGTGTGAGAACTGCCTCTAATTAAAAGTGATTGATTCATTATAAAGTATTTAAAGAAATATTGATCTCTTTGCAAAAAAAAAGAGTATTCAGAACATCATATTTAAAAATCCAATATTTCTTTTTCTTTTTCCCCCTTCATATGGAAGAAAATCTAAATAATTTTAAAGTGGACTATTTTTGCACATACCACTTTAAAGGGACTAGCCCATGCAGATTTGGCTAAAAAAATCATTTTGGCTTGAATTTTTATTGTTTTAGGTATGATTTTTCTGTAGCATTAATTTCTGCTTTGGCCCTTTTGAAATCGCCAGTTTAAAGCCCGTTCTTAATTGGGTGAATGTTTGTTCACGAACCTAGTTGGAAGTATTCGGCGAACCTAGTTGGTTCTTAATTGGGCGAACTTTTCTTTGTGAACCTAGTTGGAAGTATTCGTCGAAGCTATATTCAGGGTCCAAAAAGCTTCGCTCAACATGTTCTGGGAACATTCACCCTATTCGATGAACGTTGCCTCTGACTGGCTGAGAGCAGAGCTCTCCTGTGGATGAAGAAAAAATAAAAATAAAATTGGATGACGGTGTCGCTAGGTTCTTCACTCGCTTCAGAGGTAATTTGTTTATTTGTTGACTTGTGGGAGGCGCAGCCTGTCTTGGAGACCCAGAATGAGATAGTAGTTAGTTGAATTACCTTTTGAGGGATGATTAAAGTATATTGACTTGACTTTATCCTACATTTTCGATCATGCTGTCTGCTGCATGTCTGCCACAAGTTCGGGCCGAAGCTTGCATCTCATTACAAGCCAGTTAAGAATGAAGTAAAGTTTGGACTGTCTGAACCATGTTCAGCGAACTAAAAGTTCAATTAAGAAACGAATCATATTCGTCAAACTGTCCGAAGTATGTTTGGCGAACAAACATTCGCCCAGTTAAGAACAGGCTTTAGACTAACTGTAATGGTCTAAAAATAGATTGGAGATCTCTCCACAGGGTGCAGCTATTTATGGAATGCGTATTACATCATTACATTTTGTTGTTTTACACATGTTTTTGTAGACTGGGCCTGCAAACAATTGACAATGGCCTCGTCTCAGGCACGTATTCCGCTAAGGCCTAATAATTTGTCGGGCAACTTAACTGATGATTTTGTGAATAATTTTATATCTTTCTTTCAATAAATCTCATAATCGTGCAATAGTGGATGAGTCCAGTAGCTGCCGTTTATTAATAATGCTTGGCGATGGACTGGGTGCAAGGTGTTGAGTGACAATTTTTTCTCAGCAGATTGATCCGATGTTACTTTCTAATAATAATAAAAAGAAAAGAAAAACCTACCAGCTGGTGGCATGCCAGAAACACACGTTACGCAAACAGGTAGTATAGTAGAATATTTTAATGTGTGGTTCCGGCATGTGGTTCTGGTAGACTACTGCTATCAATCAAGAAAGAAGTATTAGGAACCTTTCCTTTTACTGTTGTCCAGTAACAGCTTTGCCAGTTTCCTATCCCAGATGTCTAACCTTGTGCACAGCTCTCTCCACCTGGTCACCCAGGTTTACCAGCTGTGACCTGTATCTATGTTGTCAGTGTGTTGCCAATTGAGCTAAACATTGTTTTTATTTTGGTCCTCCAAAGATAAATGGTAGTAACTCCAACTTATCTCTGTTTTGATTGCATAATCTTGAGAAGAAAAAACCCTGGAAAAGAACTATGGCTAAACACCACTGTTTCATTCTCAGTTCTTCGTTGCTTTCGTTCAATGGGCAATTTCCTCCATATAATAGCACATGAAAGAATGCATTTATTATCTATTAATACAAAAGAAGGCGGCACATAAAACAAACGTCCCATCCTGTGTTCTCTTGTGTACATATTCCTTGTCATTCTTTACAGTTTTGTCATTCTTATTATGATCAGTAAATACTTCTAGAGCCATTGTTTCCTTGGACTCTTCCTTCTCCTTTCTATAATCTTGACGTCAAATGATTAATATTGTAATGACATCAAAATGATTTTGCCATCATTTCATTGATCGAAACACATAAAATGTTTGAAAGAATGCTGCTTCTTAGGGCATCATTTCATTGTTCATTTTGGCATCTTCCTACTACAACAAGAGCAAGCATACAGCTGGCATTCGGTTGCACTGCAGGTGACCATTTTAGTGTTGTGCCAAATTACAAAGTTGCATCCAGAAACTGAAACAATAATAAAATCACCATGGCATAAGCAACCAAAAATACTACCTGACCTCAGGCTAAGGTGCCAGTCTATACTGAATACCTACAAATTTTACGTTACTCCGATAGCAATGCCACTGTCCAAAAATTCTGAATGCATGTGGCCATAACCTACGTTCTGTGACCTTTGATGGAAAAGTAGTTCCACTGCTACTACCACTCCCACTGTCCCCCTAACCCTTGCAATTTATTGCATTGATTTATAGTGCCTAATAAAATTGTGACAGTAAAAGTTAACATACTTGGTGGTATTGGGCGATTCAGGCCGGGTTGTTAACTCCCTTGATTTTTGCCCAGCATCACTTAAGTCCCTTGGCTGCTTTTACTTCCGGTGCATACTTTCTTCTCAATGGAAGGCGGTGACAGAGAATTTGTGAATTTTACACTGCCAACATTAAAGGCATTTTTGGAGGCCTGTAGTCATAATGTGTCTGGCAATAAGCAATAACTTGTTGCTTGTGCTATATGATGCCCCAAAACGCATTTTTTCTACGAACTCGCGATCTTCTGGTCAGCCAAAAAACGATGCAAAGACACTTTTTTTCCATCCTCCATCCCCTTTCCACGGTAATTTTTGCAACTGCAACAGTATTGGCATTTGTACTGCTTCACGATTCTAGGCTCAACTTCCACTGTTATACACAGCGTGAAGCAACGCCTACCCAGAAATTGGCCTGGAAGTGCGCTGCGACCTCTCGTGACTTCTTGCGCGAAAGATTACAAGGCACATTCACTCTAGCAAACCAGCTTCGCCGAATCGCCCAATAACATTGTTACATAATAATTTGATTTTAACATCCCTCTGGACATTTGTTACACAGACTCGTGATTTTTTTTTCTCCATGTGTGTCAAACACCTAATACTTTTTTCTTTTTTTAAAACTATAGCACCACTGCCATGTAAACTTTGATATGTAGTATACCTGAACTGTTAATTGAAGATGCATTGCTAAAAAGGCTTTTGGCTTTTGGTGAGGTCGTGTTGGCGATTTGGATTCTGGGGGTGGGTGTAGGGGGTGTCAGTTGGAGAATCATACCTCCTCTTCAAGCCTAAAGTTGATTTTCCTGAGGTCCTCTTTGTCATGGTCAGGCTGTCGACTGGGGCTACAAACCCCAAGCACTGTTGTCTTGCCTATAAGCTTAGCCTTGTTCTCCAGCGCATCATTTTCACGACTAGTTCTGCAAAAAATATAAACATTTTTTTCATTACACTTATCTCTTTGTTGTTAGTAGTTGTTCACTGGATCTTCAGAGACTGCGAAATACATTAATATGCGCCTGGAAAGACTGTTCTGAGCACAGTCACTGGGAATGAACATGTTGCTGCTCTTCACATATAAATGCACACACAGACACACACACACATACACACACACACCACAGACCACATCATGAAGCAAGAGATTACTGGGATGGAGAAACATACAGATAGGGAAACAGAAATGGAGGCGACATAGAGACGGATGAAGTTAAAGTATGATCCAGAGTGGTGCAATGTTTGTGGAAAGGCTTATGCAGGACTTGTGCAATCATTCACTGTTCAAAGAAGGACAAGTTATTTTGTTCCTCCATAAAACTGAGGAGTTTGCCCTCCCCAGGGTTGTAAAAAGACACTGAACTACGAGGGACACATCCCAGTAAAATTAAAAACAAAAACAAGGTCAAACACATTTGGATGACTCATCTAAAACAAGAAAAATGTTAGTTGGGATCATGTGCACACAACCACCTCAGGATGAACAAACATTGTTAATAAGCTTGTTGTTGTTGTTGTTGATCACTTTTATGTAGCACTTGAGCAGACTCACTGCGTTCACATGAGTGTCTAGGTGTGTTTTTTCTTTCTTTTTTTCGTCTATATTTTTTAAAATATCCACCAAAGTGGTGTACTTACAGTGCTGTTTGATTGTTACATGGCTGGTGCCATGTGAAACTGCTGCCATCTCAGCATGTTCTGTGTAGACCATACAACCATGCACCATGTCACATTCACATCACTTCATGCAAATCCACATACATGGTGCATGCGTGTTTAGTGGTAACTGGCCTCCTACACTTTTGTCAGAATGACCAGGATCTTTTACGTGCTACTGCTGTAATACAGGGGTAGAACAGATACCAGAATGAGAGTCAGCACAGAATGCTGACCCTGGAGTTGAAAATTCTCCTGCTGTTCCTGCCAGGACTCAAACCTGAGACCTTTCAGTCACAAGTCTGCTGCTCTTAACCCCACTCCCCATCATTAGCAGTGTGTTGCAAATTATCAAACATCACATGAAAGTGAAGACCTGGTGTACGTCAGGACAATTTTTTCAGCTTAAAATGATGCACAACTATGTTGAAGCTGAAACTAACTACACAGACCGGGGCTGGGGGTAAAGTGTATAGAGAGCTGACCTGTGTGTGTGTTATTTTTAATAGCAGGCAGACTAACTTCACTGGTGGTTGAGAGAACATACATAGAACTGCCCATTTTGGATGTTTTATTATCTACCCCCCCCCCCCCCCCCTCCGGCTTTTCCAACAGAGGTTTGACGACAGCAGTGTTCAGATCACATGGTAAAATGCCAGTGGTAAGAGATGTGTTAATGATGTTCATGATGGTGGGCAAGAGGATGTCATGGTTTTCATAAAGAAGCGTGGTGGGAATGGGATTGAGTTCATAAGACTTGGCAGGTGCACTGTTGATTATTTCGTAGACAAATTCATCAGTGACAGGCTCAAAAGTTAGCCAGGGATTTCTAGTGAAAGACGCATCAGGGAAAGCAGTAGGGTTTGGAGGAGGAAAATTGCTTCTGATGGTGCAGATTTTTTCGGTTAGTCCAAGGAAAAATCTTTTGGAGTTTACTGAGTGGGATGTACTAGATATCAGCCAAGAATATTTTGCCTTCAAAAGCTAAGATCTTTTAATGTCGGTGCTGCTATTTTACGCACTTACTACTGGAGTTGTATTGAATCAATTTTAACATTTTCGTTCCTGTGCTTAAATGTAAAAACCAAAAATATCCTGAATAAAGTGGTGAATGTGTGTGGCAAGGTTGTGGGTGAAATACAAGAACACTTAAGTCAGCTGTATGAATGCCATGTGGTATGGAAGGCCAGGGTGATTGTGGATGACAACAGCCCCGTCCTTGCTAAATGTAACAAGATTCTTCCATCTGGTAGATGATTTCATGTACCAAAATCTAATACACTATCCTTCTGCACTGAACATCATTTCTGAACAGATAAATCCATTCAAGCATCAGAGCAACGTGTGTGTGTGTGTAAATTACGTAAATTATTAGTTTGTTTAATGCGTCACTTTTGTATTTTCAATAACTGTTCTTTGAGTTCTAAAATATGTTACTGTGTACTGTGACGTGGTTAATGTGCAGTTACGTTTTAATTTCTCAAATGAGATAATAAAGTAATCTTGAATCATCCCACTCTGACTTCCAAAGCTCCAACAGATATTTATCAACATGTGACTCAGAGAAGAGAAAAGTCAGAGAATGGGATGAGCTCATATGAGGTGTCTCTGTTGAGGGCATCCTCAGCAACAGCCAGATTTCCTCTAATGCCCACACTGGTTGGGAACCCATATAATAACAAGCTCCATCTCATCTCTGATTAATTCTGTATGTAGTTTTACAAATATTTACTAGGATAGGGCGGTTGCTTGGAGGGATGAAAGGGAGTAAATAACTAGTTTTTTATGCCGTCAACCAAGGATGGTTAAATCAGGGTGAAACACATTTTATATTCCAAACACTAGAAGTGCTAAAAATATGTACATACTAAAACTGATACATTGTCAATTTAAAAATAAAGTAAAAAAATGGGCAAAAACTAAAACGGATTGAAAAATGATCACAAGATTATAATCTTCCAAAAATATATCATCCAAACATATTTCCTCAAATAAAATCCTCTGTGATTGAGCAGTAAAATAGCTTTCTCTTGTTTCAATAAAATCAGAACAAAACAGTAACATATGTTCAACAGTAAGTAGCTTGGTGTCTCCTCTTCCTTCAGTAAAAAGGTGTATTTAATAGGAGTGACCTATGTGTAAGATTTAAACATAAAAGGTTCTAAAGAATGCTATTTTTTAAGACAAAAACAATTTTTTTATCTTTTATATATGTATTTATTTATGATTTATTAATTATTTATAATAGGTTGTAGTTCCTTGATGAATACAGAGCCATCATCAGGAAGCCAGGAACTGTATGGTTTGCGACTGTTTAGTGGAGACAGCCGTTGCAGTGACTCCTTCCTCATTTTTGAACAGTCAGTGAATAAATAAACAATAATAAATTTTGCCCTAATAAATAGCATTCTTTTGAACCTTTTATGTGTTTGGATCTTGTTTTAGAACATTAACAGTCATTTTTGTTTCAGATTTTTAACCTTCACCCAAACCACTGAACTGACCATTTAAAGCAGAACCATGTTCGCACACAGAGTGACAGAAGAAGAATTAATCAGTTTTGATTGTGGACTGCTAAAAACATAGTGATCACTGACAATACTATACTAGATTTTGTCGCCACTGAAAGAAAGTATGAAACAAGCATTCATGTGCACACTTTATTACAAAAACACCACAGAATTTCCGCAGACAGTTGAACAAAAATATGATATGTACCATATTATATGAAGCAATCATTACTTAACCATTTCCTCACCTGTCTAATGTTGCTTTGAGACGCTTCACTGTCTGTTCAAGCTTTTCTATCTCTTCATCTTTCTCTCTGAGCTTGCTCTTCATCTTCTCAATGGTACGCTGCCACTTCTTGCTTTCTTCCCATCGCAATGCTTGCTCCATCTAGAATGACAAAGTGACCAAGTTAAAGATACTACAACTCTGTTAACAGATAAAACCACACAGCAGTATAATGATTCCATGATAGCCAGGCACAATTAAGTTTTTCGTGTACGTCAAAATAACTACTTATTTTAATGTAGCATTGATACACGCCAACCCTTTAAAAAAAAGAAAAAGATGTGCTGTAGTGAAAAATAAGTACATGATGTTGTATATAACTTGAAGTTCAGAGTATACTTTAGCATGGAACAGAGACAAGGAATGATTTTTATGTTTTCTTTGTGCAACATTTTTCTTAAATAAAAAAATAAAATAAAATAAATATATGTCTCTCATTTGTAAAACAACTTGCTCTTCCTGTCAATAGGCCATTTTGTTTTTAGACATCAATGAGGCATGTGCAACCCAAACACAGAACCTATCGACCAGCTAGAGACGCTTCTTCGAGTTTGAGACTTGAAGTTCAGAGTATACTTTAGCATGGAACAGAGACAAGGAATGATTTCTATGTTTTCTTTTTGCAACATTTTTCTTAAAAACTTTAAAAAAAATAATCTATTTGATCATACATGCCTCTCATTTGCTCTTGCTCTTCCTGCAACAGGCCATTTTCTTTTTAGACATCAATGAGGCATGTTCAACCCAAACACAGAACCCATCGACCAGCAATTAGAGATGTTTCTTCGAGTTTGACTTTGAGACAATATAAAATAATTGTATGTTGTGAATATTTTACAAAATGAAAAAGAATAACATAAAACTTGTATGCCACATCCTGCATTTGTATGGGTAAACACACAGGTGAAAAATGTGAAAAATAATGTGAAAGCAAGGTATAATTTTAACAGATTCTGTCATTTTTATTTCTTTTCCAAACTTTAATACTAACAAAGCTTGAATTATTGAAGCTTTGTATGATTCATTTCATATTTCACTGTCGTTCAGTTACTTTCACTTGTGATGTTTACCTGATGTGTGGTCCAGTGGCTGAGTGGTTCAGGTAACAGACAAATTTGGGACCTCTGTATTTGGAACCTAGAATTCCCACCACCTGGGGGAACCCTGGATTGAGCCCCATACAGGCTACGTCTGTATTCCCAAATTGGTTAAGTACACTACTTCAGTTTGGTTCTCATTTTGCAGTTCTTTTTCTTTTACATTTTGATTGTTCTTTTCCACTCCTCCGATCTTTCTTGGGGTGGGGTGGGGGTGTGTTCTTGCTTGTTTTTTGTTTATCTGTACTGATTTTTAACTCAATATTGTTGCACCATTTGCTTGCATTGCAATTGTATCAAGGACTGGTTGCCTGACACTATGACAGGCATTCATGCCTAAAGCTTTATCCTTGCAGATAAAAGGTTAAAAAAGAGAGCTATTTATCAGGACAAGCCACAACATGTGAATTTTTGGGGTAATCCCACAAGCTATAAAATGATGCTTAAATAACAGTTTAATGGTGAAATGACACTTAAACAATAGTTAAATGGTGAAAAATGATGAAAAATGAGATGGAGAGCTAAGCCACTTATCTGTTTTGGGTTGAGCTAAGTTGGACTTTGTTTTAGAACACTAGCAGTCTTTCTTGTTTCTTTATCCTTGCATAATAAAGTTCACTCAGTCAGTCAGTCTCTTTGTCTCTGTAGACATATTATACCTATTTCTCTCTATCTCCCCTCTCTTTTAGTTATACAAAAGCTTGAGCAGTTTCAGAAAATATAACGTACGGACAAAAATGGACAGACATGGTCACAAAAGGTTCAGCAGTTTCACAAAATACATACTATTTGTTCAGTTTCATCATGCCATCTGTCTGGAATTTGCTGCCTGCTAGTCTGCAAAATCACCCCACTCTGTCCTAGTTCAAAACCCAGCTCATAACTTTTTTCTTTAGACAGGCCTTTTCACAAACCTAGCTAGGCCATTTCTGTGACCATTGATTATATGTCTATATGTATATGAGCATGAATGGTGTGTGCTAGCACACTGAGTTTTTGTTTTGCAAAAAGACTTGCACTCCACAAGAACTATCCATTATTATGATTATTTTGCACAGACAGTTGTCTAAATCTCAAATTCAAATCAACTTACTGAATTTTTATTCTCAAATCTGACTAAGATGACCAGATACCTATTTTACTCACTCACCTTTGATTTTTCTTCTTTCTGTTCATAGGGTTTTTCAGCAGTGTGTTTCTTCTTCAGTTCATCCTCCAGGTAACGATTTCTTCGCCGCATATCCTCCAACTCTTGCATCCTCTCAAAGTCACCAGTTTTCTGAACTCAGGAACAGAAAGTAATGCAAATTTAGAATGCATTTACCAAATCACAGTTCTAAAAAAAGAAAAAAGAAAAAAAGAAAGACCTCCGAAATCTCAGGTGTTTACTATACATACCTTCATCACCACTATGAGGAGCAAATATTCTAGAGGATGTATTATTCTTACTATTTTTGTCATTATTACAATTGATATATCATCTTCTTTATTACCGAAGTAACATGGTACTTTCAAAATTCACATTTAAACAAGGCTTGTTGTTCTTCAAATGTTGCTTAACATCCACAGAGACTTTAAGGACTATTAGGGACAAGGAGCCCATGACAGCCACCTCAATTTTCGAACAGCTCCTGAGCTCTTGAGTCCCCCCCCCCCCCCCCCCCCACCCAGTGCCTTACGTAATACTGCAAGTCACAGGGTTATTGCAAGTATATACCAACTCTGTTTACACTTTGTCTTGTTATTGGTAATACAGCACACCTAGATTGTTTGCAATGAGATCAGTGGTACAGTTTAATAATATTGTGACCCATTGCTGTGACTTTGATCTTAAACACAGCAACCCAATCTTTTTACAAAACACTCTGGCTCATGATGGTGCACCACCAAATTAAACTCTGGCTTATGATGATGCATCATCAAAGTTTGGTTGCTGAAGGATCAGCAGTTTACACAATATAGCAGAAACAGGCATATTCTGAATTTGTTACCAAAAAGCCTGCTGATATGAAAAATACTCCTTCGCTTTAGATCTCAGCCAAAAACCCAACTAGTCTGTGCACAGTATGTTTTTGTTTGCTTGTTGTTGTTTTTTCTGTGTGATTATGTAAACTGCACTCCTGGATGACATATGCTACAGAAACAGAAATACAAAATACTTTATTCATCCCATTGTGGGAAACTACAATGTCAACTCACACATGTTGTGGCATACAGTCTCACAAGTATACAAGAGGCAAGAGGAAAACGTTTCCAATCCTTTACTAGTCAGCTTCCGTGCCATAGTACAAGACAACAAAGACAAACTGAACATACTGAAATTACAGCATCAGTTTCGTATCACATTCTCCTTTCCTTAAAAAAGTAATAACACTCAAACAGTTATTCTCTTCTCACAAAACTGTAAAGAAAACACAATTGTATTACCAATCTTAGCATACGGACACAAATCAAACTCATCCTTTGGATTCAAGACATCAATGGCCTTTGATGTAAATCATTCTTAATTAAACTGGTCTCTAAATAACTAAGATCAGGTATAATCAAAATGTAGAAATAATGATTTGTATGATAGTTTTCTTGTTATTTTGTTGCTTTTCCGTGCTCTAGGTGACAGTCTTTTCAACTGGTGTATTCCTTATATCGGACAGGGGCTCTGATCACCCGACTGGAACGTGTTCTAATGGTCTCTTGACCAGATTGCGAAGGTGATTCATCCTTTCAACCAGTAGTAGGGTCATGCTCCGGATGGATGGCAGAGGGAATTTCCAGTGGGGTTGGCCGAGGATGAGTCTGGGTTGTCATGCCAGGCTGGTTTCCAGTGTCTGCACAGTCCTGTTCGGAAACTTCCCTCAAGTGTCCTCTGTTGCATCAGATGTTGGACCCCTGGTTTGCTATGATGTTGTAGGACCTTGGTTCTCTGCTGTGCCCTGTAACTTCACCTGGTATCCAGGTCTTGTTTGCCTTGTCTAGAACTCTAATGTTATGTCCTTTGTGGAGAGGAGGGAGACTCTTGCCCACATGTCTGTCATAGTTGGACACGTTGACTATCTGTGATCCAAATGTTGACGTTGGGCAACAGTGATGGGAGATGGAGAGGTGCAGGAAGGAAGCAATGTGATAACAGGCCTGCCCATCAACATCTCAGCCAGTGATGGCAGCTTGGAGTTGACTGGGGTTGCTCAAAGGTTGAGCTTGGCAAGGTGCATGCTCTGTTTCTCCTTTTTACATTTCTTAATGATCTTCTTGATGGTCTGCACCTGTCTCTCTAAGAACCCATTGGACTGGGGAAACCTGGGGGATGAGGTGGTGTGTTGGATGCCCCACTTGTGGACAAAGTCCAGGAATTGTTTCCCAATGTACTGTGGTCCGTTATCACTGACAATCTCATTGGGTCAGCCAAACAGTGACACAGCTTTTCTGATTTCCTCTGTGACGTTCTCACTTGTGGTAGTGTGTAGGGATGTGACTATGGGATATTTTGAGAAGTAGTCACATATCAGCAGGAAATGCTCGCCATCTACCTTGAACAAGTCCGTGCCCAGTTTCTTCCAAGGGGCCATCGGTGTGTTATGTGGTACGAGGGACTCCTTCCTGTTGCAGTTTGCTAGCTCTTGACACAGGGTGCAGGTCCTGGTCATTCGTTCAATGTCTTTGTTGAGGTTTGGCCAGTACACACCTCTGGCCAATAGTTGGGTCTTCTCAATGCCTTGGTGAGACTGATGGAGTTGGGCAAGAATGTCTGCTCGAGGACTCTCTGGGATGAGGACTTGTTTTCCTTTGAAAATGATGCCATCCTCAACAGCCAAATGGAATGACCAGAAGACTCATACATCAGTTGGCAGACCCTTGTTGCTGTCACGCCACCTTTGGATGATGGTTTCCATGATTCATGGTCGAATCTCTGGCTGTCTGATCTCGAAGTTGATGCTGTTTCCTCTGTGAAAAGTTGACCAGGTCTACGTCACAGTGGTGAACTTCTGCTGTCATCATCTCAACGCCATCAACTCTGAGATCCAACTTGACTGCACCCTTGCCCTTTGGATTTGGCAGCCTCGACAGAGTGTCTGCCAGGGTCATCATCTTTCCTTGGCTTGGTGATACTTGATAGTGAAGACATAGCCACTCAGGGACATCCTGAGATGACGGAAGACCACCTCCAATGCTTCCACAAGCTCAAAACAGCAATCTCAGCAAAGTCGTGTGTCAAATACTTTGACCCAACAAAACCCACCACACTGGAGGTTCAATGAAAGGCCTAGGCGCAGCAATTTTGCAGAATGGTCAACCTGTTGCATTCACATCCAAAGCGTTCAACTCGGCGCAAAGCAACTACCCAAATATTGACCAGGAAATGCTCACTGTTGTGTTCGGCATCAATCGCTTCCACACATACCTGTATGGACACCCCTTTCAAGTGACAACTGATCACAAGAGCACCACCCAGGCTCCAGAGGATGCTCCAGTAAATACAAGGATACGACTTCACCATCGAGTATCACCAAGGAAAGACAATAACAATATATTTTATTCATCCCAGTGGGAAATTAAAGCTGTTGTTCGATAGCACAATGATGAACATATCTCAATAATTCTAAGTCATGAAACACGCACATACACACTCTTACATATGCCCCCTTCCTCTCAATCTGCATACACTAATATCAAACCCCAAATTACCAGGAATAATGCTTTCTCCGTCAAACCTAAACGTAAAAAAAAAACTAAAAATCATTAGGTTTGCACATCCCCAACCCTCCCTTAGAAAGTTATCATCCTCAATAGATGTCTTGATGCATGCACACACTCAGTTAATGACTGGTATAATTTTCATTAAAAACTGAGAGCCAAGGGTAAAAACGAGGCTTTATAACGGTTTGTATTTGTTCTCGGAAGTAAAAATCTTCTACTCCTGTTGCTACATCTGCTATCAAAGTAGTGTCTTATTGGGTGTGTAGGGTCATTTAATATTTGCATTAGTTTTCTGTACAGTCTCTTTTCATGTGAATTCTTAAAACTGTCCAGTGGCTTTCCTACAACATGACTTGCTTTTTTTTACAATCTTTTCCAACCTCCCTCTATCTAATTTTGAAATATTCCCACCCCAACAGACAGAACCAAACATAATAATACTACATATTACAGCATTATAAAAAGTTACTACCATATCTGAATTTACTCCAAATGATCTCAGCTTTCTCATGCAATACATTCTCGAGTTCACTTTTTTTCAGCACAGAGCTGATGTTCTCTTTCCAGTTCAATTTACTATCAAAAACCACACCTAAGTACTTATATGTATCTACACTCTCCACTGCTTCTCCTTTAATGTAGACTGGTTTGGGGCATCTTTGATTATTCCTAAAATCAATGTACATCTCTTTCATTTTGGAAACATTCAAATACAAGTAATTTTTAACACAAAGTTTTAAATATGCTTGTGGTATATTGCATCTTCATCATTACAAATTTTTCCAAACAGTTCTGTATCATCTGCAAATTTTACTACAGGACATGACTCAACAGAGCTTCTACTGTCAGCTGTATACAAAAAGGGTGCTAAAACTGTACCTTGAGGTGCACCAGTGTTTGTACTAATAGCAGATGACAGTAATCCATTTAGCCGTACATACTGAAGTCTGCTTGTAAGATAGTCAAAGATCCATGAAATAATGGACGACGGTAGTTTCATGTTTAAAAGTTTTTGAACAAGTATTGTTTTAAATGCACTGGAAAAATTGAAGAACATAAGTCTTACAGTACTTCCTGTTTTCTCTAAATGTGAGTATAGATTTTCTGAACTGTATAAAACCGCATCACCAGTACTCCTGTTTTTCCAGTAAGCAAACTGTAGTGGATTGAGGTAATCTTTTACTAACTTTTCCAATCTACAGAGGACCATGCATTCACATACTTTCACCACAGCAGAGGTAAGCGCTACAGGGCGAAGATCATTCATGGATGATATGACAGGTCTTTTTGGATAGGCACAATGCATGCTGCCTTCCAACTAGTTGGAGCAGTATTTGTGGAGAAACATGCATTAAATATAATGCAAAAAATGTACACAAGCTGTTCAGTGCATGCTTAAGTACTCATGGTGCAATGTTATCTGGGCCAGTGGCTTTGTTGGGATTCGCATGCTGAAATGCTCACCGAACCCTGTCCTCACTTGTATTGAGCCTTTGAAAGTCATCCTCCTCAGCAGCCACTCTATTCAAAATATCATGAATCTGCCTATGTTTTTGTGAAAAATTGTTACAGTCAAAACGATTGAAGAATTGATTCAGTTCATTGACTTCGCCGGCAGTGTTCACTGAGGCAATTTTCTGTGAGTTACCGTTTACATATTTGCTCATCAACTTCATACCACTCCACATGCTTCTCATATTATTATATGTGAATTACTCTGTTTATTTTTTTATACTGTTCCTTTTCTTTACGAATTTCCTCTTTCAGATGACGACCCTGGCAGACACTCTGTCAAGGCTGCCAAATCCAAAGGACAAGGGTGCAGTCAAGTTGGATCTCAGAGTTGATGGCGTTGAGATGACAACGGCAGATGTTCACCACTGTGACATAGACCTGGTCAACTTTTCACAGAGGAAAATGTTTCCAATCTTTTACTAGTCAGCTTCCACACCATAGCATAATTATATTGTATAAGCGGGAAGATGAGAGTGCAGCTTGGTGGTGAACTGTTTGAGAACATTCAACAAGAAAGTCAAGAAACCAAAGAATCAGTCTTGGATTAACGTCACGTTTCAAGTTTGCTTGCCTTGAGATGTGGTTGTATTGTATTGAAGACAGAAGAAAAGTAGATGAAGAGAATTCAGACAAATGAACCTGTTTTTTCAAGGTGAGTATATGCATTTTGCAAAAAGAGTGAGTGTTGCATCTTTGGTGCTTCTGTTGTGCTTATATGTGAAATGGTATGGGTCTAAATGGGGCTTCATATGTTTCACGAGTTGGTGAAGGATATGTTAAAAACATTTTATTGCAAAAGATTTCAAAGCTATCAGAGGATAATCATTTAAACAAGAAGGATTAATTTTTTTAATTTCAGAAACTATGTGAACAACTGACTGAACACAACAGAAAGCTTTGAAGTACACAATTTCAAAAGTCTTCCACAGATGTTGTCAAGATCAATTGCTTTCCTGGTGTTAAACTTCAGAAAAATATAGCACATGAACTCAATGTTTCAGCTGAGAATGCAACATATATTTATCAGTGTGTGAAAGGTAAATCAATAATTAAAGTATTTATAACATGCAAAATCTTGTCTGTAAAGCCTATTTTTAGCACGTGCGTGTGCGCGCACACACACACACACATACAGAGGCATCTGCACACATGAGCATACTGACTACACAAAGCTTAATTTACACAACTTAAAACAGGCAGTAAAGAGAGAATTGAAATGGATGAAGACAGCAGTGTGGAAAGGAAAATATCGCAGGTCCATAGTTTTGGGAAAAGAAATGTTTTGATGTTACACTTGCATGAGACCAGAGAGGGTTTCTGTCGGAGAGAAAATGGAAGTGGGATACCACCAATCCAAAATACATAAACTAACAGCAAGATGTACGTCATCAAAAAGATTTCCAACTGACATAGCTTACTGTGTTTTGTTTCTGTTGACTGGGTTGGCATGTCAATTTTTTGAACAAGTGCATAGTATATTAAAAGCCTCTGAACACTATGCCCAAGCTCCCCCACCACTTCCCTTTGTTTCTTGTCTTTGGCTCTTGTAGCAAGCACCACAACCATTGCAACAGTCACTTTATCATCTGAATCAATCACAAATATCAGTGCAGCCTGAGCTTCAAAACCAGTTGTGTCGTGACAAACTTTCCCATTTAAAGGACAAGTCCAAGGTTTGGGGTGATTTTTGACACAATTTCCATTACAGTTCGCTGAGAACAATGATGTAGGTGAAATTGTGATGCATGAAAACAGGCATTTTCTGTTGTACCGAAAGCATCGCCATAACGCTGAAAATCATGTGCACCTATGTGCACTACATCACTTTAGGGAGTCGCTGCAAAATGGCTAGTAGCCACAGGGTAACCGACTTGGAAAAAAATCCAGTTCGAATCTCCAAGGATGAAGCTCCGACGCCATTGTCAGTAGTTGGGCCTTTTGGTTTATTTCCTCCTTGTTATTTCATCTTTCTTGAGCCTTGTTACGTGCGTGGCGTTTCAGTCTTTTTTGTTCTGTTTACTCTAGCTTTCACAGCAGGCTAGACCTCATCAGGGAGCCTGCCTTTTATAGAGTGTTTTATTTTATTTTCCCAATTTATCCTTGTTTGTTTCATCATATGTAAAAATGAAAAAGTGTTGTTCGTTCTAGTTCAATAGACTAGCGATTTCGTGGCCTCCTTGGGTTAGGGTTTGGGGTTGGGCTAGTTACCGGTTCTTGCCATTCACTGTTTTTTTCTCTTTGCTTGCCCTTTTGTTTCTCGAGTTATATCGTTCATTTACAATGTACGAGTGAGGGGGTAGTCTCGATGGTTAACGAGACCGCTCCTTCTTTCTTTGTGTGGGTTAGTTCATGAACGTCTGTTGTCCTGCCATGTTGTTGTCACTGCTAAGTGGGTTGTATCGTGTACACGGATTACGTGTATCCAGCCTTTGTCCCGCTGCTCGCTTTGAGAAAGTGTTGTTGTTTTCTCTCTCTTTTCCCCTTTTTTTTCACCATGCGTTCTTTCTTTTTGATCTTTGGTTTATTGGCCATTTCATACCTGCTTGTAAGCTTGCCTGATTAGGGCAGCCATTTTGTATTTCTCTTGTCATCTGCATTTGTTTACATCCCGATGCTTTGTCGTCGGTAGTCCTGATTAGCTTTTTGCTTTATCAATCTGCAGCCTTTGTTTTTCTAGATGGATGCCGGGTTAGTGAGGGGTTAGTTTAGAGTTAGTTATGGTTAGTTTGGCTTTCCATCTGTTTCTCGTTGGCACAGTTACTTTTGCTCTGTGCTCTTATGACTGTAGTCGTCCACTCCTTTGTTGCAGACAGTAGTCTATTAGACTGTTGTGATTTGGTGGTGTTTTTGGAGATTTTAACTGGAATTTTTTCAAAGTCGGTTACCATGTGGACAGCCCTACAAATTCCGCTTTGAAGCAAACCCCATTTGGTATTCCGCCATAAAGTTTATGAAATCGCACTCAGTGAAGTGCTCGCTACACAAATGGGCATGACTGAGGTGCAGCATCAAAGTCAGCTTGTTTGAATTGTACAAATTTGACCCATTTTCGCCTCATAGCGGGTTGATTCCGCAGGAACTTGTGCATAGTTATGCTTTGGGTTGCTTGTGAGTTGTTACAGTTTGCTGCAACACAGTAGGCCGGTATGGTTAGAGCTTTTTGTCTACCACACGCATACACATTTAATGAACAATCTAAGATGGCAACCGCACTGACTCCCCAGACTGACATCACTTCTGAGAAAGTCACGTGACTGATGGAGAACCCGAGACAGCAGTCTCAGCCAGCCTACAGAAAATAAAATTGATTAAAAACCAACAAACATTTTTCTTCATTTTTTATTTCATTAAATCTCAAACTAGTGACTCATTTGTCAATCATTTCAATGGTCATTTTGCATACTTAAAAACCTTGGACTTTTCCTTTAAGAACAAATGTTTCCAAAGCGAGCAAGCCCATGTATGATGTGTGATACAGATCAGTGTCAGACACATTTGAATTCATTGCGGTGTGTGTGTGTGTGTGTGTGTGTGTGTGTGTGTGTGTGTGTGTGTGTGTGTGTGAGTAGTGTGTGTGTTTGTTTTTCCGTATAATACTTCATGTAAATTATTTTGGTAGGACTGTGCCCTACATGTGTATAGAATATTATATTTAGGTTAACATGTATCATGTGAGCACTAAGGACATTGATGAGCATATGATAAATGTACATTATTATTATTATTATTAAATCCTATGCACATACACAGTTCATGAAGTTTGTTCCCCTATTAAAAACTGGTTTTACAGAGTTTATTACAGTTCTAAATATCAAACCTACCTCTTTCATTTCTTTCTGCATTCTGGAATGCAAAATGGACCAGTGGTGTTAAAAGAATTCTGAGTTCACAAACCCGACAAGAATAACAACTTTTCACATTTTGTGTGTCTTTCACACAACAGAACTGTAATAAACTCTGTTTTCATCCAACAAATGTGTGAGTGGTTGTTTAAAATCCCAGTAAAAACACTGATTATGTAATACTAAAAGCAACATGCACACATACATACACACATACCACCCCCCCACCACCCCTGACACACACATGCCCTGCCGCCCCCGACACACACACAAGAAAACAGCATACTAGGAAAAGAGAGAGAGAAAGCAATCACACAAATGGTACCTGTAATTTTTGAGTGCTAAAGCGTTCCAACTTTTTCTCCAACTCGTCTACCTCTGTCTCCAGTTTGGTCTTGCTGTTGCGTAGCTTGCTGTTGGCTCGCTCTTTGCGACCTGAAGTTATGCATCAGCTTCAAAATAACTAGGAAAATAAAATATTGGAACAGCAAAGATGGAAAATCTAAATGTGGGAATCTGAAGGCTGCAGAAAGCCCCATGTGTGATTTTGGGGCAATGCCCAAGTGGGGTTCAGTGGCAAAGCCTTCTGAAGCTGATTGATTTTTTTTGCTTCCTGCAATTAGAAAACTGTTTTTTAATTGCTATCATGTTAGACTGGAAATTGTCCAAAAAATGTGACAGTGCACAAGCTTACCAAGTTCAGTTGCAAAAGAGGTAGTAGTCAAGAAGATATCCACCCACAAAGTGTGGCACTGATGATATGCAAACAGACAGATGATAGTGAATCCAATACATAGCATAAACTGCTACTGGGATACATCATACAACCAACCAAGAAATGTACCAGCCAGCCACACCATGGACCAAATACCCAACGTAAGACTTTAATGCTTACTTAGTTCTTCTTTTACATCCTCCAGTTCAGCCTGCAGCAATCCCTCACTCTCCTTGCGTTTCTTCAGTTCTCGTTTAGTGAGCTCAAGCTGAGACTGGGCCTCTTCCAGTTGTTCCTGCACACAAAAGACATGATCATGTCATCAGGAACTATGTAGCTTTCATAGTTTATGTTTATGAACAGTCATGACCAAATGAAATGAAGAAACTGACTACTCTGTGATGTGGGATGGGGTGAGAAAGGGGACAGTTGATGGGATTTGAACTGTTGACCCTGGAGAATTTTTTTTATCCTGTCGTTCCTGCTGGGATTCAAACCCATGTCTTTTTGATCACGAGTCCAAGCTCTACACTGAGCTAGCCCCACTTTCCAAAGATCATCTATTACTCATAAATTATTAATATTTTGTCTGTGAAACCAACTCTTCAATGGTTTTCTTGTAGCGATTGCAACCCTTCAACAAGAAAATCCAACCACAAAAGCTTCAGTTTTGTCATTGTTCATAAAATAATAAGGTATTAATGTCCAAATGTGTATTTAAAAAGCAACAACTTATCAGGTCAAAATGAGTCCAGGCAAGATCAAGAGGAGGGAGGTGAGCTGGACTCTCACGAAGAAGTTAGATGCTTTTGCGGGTCCAGGCGAGATCAAGAAGAGGGAGGTGGTGCTGGACCCTCAAGTCAGCCCAGATGAGATCAAGAGTAGGGAGGTGGAGCTGGGCTTGAGATTTGGACTTCTTTTGCTTCAGTTGTTTCCCAATGGCGAAGCTATGGACATTGTCTTTGTGACTCTGTTCTGCACAGCAGTTGGGACAGCAATTGTGTGGTACGGTAGTTGCTGCGCAATGCCTGATGGACACTGCCATAACATTTTGTTGTTCTGGCGGCAGTCCACGGCAGCCTTGGTCTTCTGAGTTGGCGCCTGTCTTTACTCTTCTTTCCCCCCTTGTCCCCGTCCCTAATAGACCATCTCGCCTCCGTGGACGTTAAGCAAAATTATTCATTCATTCAGGCCAAAACAAAATCCAACAACTTACAAGTCAAATTCTGATTTACCCTTCTTTTTAAGAGAATAGACAAATAAAGTTGAATGAAATGGGAAGGCAGAACTCAAAAGGACAGAATTTCTGTCAGTGTAGAAAGTATGCAAAGCTACATTCAGATCTACTCTAGGTTTAAAAGAGGGTCTGCATCTGGTAGTTCTGGGTTCTTTGTCTGGGGACCCAGTACCTGTACCTTTGTTTCTGAACCAAATGTAAGGCAGGTGGCTTAGAATGAGTCAGAATTAGTAAATCAAACTGAAGACAGAAACATCTTGTGGCAAAACAAATAATAACACTCTTAATACCTACTCATATTATAACACTCTTAACACCTACTCATACTGCTGCTTTTCAAATTTGGCAAATCTTTAGCATTGGACTTTTACCAAGAAGTGGTATACCAATATTTCTTTTTTTTCTTCTGTTATTATGCCACACTCTCACTGTAACTAGAGCATGGGCGAACCTGTACATGCAGGTACTTACAGATATGTCTTTCGTGTGGGCATCAATCAGTCGTTGAACATTACGCTCCTGCTGTGCTTCTTCAGCATGTGCCAACACATTGTTCTGTGCCTGGGCTACCATGTCCGCTCTCAGGTCCGTTAGTGCCTTGCTCAATGCCTATATGAACATGTGAATGAATACAGTACTGGAAAAACAATTGATAATCAAACATTCTGAGCAAACACACACACACACACACACACTAAAACAATGACAAGAACCACACACACACACGACGACAACCACACACATATCTTGCAGCAGCCATTTGCCTGAAACTATATCATAGGACAGGTCAGGATATTTTGTTTTGCCTTAGATCCAAACACTTAAAAGGTTAAAGAGAATGTTTATTTAATATGACAATACACAATATGTGAATTTTCAAGGTACGCCCCCGCCCCCTTTTTTAAGTGACAAAGCAACAATTAAACAACAGTGAAAAATGAAAATATAGGCTACTTATCCTTCTTTGGTTGTGGTTTGTTGATGTCTAGTGATTCAAAGAATGTTTTGCCGTACATCAGATTTCCAGGTAAGAAAATGGGCATCAAAGTCTTGGAAGCCTACCATTTCATCACGCTCTATGGCAACTGGCCCCAGTCAAGGCAGTGAAGATTTTACACCTGCATGCATGTAGTGATGTACTATGTAATAAGACCAAGACTTGTTGTAGGTGCTGTAGACTTCTTTATTCATGACTGCAAGGAGGCATTCCAAACCAGGTGAATATGGTAACATCATTGTGCAAAGTCATTCATGTGACAGCTTCACATAACTGATAATTCCTGCGTTATGTTAATGCATAAAACTATGTAAGCACAAGATGCCATATATCTAAACATCTTCTTTTGAGTTTATTGCAACATTGTGCATTGGACTAAATATTTGTACCTTTCTGAGATGGTGAAGTTCCAAAAATCAAACCAGTCCCAAACCAATTTGTCCAAATTTTAAGTGTTGACATTTGACTTGAATTTATTTTGAAGCTGTCCCAGTCAGATGTCAAGGCACAAACAAATTTCTTTTACATGCATTCACACTTTCATTCTTGAAAATCAGCATCCCAACAAACTTGTTTTTTTACTATTACTAAGCTAATAAATGAATTTCTATTAATTTTCAATAAGAAAATTTATATGACCTGATTCATATTAGAATAAAAACAAATGAAACTTTAAATGTGACTAGGATTAAAACAAATGAAACTTTACATGACTATAATTAAAGCAAGCTCTCACTATACAGAGCTTGGAAACTGCACATAAGACTCTCCTGACTACACAGAACCTATGGCACGGATGCTGGAAGCTCTCAAACTACAAAGAGCTTGGAAACTGCACAAGCTCATGGACTACACAGAGCATGGAAACTGCAGAGAGCTTTTGGCAACAGTGCATATGTATTTCTTCCTCCTCCCTGAAATGTCTAGGCCCTTGTGCAGCTCTGGTGTTGTTGCTTTTCAAGTAGTCATAATAGATGTGGAAGGAGGACTTAAACATGGCAAGCCCATGATGACCTTTGAATCAATGTCCTTTGAATCTCCAATGCCCTGTGAATCTGATGCAGCTGTAACTGCCATTGATGACCTGGCGAGGCAAAGGGAACTTCTGGAGATGCTTCCCCTTCCGACACAGAACCCCAGCTGGAGAGCTAACGAGATAGGTGCAGTTTTCAGGATCAGCTGTGACAACCGTCCCTTCTTTGTTCCATGCACTTTCCCTGTATGTCTTTGTCACTGCAAGGCTCTGGCATGGGGAGTTTTGTTTTCACCTGTCTCCCCATCAACACCTCTGCTGGACTGACGTCTGTGCTGGAATGTAGTGTTGCCTGCTAGTTCAGGAGAGTCACACTTGGAGATGCCCGGTGATGGATCTCTTTGCAATTTCACTCTGCTCTCTGCTATACCAGTGGCCTGTGGGAAAGCTGGACTGCCGGTCTGGTGCTTAAAGTCAAATTTGTGAGCACAATCACAAAACTCTTTAGATTGGAACTGTGGATCATTATCAAATACAACAGTGTCAGAAATCCTGTGTGCAGCAAAGATGTGTTTAAGTTTGCTGATCACCACTGCTGCTGTCATGTTATGAAGCTGGATGATTTCCAGCCACTGGGAATAGTTTTCAATGGCCACCATGTAGTCTTTCCCTCAAAGGAAAGGAGATCTGCTGCAAACTTTAACCACAGTCAATCAGGTTGAACTGAGGCACAAAGTGGCTCACTATGCTGCACTGGATGATGTTCCCTGCATTCTCATCACCCATCAATAAACTGATCCAGGTCACAGCTGAGAACTATCCACCACACTGCCATCTGGTCCCTCAGGCAGCACATCTGTAGCCCCTGGTGTGTTTCATGAAGTTTCACCAGGATGTTATGTCACTGGTTCATGGGAACAACAACCTGGCCACAGTATACAAGCATATGCCTTTGATGATGGAAAGCTCACCTTGTGCCTGTTGGTATGTCTGCAGGTAAGCAGACACCACATGTGGCTAGCCATTGCAGACATACTTGATCACTTGCTGCAGCTCTTTGTCGTTGGTACCTTTCAAGACGTCCAGACATGTACTGCTGATAGGCCTTTAAGCCTCAACAGCATCATTGTATTCATACAAAGCTTCATCAAAGTCCTTGTCGGTCAGAGAGTGATCCATTTGGACTTATGGAAAGAGCATATGCAATGACAAGGCTCTTCCCTGAGACATAATGAACATTGACACTGAACTTCATCAGTCATCAGTCTCATCAGCAGTTGTTGGCACCTCACAGTACAATCAATGTCCTTGGTGGTCATGAGTGGTACTAGAAGCTTATGATCTGTTTGAAACTCAAATGATCTAAGCCTATCAGGTACTTGGCAAACTTGTTGCATGCCCACAATGAATCAACACTCCTTTTCTATTGGTGTATACCTGCACTCGGCATCAGTTTGTGTTCTGCATGCAAAAGCAATGGGAATGAGCATACCTGTGCTCAGCATCTGCATGCAGAAGCAATGGGAATAAGCTTGTCTCCATTCCACTACATGATGGCCATAGCTGCTGCTGGCAGCACTAACAACAGTTTTTTTCTTGGGGTCAAAAAATCTCAATGCAGTCATGGTGGCAATGTCCATCTTGGCACTTTCAAAAGCCTTCTGTTGTGCCAGACCCCATGACCATACACAGTCCTTCATATGATCAATCACAGGCTTCAACACTGTTGCCATGTTGGGCATGAACTTGCTGAGGTAGTTGAACATACAGTCTGCAACTCAGTGACAGAAGTGGGTAGAGGCATATCAGCAATGGCTCTGACCTTCTCTGGGTCTGAGCTTATTCCTGACACACCGACTACATGCCCCAAATATTTCAGTTCTGATTGTCTGACTGTTTTTGTTTTGTTTTTTAAAGTTCAACCTTCTGTCATGCTTCTCCATGGTGCAGTCATACACAATGGTGTCGTCCATGATTACATCACAGACTTTCAATCCTTCCAGGACCTCCCTCATCTTTGAAAGCATATTGGCCCTAGGGCAGCATTCAAACAAGAATCTCCCCAAAAGGGTGATGAAGGTGGTCAAGGACTTGCATTCCTCTTGCATCAAGTGTTGAGAATGTGGTTGTATCTGCTAGTTTTCGAGCAACGTCATCTAGGTTTGGCAGCATACAATATGGAAGATTCTATGTTGGGCTTCACCACTGGAACCATTGGAGCACACCAATCTGTAGGTTCTTTGACTCCTGTCTGATGCCAGCTTCCAGCATTCTCTAAAACTCTACCTTCACCTTCTGTTGTCGAGTAATGGGAACTATATGCACTGCTGTGACACTGTATGGTGTTGCATTTTTGCATTGTTTCAGCCAAATTGGCACTGGGTTGGTCTTCAACAGTCCTATGGAGCCCAAAATGTCACACTTGATTTTATCCAATCATTTGAGGAAACCCACCTATTGAGCTGCCTTGCAACTGAGAAGGTTATTGCCCAATCTGTTCCTCACCACAACTATGCAAAACTTGAACAGTTCTTCTTTGATGACTGTCTTTGCACAAAACTTGCCCTCTGGTGCCAGTCTTTCTTCTGGAGAGGCAAGTTGTATATGTGAGTTAGCAAGATGTAGTTATAACCAAACTGTTTTGACTGGGCATAAAACACCAAATTACTTACTTATTTCAGCTTCTCATATAGCTGTTTGTTCACGTTTGAAACATTTTCCCCAGTATCAATCTTGAATGGGACTTCAACTCCTTTGAGGCGAATGTTGACAGTCCAAGGCTTACAGTCATCTTCTATGACAGATTCAATGCAAACCTGATCATTTTCATCCTCTTCTGCAACTCGTGTATGCTCCAACACATGCAGACATAGTGATTCTTGCACTTACACCCATTGCAAATTTTGCCCTGTGGAGGACAGTGTCTCTCATCATGCTGCAGGCCACATTGCCCACACTGCCCTTTCAGACCTGAAGTATCCCCTCTTGTTTGTCCCTTGCCTCTGCCATGGTGGTTCTGAAATTCAGTGTAGTCTGATTTTCACCTTAACTGACTCATGACACCCCTAATGGCCTGTGTTGTAACAGCCCTATGTCCAAATTTTCACAGGGCTTTATCTGCCTGGTTGGAGACTTTGTTGTTTTTTCATTGTTGCTTGATTTGTTTGTGTTGCCTAGCAATCCCAAATGCCTTTATCAGTGTCAAACCATGTGTGAATTGGAGTCTTTCTTTCAATTTTCTCTCTCTCAGCCCCACATCCAATCTGTTGTGTACTTGATCTTTCCATCCTTGTACTAACAATGAGTTAGAAGTGATCTCAAGTGTCTATAGAACTCTTCTAGTGTCTTGCCTTCCCTTTGCTGCAACTCTTCTATTGTACTGCCTCCCCTTTGCTGCCTCTCATGAAACTTTCTTTGCTCATGTATCATGTTACATTTCATGATGAAATATTCATCAAACTTATGAATCAATGTATGAAAGACAGTGTCCATTTCCTGAACTTCTCTGGCAGTCACCCTAACCCAAAGTAATTGTCTTGAACTCAAGATTTTGGAAGATCTCTGATTCAGCACCAATGATGTACAACAAACTGTCTCATTGTGTCTCACCTGACTCTTGGGTGAGCCTGGAGGCTGATCTGAATCACCAGAACTCCTGGCAAACTGGCTATTCTTCTGCCCTGAAGGAGAATTTCTGTGGTGGACTGATTTTGAACATACTGGTTTACTTTTGACACTATGTAATAAGACCAAGACTTGTTGCAGGTGCTGTAGACTTCTTTAAGATTGCAAGGAGGCATTTCACCAGGCGAACATGGCGGTGTCAAAGTTGTGTGAAGTCATGTGACCACTTTACATGACCAATAATTCCTGCGATATCTAAATACATAAAACTATGTTTGCAAAAGATGCCATATATCTAACCATACTAAGCAAATATTTCACACACACACACACACACACACACACACACACACACACACACACACACACACACACACACATTCAGCCACTGCCCTTCCCCTTCACAAACTGTCTAATTGTTACCCAGACTGTTACAATTTTCACATTGGACACACTGACATTATTTGAACAAGAAAAGCAAATTGTTTAATCAATTCACATTCAAAATTCCCCTGAATGACTGTTGTCATATTTATTCTGGTAATATGTAAAAATGATCAAACACAGACATAGAAAATTTTGAATGTGATCAGATGAAAATTTACAGAGAAGCATCTCTTCAGTTTGTAATTATCAAATTTTGCTGCAAGACTTGCTTAATGAAGTTGAAAACAAAGCCATAGTCACTTTAAAAAGTTTCAAACATGTTATCATTTGACATGCTTACACCTTGTGTCAGCATCAGCTCACTGTTTTTTGGCATTAAACATTACAGAAAGCACTCTAGCATTTTTGACATCAGTGCTGTAATAATTTGGCACCATAGCCTTCAGTGTTTTGTTTTAAACTTCATAGTCTCCCACATACTAAACACTGCAACAGGCATATGCTAATTATTGGCTTGTTCACATTGTAAAGCCTGATGGTGTCTGAACTCATGCAGAATCAACACACCTGGGAGTTAATTAACACTTGAAATATGTAACACAAGTACAACAACAAAGACCTGAGTAGCCTATTGTAACTCTCACCTGGCATGCATGTAAATAAAAGGTACATAAACTCCACCAGAGGTTACACCTAACATGCATGTAAATACAAGGTACATAAACTTCACCAGAGGATGCAACCTCTGGTGGAGTTTATGCACCTTATATTTACATGCATGCCAGTGAGACTAACTATCGCAACTCAGGTCTTTGTTGTTTACTTGTGTTACATATTTCAAGCACTAATTAACACAGAAGGTTAAAAAGAACATTGATTCTAATTTGATAATACAAAACAATCTCATTTTTCATTGTAAGCACTTTTTTCTAGTGACAAACAAACATACAGATAATACACTTACAAACAAAAAAATGGAAGAAATCTGACAACCTGCAAGCTAGTTGTAAAATGCCAGCATGAGGCTGACCTTCATGTGAAATATTCATGATGTAATATATGCTAATAAATTATATGATGTATGTGTATGATATATACTAATAAATTACATGATGTGCAAATAATATGATGTAGAAGAAAGAGGGAGGCAAGGAAGAAAATCTGCAGTGAACATTTGTATTGTTTTGTATTGTCTAATTAAAATCAGTGTTCTTTTAAACCTTTCATGTGCTTTGATCTTGTTTCAGAATGCCAGCATTCATCCTTGTTTCAGATGGCGTGTTTGTGTGTGTGTGTGTTTCTTATTTTGTAACCGTCATATTTTGATTATAAAGCCTTCACTGTGGCCTTGACCTTGAAGACAGCAACCTAATGTTTTTTATGACACTCCAGTGCATGATGATACAACATTTCACCATGTTTTGTTGCAAAATGTTGAGCTGTTTAGAAGATGTCTTCTGGACAAAACCCAGACAGATGGACAGACAGACATGAAGATTCCAATATACCGCCCCCCCCCCCCCCCCCCCCCACCCCCACCCCATTAATGGTGGTTAATATAAATGTCATTAAGAATATTTAATAATATATGTATAATACAGGTTAATTTCTACTAAAAGAAAAACAATATTCACTTTCTAGAACTGCTTGTGTTATAACTTTGAAATGTCAAGCTCACTGAAAGTAAAGCCCATTTAGTACTACCATCATGCAAGCTCAGACACCTGTCATATTTACTGGGCGATTCAGGCGGGGTTGTTAACTCCCTTGACTTTTGCCCGGCATCACTTAAGTCCCTTGGCTGCTTTTACATCCGGTGCGTACTTTCTTCTCAATGGAAGGCGGTGACAGAGAATTTGCGAATTTTACACTGCCAACATTAAAGGCATTTTTGGAGGCCCGTAGTCATAATGTGTCTGGCAATAAGCAATAACTTGTTGCTCGTGCTATAGGATTCCCCAAAATGCATTTTTTCTACGAACTCACAATCTTTTGGTCAGCACAAAAACGATGCAAAGACACTTTTTTTCCACCCTCTATCCCCTTTCCATGGTAATTTTTGCAACTGCAACAGTATTGACATTTGTACTGCTTCGTGATTCTAGGTTCAACTTCCACTGTTATACACAGCGTGAAGCAACGCCTACTCAGAAATCGGCCCGGAAGTGCGCTGCGACCTCTCGTGACTTCTTGCGCGAAAGATTACAAAGCACATTCACTCTAGCAAACCAGCTTTGCTGAATCGCCCAATAGCACTGAGAAAATAGAAATATAGTTTTTGCCACACCAGGCCAGACAGCCTAATGCCGAAAATTACCTAGCCCTAGATTTTCATGTAAATAAAACAGAGTAACTAAAATGACTTTACCTGATGTTGTTTTTCCTTCAGCGCCAACTGGTTTTTAAGTCTCTCCACTAAGTTCTTCATCGAGGTGGTAGGCCCACGAGTGTTAGAGTCTTTCAGGGTGATAATTTCTTCATTCAGCAAACAGATCTCTTTTTTCTGGTCTGTGATAATCTTCTGGAGGTCATCCAGCTCAGTGTCTCTCTTTGACTGGTACTCTCTCTGTTCCTGCTTGATTCTAAGAAAAGTTAATTCAATTAATTGTATTACCACTCTGTTCACAATGACCAGAAGAGTAAATTATGCCCACACCGAATAAAACAAAAGAAACAAATGCTCAGTCACTTTATACTCAAATAGCGGTGTGAGCATTTTATTCCACTGACCCTAAAAATAGGCAGACAATGTGGCTTGTGATCATTACAAATCCTGTGTTTGCAATAGAATCAAATTTGTTAACTCTGTTGTTGATGTTGCCCTGATACAACCGCACTGGTTGACTAGGCATAAAACACCAATTTACTTACTGTTGTTGATGGGCACACATTTTTAATAGACACAGGCACAGTATTGCTTGCAATCATTACAAATCCTGTGGACCAGGCAACCTTTTTCTCAAGACTACAAAGTTGCAGACAAGATTGTGGCCATTTTAAAAGTATTTTGTGTGCAGTATTGTCTCACAGTATGTGCTTTGTTTTCAGATTTCATTTTTCAGCATCATAAGATCCCATACTACTGCAGTAATTACTACAACAGGCGAATAGTGCAGAATGTGATTGTTACAAATCCTATGAAATTGCATGAGTTCTGTCAGTTTTTTTAGTTTAAAAAACAACAACGTCACTGTCCCTTGCAGGCACAGCAGCCACAAGAGCAGCGCTATCCTCTCCTATTATTGTGTCCAAATGATGGTACGGCTTGCAGTGCCTGGGATTTTTAATGTGCACGTATATGTTGATGCATGGAATAGCACAAGCTGGCAAAGGCAAATGATTGTGTTTCTGACAATGCTCATAACACAATACAAAATTGAGAAGGGGACAGGTATTACAAGATAATCCAAACATTGTATAAAAAAAACTAGAAGCACTTTTGCTATAAGGAAACACTCACCAGTACCTGTACAAACAACATTATCTACTGACTGAGTTCAGCAAACCCTCCATCAACAGCCATCCTCTTTCATGACAACATTTGATTTCTAAGATGACCTTTCATCAGGAGTTCTAGAGTATATCTTATGCTCATATTTTTCACCAGTTAAAAACATCCGTAATATCTGCTAGTGACATTCAATCATCCCTGAGAAAAGCATGCAACAATTGCTGCAACCAATTCCTGCTTGAGTCTTCCTGTGCCAGATAACATAATGTCATAACAGCAACTAACATGAAAATTGAAAACACTGGTGAAGTCAAAGTACATAGTTGAAAGGGGGGGGGGGGGGGGGGGGGGGGCGCATACTAGCTACAAATGGGAAAACAGCAGCTCTGTCACACATTTAATAGCTATCCAAAAAGACTCAATTAGTAGCCTCACATTTATGGTACTTACTTTTGTTTCTCTGTCATGGTGTGTTTTTGAGATGTGGCCATTTCAGCACGCAGTCTGATTATTTCTTCTTCTCTCTGTTTCAGTTTCTCATTCAAGGCTGCAATGGTGTTCTCTTGTTCTGCTACTGTATCTTCCAGATCTGTCAGTCGTTCCAGCTGACAATGGAGAAGACGGATATTTCAGGCGTTAGTCTACCAAAACATGTTATACATTTCATGGTGAAACTATACTACGATAACCCCTCTTCTCCACTGGCCCTGTGTACCTCTCTGATCTACTCAAGATCTACAAGCCCTCCAGGCAACTTTGATTTTCCACAGACAGCCATGTACTGTGCATACCATATGTCAAACTAAGTTGTACGGTGAACGTTTTTTCTCTTACATTGCTCCAACAGTCTGGAACACACCTCCAAAAGAAACTAACAATAACAATATACTTTATTAATCCCAGTGGGAAATTAAACTAGACTCTCTCAGTTAGCCTCTTCCTTTAAATCAGCACCAAAAACTCACCTTTTCCCAACATGATACTGATTGATATGTGTGTGTGTGCACGTGTGAGTGTGTGTGTGTGTGTGTGTGTGTGTGTGTGTGTGCGTGCGTGCGTGCGTGCGTGCGTGCGTGCGTGCGTGCGTGTGTGTGTGCATGTGTGAGTGTGTGTGTGTGTGTGTGTGAGAGAGAGAGAGAGAGAGAGAGAGAGAGAGAGAGAGAGAGAGAGAGAGGAGAGGAGAGAGAGAGAGAGAGAGAGAGAGATGGACAGACGGACGGACACTGAGAGAGAGTGACAAGCTGTTTATATCTGCGCATGACTCAATGCGTCTGTAGTGCTTCTGTATTTTGTCATTGTAAATGTTGTCAATAATTGTAAAGTGCTACAAGCTCCAGTGAGAAAGGGCACTTTATAAATGCAAGTTATTATTATCATGATGTGCTGAGTCACAATTTACCATCAGCACATGCTACAGTCTAAGGACACAGTACATGTTATATTCAGCTTAAACAGACAGAAATGTGTTGTGACTGAAAATTCATATCACTACTGTCATACCAACAGTAAGCCTGATTCACACTGCTTGTTCTGTCAGATAGGCCAGGTGGGTGAACAAACAGTGGATTTGAATCCTCATTTTGTCCTTGGTGTTCACGAAAGCTTTTAAATCTTTCATACCACACTCTGGCTTACAATGACAACCATACCAACTTTGGCTGCAAACAGTCCAGTTAGATTTTTTTGAGGTTATGAATCCTCACTGTGACCTTGACTTTGAAGAGAGTAATCCAAACTTTTCATAAGCCAATTCCTGCAGATTCTAATAATGTACTACAAGTACAATACGAAGTTTGGTTTCAAAAAATTCAAAAGGTCATTTGATTTGAACAAATTGTTATTTATCATTAATATTAAAAAGATAAACTTTTACTGTGACTTTGACCTTAAATGTTGCAATTGTCTCTTTTGACTGCTACTGCCCATGATAATGCACAACCATACAAAGTTTGGTTGCAATAAAAAGGAGGGGGAAAAAAGGGGAAAAAAAGTTTGGTTGTAACTGGTAAAGTGGTTGTGAAAATACCATCAAGATGATTCAAACACATGAAAGGTTAAAAAAATTATTTTTGTATGATATGACAACATAAAACATGCTAATATTTTGGGTAATCCCCTTTTTTCAAGTGACAAAGCAACACTTAAACAACAGGTAAATGGTAAAAAATGAAATGTAGCCAACCTACATTTCATTTTTCACTGTTCAACTGTTTTTTAACTGTTGTTTCATCACTTGAAAAAGGGGATCAGCCTGATAACTTGTATACTGCATACTGTCATATTAAATAAGTGTTCTTTTTAACCTTTTGTGTGTTTGGATCTTGTTTTAGAATGCTAGCAGACATCCTTGTTTCTTTTTTTCTTTCTTTTTAACCATCAAGACAAAAAAGAAAATTCAGACAGGACATACAGATAGACAGACAAGATGATCCCAATATACCACCTCCCAATTCAAAATGGGGAAGAGGGGTAATGAAAAATAAATGTCATAGGAGACAGTCATAACAAGAAGTCTTGGTTCTAGTTTTCAAATACTGATTTTAAAAAAATCACACAAAATGCACATCATTCTAAAAGATTATATCTAGATGCGTCCAGAAGTGCCTTGAGGTCTGGAAATTGTACTTTAAAAAACAAAATATACATATATTTCATAATTAATTTGTTTGCATGAACTGGTTTAATAACAACAACAACAAAAAAGGGATACCGTTTGGATTAGAAAATCCAGTTTTGTTAATTAATACCTCTGCCATTATGTTCTCTACTGAATGGTATCAATACTGTGCAAACACTTCCTATCTGAGGATCATTCTTACTCCTTTACCTGTTTCTCAGAGATAGGTGGTCGGCGAGCAGCAGTATGTTTATTGATCATATCTTGGGCAGCCTGCTTAAACTTGGTGAAGGCAACATCAGAGGAAGCATGGAGCTTGTGCTGCATAGTCTTCAGCTCCTGCTCATGGCGTCGGTTCATGTCCATCATGTCTTGCCGAGCTTGGTTCAGCAGTTCCTGGTACTTCATAACAGTTTCTTCTTTCTGCTGGATCCGTTGCTGAGAAGGGAGACAGAAGATCTTTTTATGTAGTGTACAAGACATTATTTGCAAACTGTGTTTTCCAGCATCAGCAAGAGTTTGGGTGTAACTACACTGTTTTATGTGCAAACTGAGGCCATGTCAGAACCATGCATAATATGTCCCACAGATCATCAATTAATGAACAGGTCATGTGTCTAGATGCTATCACAAGTTTCCTTGGAAAAGAGTTCAGAAGATACTGTCCAGACAAACATTAATTAAATGTTTCATCTTTGATGTGACCTTGACCCTGAACACAGCAATCTAGTCATTTTACAAGACACTCTTGCTTAGGATGATGTACCATCAAACTAAATTTGGTTGCAACAGGAGCAGTAGTTCTGAAGATATAATCGAAATATATTTTCAGAATCAACACACAAGGGAGTTCAGAAGCACTTAAAAGACGTCACACAAACACAACAACAATGACCTGAGATGCCTATGGTAGTTCTCACCTGGCATGCAAGTAACTACAATGAACTCAATAAATACAATTGCATGAACTCTTGCATGTCAGGTGAGAGTTTCCTTAGGTGACTCAGGTAATTGTTGTTGTGTTTGTGTGACATCTTTTGAGTGTTTGTTTACTCCCTTGTGTGTTCATTCTGGGCCTCATTCTGTTTCAGATTGTATTAGTCATATTTTCACCTTGACCTTGAAGAAAGCAAACCATTTTTTTCCTTTCAACACTCCAGGCTATGATAATGTATCAGCATACCAAATTTGGTATCATATCATGATGATACATTACATTTTTTTTTTTTTTTTTTTTTAAAGCCCATACTTAGTTTGTTTACAAAAAGTTCAGCAGTTCAGAAGATATTGTCTGCATAAACATCAATTCAAACTGTGAGCCCCTCAGTGACCTTGACTGTTACCACAGCAATCCAATATTTTCACTGGACACTTTGGCTTTTGACATTTCATTGTAAAACTAAGTTTGGTTGCAAAAGGCTTATTAGCTCAGAAGATAGAGCAGAAACAGTCATATTTTGATTATATAAACCCCACAGTGACTTTAACCTTGAAGATAGCATTACACTCTGGCTCATGATGAAGCACAACCATACCAAGTTTGGTTACAAAAAGTCAAGTAGTTCAGATAATATTTTCTGGACAAAGCCTGGACAGATGGACAAATGGACAGACAAACACATATATAGTGATGGTATAGTCTTGTATTCATAAGGGACACTGAGACAAGAAGTATATATATAGATAACTATACAATATATAGATAATAAATACTTTCAGTTATGTATGTACACAGGCTGGACTTTCTTATGTTAGCCATTTCTGTTACCAAAGATGGTATTTCTAATGAAATCAGTCTGGGATGTCAAAACACCATTCTGTAGACTCCTTCTCATGGCTAACATGTACTGCAGTCATCTGATGTTGAAAAACAACTAAAAATAAATAAATACACAGACAAACATGTGCAGAAGCACCCCCCCCCCCCCCCCCCCCCAACCCACCCCCAAAAAACACACAGAAAAAAAGCTAGTTTGGTTGTAATGAGATTAGTGGTTAAGAAAAAGAAGTTTTTAATTGCTTAGCAAAGTTTTAAACCTTTACTGTGACCGTGACCACAGCAATCCAATCTTTTCTCAAAACATTCTGGATTGTGGTGATTATGATCATGCTAAGTGTGGTTGCAAAAAGAACAGCAGTTCAGTAGACATACTCAAAAAAGTAATATTTCGATCATATCCACTATTACTGTGACCGTGGCCTTGAAAATAGCCCCCCCCCCAAAAAAAAATCTGTTCACATGACACTTAGTCCCAAAAGTGATGGATCACCAAATTTGGTTCAGTGGTACAGATGGTCCAGATATTAACTGAAATTTGAAACTTGACCTTGAGACAGTAATCCAAATGACATACCATCACACTAAGTTTGCAACACAAATGGACCACTTAGTTCTGTTGTCTGTAATCGTTTTAACTTTGGTGTACATTTAGTTCTAAGGAAATGGTTTCTCTGTGAAATCAAATTGACTTCATTTCCTTAAACCTCAGATTTCTTTAAATACTGTAGCCTTAATTAGCAAGAGGGAAAAAGAATCTGACTTTTTAGCACATGTGTTTTGTGATCAAAAAGAGCAGTCTTCATACTTTCCATAACAATAATTTGTTTTGCAAGGTAAGTGATATTTAATCAATATTTGCAAGAACCAGCTGTGCAAATGGACCAGCAGCTAAGAAGATACATAGACCAAATCTGTGAGCATTCATTTCAACCTTGACCTCAATGATAGCAACCCAGTTTTTCTGCATAACTTTTTGGCATATAATGCATTACCATATTAATAGAAATTATTTACCTTGAATACACCAATTTCTACAAGACACATGAGCTTATGAGATACTTCGGATGATATAGTAGAAACAGTCATGTTATATGTGAACTTGAAGATGGTCTGAAAATACCAAGCCATTTTGTTGTTCTGGGGGGTCAACACTTAGGGCTCATTATGATGCACCATCATAACAAGTTTGCTTACAAGAGGCAGAGCAGTTCAGAAGAATTCTGAACAAAACCCAGACAGACAGCTGGTCAGACACAGTGGTTCCAGTATCCTCCCCCACCCAAATTTTGTTCCAGCACTGAAAAGTATGTTCAGCATGGCAAGATACCTCCCATTGTGCATGCAGCTATGTATATCTCTGAGTGCCAGCATACAAATGCAGTGCATAGATAACATGATTACGTGGCATGCATTCCAATTTTTCCAGGAAACGGACATCAAATCACCCCAAATGACTGGATGAAACAAGTCACATTGTAAATGTGTAATAAAGTTTTACATCTGAAATTTTTTGTATGAAATTTGTTGTTTGTTATATGTCACTGTTAGCTGTACAACGTAATATGTAAGACTGACACCACCTGCTTCAGCATAAAACAAAAAAGGTACATAAAGATTTAGAGAACAAGTACACCAATCATAGCTACATATATATATGTTACTCCCTGTGCAAAAAGCAATGATGTTATAATTCAATCAAAGCTGACTGCGCTGTACTGCTACATAACACATCACAATCAATTTATACATTTGTCAATACCTGCAAGCTGTGCACTGTGGACTGAGCAATCTTCATGCCTTGTTGAGTCTCGTAGTCTGGTTCTGCTGTTTTTGACATGGCTTCACTGACCTTGGACGTGGCTCGCTCAATGATAGTATCACGGTCAGTAGTTGCTGGCATACGCAACCTAAGTTCTGAGATCAGCTTCTCTCGCTCTATCAGTGTTCTCTCTGAATCTTTTAGCAGTTTTTCCATCTCATTTACTTTCTGTAAAAAGAAGAAACATTCATAAGTACAGATATAATAGATGATTCTTATAAAGTGATATTTCTTATCTGTTGTTAAGTTCCCTGATTTTTTACTGTACATGTTTTACATGAAGAAAACAATTACATGTTACATGTAACAAAAAACAAAAAACTTCTCAGAAGCATCAAAATGAAGATCTCTATTTTATTTATTTTAGTCGGTTAGAAAGACTTCCACATAAATAAGTTAATAACTAAGTATGCACTTATAATAAGATTAACATAAAAAAACATTAATATAAACACTAACATACAGACACATTATGTGAAATATGCAAACGCACATTAAACCCAACATGTCACCACCCACCCACCCACCCCAAATCTTTATCTATTACCTACAGCATATATAATCAAAACACAGGGCAATGAGAGGGAAAAACAAAACTAAAAACAACAACAACAAACCACCAAATCACTATCCCATTCCGTCTTTTTTATCTCCCCCCCCCCCCACCCAAGCACAGACACATAAATCACACCTCACTGGACAGCGTGCTTGCTAGGCTTTCCAAATTATGCATGTACAGTCAAACTGCACAACTAGGTGACTCAACTCATGCTCAAGTGACTGCAGTAACATTGTACCCATAGCCCATAAATCAGTATGTCAATCCCAGGAGACATAAATGTTACCTCAATAAACTAATACTAATGTCAACTTGTAACAAACAAAAATGTTTAATATTAGGTTTTCCTATTTATTATCTGCATATTTATTATCTGATACAACATTCAATGACATTTCCTGTTTAATTACTGGCCTGTAAGTAACCTGTAACTTCTAAAATAACCTCTTGTCTGAAGGCAAATACCTGATTTCCAACCTTAAACTGAATACCCTTTCAAACATCCAGTCAGCAATCCCCATGGATGGGGGGAATCTAGGGTCAACCAACAGTCTAATGATTTCTTTGCAATCTTTGGAGAGCAAAGCCAACAAAAATCACACTCTGGCTCACAAACACTGTCAAACTGATTTGTGTTCTGGGGCAGCCTCTTTGTGATGCAGTCACCACTTTGCCTCTCATCACATTTGCAGATGACACTGAACTGTACAAATCTGATTCTCCTTCTGAATCTTTCCCAGACCACCAAAGCCTGCGTTTCAGGTGTGAAGGTCTGGGTAGTTCAGAATAAACTTAAGCTAAATAACAACACAGAGACTCTTCTGATATGCTCTGGTTGTGGAAATGATCTTCCTTCTTCACTATTTGTGGGTCAGTCATGTCCCATTTTCCAACACAGCTCATAACCTTGGTGTCACTTCTGACAGCCGGTTCGTGTTGAAGAAGTGGAACAAACTCTGCCAACTGGCTCACAATACCTTTCTTTTTGAAGCTAACAAAACTGGTTTCCTCTTTTGTTCTCTCTATGCTTGATTATTGCAATGCTCTTCTTTCTGGCTCTTCTCAAGCTTTCCTTAATAAAATTCAGTGATCAAACTGCTCAGCTCACCGCATCTGCAAATCTCCAAAATCTACCTACATCACTCCTTTACTCTTTGATCTCCACTGGCCAATAATCACCAACCAACAGCCAGAGTCAATACAAAATAGCTCTCACTGCTTCCACATTGTCTGATACAGCTCCTCCATACCTCTCTAAGTTTGTTTTATCTACACTTTCCTCTCATTGCTCAGCCTCAAAACATCCATATTTTGAGAACAGGATCAGGACCCCAGGAGAGAGGTCATTTCAATACATCAGATCTGCCATCTGAAACTCTTCCTCTCTGTGTCAGGCATTCCTCTCCAATCTCTTCTTTTCAGTAAAAACTGAAAACCCACCTTTTCTCTTCTGCATACTATTATGTTATTTTGGCTGCTCATATCTGCTGCATAATGTGAGGGACTGAGTGTAACAGCCTAGGCCTACTTTTGTCATTAGGTCAAGGCCATAGTGTATTGTGAAGGTGTGGGTGATTGGAGGGGGGAGGGAGAGTATGGACAGCTGTAAGCAGGGTTTGCGTGAACAGGTAATTTCAGGTGATTTAGCAGTTAAGATCAGCATATACTGACAAAAGAATCTGCAACAATCTGCTGATGATTCGCAACTACATGATTCAGCTGCACCTTCAGATTTTCCAAACCTGGTTTGAGACATGGTATCTAGCATACAAGAAGTGGGTGTCTGGATGAAAGAAAATAAACTTAAGAAGAACAATGTCAAAACCAACTCATTTTTATTGGGTCAAAGCTAAAGCAGGTCAGCACCAACTCGATGGTTTTCCAAGACTGTGAGATAGCTTTCTCTGCATCAGTAAGGAATCTTGGTGTATTCTTGGATGAGTTTCTCAATGGAAACACTGGTGAATCAGTTGTGTAAAGTGCTAAATTTCCTGCTTCACAGAATCAGTAAGATCCATTCTTTCCTGATTGTTGATGTTGCAAATACATTGGCTATACTTCATTCTATCCCATCTTGATTATTGTAAGTCTCTTTTGGCTGGCTTTCCTGATCACAAACTCGCAAAGCATCAACACACAGGATACTGCCAGACTCAGCCTTTGTAAGCCACGACGTGAAACCACAACTCCACTCTTGTTCACTGGCTACCCATTAAAGCCATGATAGAATACAATATGTCTACACTTTGCTACCAATGCCTCAACTCTGTTACTATGCCCTCCTATCTGTGCAAGCTTCTCCAACCTTACAAACCCTCTAGAACTATCAAACCTCAAGTCTCTTCCCTCTTAGTTGTTCTGCAATTCTCTCACTTTCAGAAAAAGATGGTTGTCTGTATTTGGTCCAGTCATGTTGAATTCACTCCCTGTATGTGTCAGACAGAGCTAGTGCCTGACCATGTTAAAAAACAACAACTAAAGACTATCTGTTCACATAACACCTGTCACAGTGAGAGAGAGCAAAACACATGCACACAAGATAACGTGCACACACACACACACACCACAAAGGATCACACACACACACAATGCCAATAAAGAGCACATGCATGTGCGCCCGCTCACACACACACATGGCTGAAAAGGACATGGGTGGGTGGGGTTAAAGACTAGTTTGAAGGCATGGGCTAGAAGAGAGAGAGAGAGAGAGAGAGAGAGAGAGAGAGAGAGAGAGAGAGAGAGAGAGAGAGAGAGAGAGAGAGAGAGAGAGAGAGAGAATGAAATAGATCTTTAATGATTTCAGGCCATCTGCCCAGTCTCATAGGGGTAACAATAGTTATCAATATGTGTACATTTTCACATTTTGTATTACAGTCGTGTTGCGCCTGGGGGCGCACGCGCCCTTACACACACACACACACACTCACACACAGCGCGCGCGCGCGCGGACACACACACACACATTCTCTCTCTCTCACACACACACACATTCTCTCTCTCTCCCTCTCTCTCTCTCTCACACACACACACACACACACACACACACACACACACACACACACACACACACACACACACACACATGTACATGGAATATAGTACACCCACAATCGCTTCTCTCTCTCTCTCTACTCTCTCTTCCTTCAAAAGCCAACTCAAGACATTTCTCTTCTCAGAATATTTCAGTTAAACCACATTGTTCTTCACTCCTATCAGTCTGTACAGTGTGTGTGTGTGTGTGTCTGTGCATGCGTGCATGCGTGTGTGTGCATCTTTTGCATAATTATCCTTGAACACTTGTCGATATATACATTAAAAAACTAAAATTGATAAAAAATGTCATCTCGATGTACATTATGTGTGTATGCTTGTTCAGCACTTTGAGCCGCAAAGTAGGCGCTTTACAAATTCCATTATTATTATTATTCTGACAGACTTTGATTTCTTGTTTCAAGTGCTGTTTTTAAGGATCTAATGAAAGAATCTGGTATAAATTTTGTTCTGAAGTCCACAATTAAACAACAATTTATATTCATTTTCAATTTCACTGATGCAGAAAGCACAATTTCTGTCCCGAAATAAAATGCTGTGCCAGTGTAAGTTGTTTAATAGAAGTACTCCAAATCTAGCCTGTGATACAGACACTTTAAAGCAATATATATCAGTGTTTGAAATATACTTCTCTTTTTCCAAGATAGTCTTGAAAGACTGATAAATATCATACCTATCTTTGTTTCTAACATCTCCAGACCATTCCTGTATAAATGTATCTACTAGCCTTTGTTTGAATGACCTCAAAAAAAAGAAGTTTTTATCACCGACCCTGTCATTAATTGCTGCAGCTATACAAAGTTGAACCCGGTTTCACACAGAATTTCCCTAATTCTAGAAGCCCAGCAGTCTTTTCTGTTTCTGTCTAAACACTGGTGGCAGCCTCAACTTCATCTCATTACCAAGTCCTGTGGTAGATGAAAATGAGTTTGCTGCTATATCATCTGCTGCACTGTTCATTTTCAGAAAATGATACCATGTACAATGTTCCAGTCATTTTAAACTTTTTGTGAACAGCACATTCACTGGACATTTCCAATTTCCTGCATTATGGTACTTTTTGTGTTTAATGCATGTGTCCCTAAAGTTTTGCACATTGACTATGACACTATCAAAGTTGCACCTTACATTTGTGAATGCCCTATCAGTGGATTTTTTATCTCTTTCAATTCTGAGCCAAATTTCAATGCCTTATATCCAGAAGTTCCTCGTAATGCGGATATTACAGCATATATGGAGAGAGAGAGAGAGAGAGAGAGAGAGAGAGAGAGAGAGAGAGAGAGAGAGAGAGAGAGAGAGGAAGTTTATGTAAAATTAATGAGATTGGTAAATGGTGCCTCTCAGGTTTTGCTGGTTATTTCTCTGCATTAAAAGTACCACAGACAGACAACACCTGAACACATCTAATTTATCTCTTATGACAAACTTCAATTATATTTTTTGTGCACCAGATTTTTTTTTTTTTTTTTTACTACTAATAACCAATTTGTGATTACACAATACCTGTGTAACGTGTAATCACAAATCAATAGTTACCTAATGTGACACTGGTAGTCACATTTAATTTCAAGTACAACACTAGTACTATCTGAAGACACTCTCAGATCAATCAGCAGTGAGTCTGAAAACTAAAAGCACATATGGGTATGTATCATGTACATGTAAAAATACACTTGAAAATTAAAATCTCTGCCCTCACCAATGACATTAGTTACAGAAAACTAATGTTTCATGCTGACCAGTATGGAAGTTGTGCCCGCCTGCTGCAGTACTCAGTCAAACTAACAGTCTTACCAGGACAGGACACTTGGTTGATCCCTTTGTTGTAGTAGTATCTCTTTGCTGTAGTGTTGTGAAATAACAGACTGATTATTTCATGCAGAGAACTCGGGATCCTTATTCTTACTACTAATAACCAATCTGGGTACATTTCATGTGTGATAAACACAGGCTAATACCAATGAAATCCTACAGAAGAATATACAACATATCAGCCATACCAGTTTCAATGCTTTGTTCTCAGCCTGAGTGTCAAGAATGACCTTGACGTTGGTCTTGATGGTGGTAATGGCCTGTTCCAGTTGATTGGCTACTGGCAGCTTTGCATCTGGCAGTGTTCCTATTGCCTGCTCAAACTGAAATCAGATGCATTGCCTTTTATCTATACATATTTTTCTTAAATGAATTTCATTCAATTTGCTCCAATTATAATGTTTGATCCATCAGTGCACGAAGGATATTCACAATCAAGCCTATGTTATTAGACACAAACCCAAAGGGAGTTTTTGTACACAAATCATATCATGGTTCCCAAGTACCTGTTTTTTTCTCTCCAAATAATGACCTTATAAGGAACCAACAAACAGGGGAACCAACAAACAAAGGACTAATTACAGTCCTTGAAAGACTTCATATGAATAATAATAATAATTATTATTAATCATCATTACTTCATATGAACACAACAACAAAGACCTGAGTCACCTATGGCAACTCTCACCATGCATGTGAGTAAATACAAGGTATATAAACTTTGTTAATGATAAACCAAAAGACACTTTAAGTTTGATGCACAAAGACATTGTGCAGTGATCCTATTGGGCAGTTCAGGCGGGGTTATTAACTCCCTTGACTTTTGCCCAGCATCGCTTAAGTCCCTTGGCTGCTTTTACTTCTGGTGCGTACTTTCTTCACAATGAAAGGTGGTGACAGTGATTTTGTGAATTTTACACTGCCAACTTTAAAGACAGGCCCGTAGTCAGAATGTGTCTGGCAACAAGCAATAACTTGTTGCTCATGCTATAGGATGCCCCAAAACGCATTTTTTCCATGAACTCACGATCTTCTGGTCAGCCAAAAAAAACTTTTTTTCCACCCTCCATCCCCTTTCCCCGGTAATTTTTGCAACTGCAACAGTGGTGGCATTTGTACTTCTTCGCAATTCTAGGTTCAACTTCCATTGTTATACACAGAGTGAAGCAATGCCTACTCAGAAATCGACCCAGAAGTGATGCTGCGACCTCTTGCGACTTCTTGTGTGAAAGATTACAAAGGGCATTCACTTGTGCAAACCAGCTTCACTGAACCACCCAATAAGCTGCTCATACAGATCTAAACAAAGAAGACTGTCTTGATCTGTTTTGGAAACTGTTTTGAAAACTGGTCAACACAGACCCTTTACTCATGTGAAACAGGCTTACACACATCTAAGCACATGAAATTCTTGTGGAACCGATTTCACTGGACCTACAAAAACAGCATGGAAAGAGAGGAGGGGAATGAAATAAATGCACACATAAAATAAAACAAAATAAAACCACATATGTATATATATATACAGAGCTCAGGAGCTGTGTGAAAGTTGAGGTGGCTGTCCTGGGCTCCCGTCCCTAATAAGCCTACAGTTTCTGTGGACGTAAAACAACACTTCAACTTCAACCACATACACATGCAAAACAAAACTTCCCTGACAACAATGTTTTTTTAAGCAAAACATACACTCAATAAAACCACAAATTTATTAACAGAGTTTTTTTATTTTTTTAACAGCAATGACCCTGTGACAAAAGGTCTGGATTCAAAGCAGGACACAGTGCCGAAGCTTTTCTCAACTGAATCATTGGCAAGTGGTATATTTGAAGTAAACATGTGTAAGCTGTATGGCTACAAAAATGGGGGCAGGTCAGCTTGGGATGAACATAACAATGGATGTTGTGTCATAACACTACAAAGATAAATCTTTCACATAAGCTTTCAAAGGTTCTTGTGAACAGACCCCTTCCACTTAAATCTTTGTACATGCGCAGTGGACTGGCACACGTGATTTGCCGTAAGTAGGGGGGAAGGCGTCAGGTGGGTTGTTGGCTGAGTGCATAGCTGTATTTTCCTGATACTAGTAGTAGTGAAAACCTAGCATTTCCTAGCAACAAGATGGGCGGAAAGGATGACTGTCATGTAATCCACTGCACCACTGGTCAAATAAAAGCCAGGAATTCCACGGAACATCTGTCCTTTAGTTTCAGTAACAAGGCAAAATATCGCACTGACATGAGAATGATTCCCGATCTGTTGAGCATGAAGTTGTTGTTTTCCATTTGTATTTTCTCCATCTTGCTCCAGTGTATTGGCTGCACACTTAATTACTACAGTATATGTCACTGTTGTTAGAACAAGAGCATGTGTGTGTGTGTGAGAGAGGCGCGGGAATAACTGCATTATTTAGGCTGTTTTGCCAGGATGTGTCAGTGTAGTGTGCATGTGAGGGTGAGTGTGTTTCTGTATTGAGACCTTTAATTTCTGATCTCTTACCTTAAATTTTACTACATGTACAATCTTTTAGGCTAATTTGCTCTCTCTCTCTCTCTCTCTCTCTCTCTCTCTCCTCTCTCTCTCTCTGTAACAGCTTTCATTAATTTCATGATTTTCATCCTATTTTAGGAATAATTTATGAAGCTACCCTGATCCATTAGTTGTGTGCATGCACGTGCGAATGCTCGTGTATGTGTGTGTGCATGTGTATCAGTGTGAGAGGGACAGAGATCAGGGTGAGTGTATGTTTGCATGCATGCATGCGTGTGTGTGTGTGTGTGTGTGTGTGTGTGTGTGTGTGTGTGTGTGTGTGTGTGTGTGTGTGTGTGTGTGTGTGTGTGTGTGTGAGGTGGTGATATGGTATATGTTATATGGGTGTGGGTGTGGTGTGAAGAAGGACAGGATGAGAATAGTGATTATACTTGCAAGTATATAGCCTATTAATCATATTAACATGTGTGATACTGTGCATTCCTATAACCAATATTATTCTATCTAATAATGCTTATGATATCAATATTGCCCATCTGTTGTTGTGCTCTTTTAAATTTTGACTCATTTATACAGTCATTTTCTTTCGTCCTTTCGTCTTCTTCTTTTAATTATTTTATTTATTGATGTTGCTGTTTTATTGCTGTTTTTTTTAATTTTGTTTTGCTTGTTCCTTTAAATGGAATAAAGAAGTACTTGAAAAAATCAAAGTGGTGGACAAGCCTAATGGTAAATGCACCACCAAACCACAACAGTCTAAAGGCTATAGTCTATAGCCATGATATAATTATATAACTGATATTAATAACAATATGGAATTTATAATGTGTGTTCAGCAACTCTAAGTGCTTTGCCATTTAATTAAAGAAAAGCAATCAACAGCATGGTAATAATTACTACACATACTTAGTTGTACAAAGCAAAGTGAAACTGACACACACTCAGGCATGGGAATTGATCTGAAAGAAAACCTCTCAAATCCTCTCAATCCCCCCCCCCCCCCATTCCTATGCATCAGAGGTTATCTTGAGGTAATTTTTATGGAAATAAATTCAGCTTTTTTGTCTGCACTGCCACCGACTGGAACCACCTCAGTGATGACCAGGTGAAGGCCCCCATACTCCAAACAACTTATCGCCACCCCAAGCACCATCTAACTCACGTGTGCACTCCCCTCTTGTTACATCTAAATTGGAAATTTGATCGTGCAACATATGAAATCAAGATTTCTAACTGCAACATCATGAATCGAGTGCTGATGCATTCCAGGCTTTATTTCCTCACAAACTTTCACTTCCAGCTGAACTGGTATTCTTCCCCTGTTAAGTGGCCTTCTTCATCATACTGAGGAGTATGTTACTGTTTGGGGCTGACCATCAGTTTTTTTTTAAAGATTTAAAAGAAAGAGATAAATTCTGCTTTAGGTGTTGGTATTATGCAATCACAATGTCTGCAAGTAACATTCAGAAAACTGGCAGAACAAATGACTGTCTCAAACACAGAAACACTGGAATGAAGCACACAAACAAGAAATAATTTATTTCGGAGTACTACACAGTTGTAGTAAATGCAAGAAAATGCAAAATGGTCAAACATAATAGCCATGAGTATTCATCTACCATAGAGTGCTAGCTGGTGTCAAGTAGTCTCATTTTTGGACATGCAGCCTAAGAAAACACAAACAGACCTGGGCTACACTGGAGCACCGTTTGATGTATATAAAAGAATTCAATCACATGAGCTCCAACCTCTGTGGTTGTTCACTTTCATGTGCTGTGATTATTTCCCTTTATACACTACAGGCTGTCTGCTTGGGGGGTGTTTTTGCTTTTTACCATGTAGCTGAGTGGGATGAACTATCTTTGTGTAAGCTATATGGCCTTTGGAGTCAGGGCTGAAAAATCCTAATGATTGTGCATGGTGGAATTTGAACCCAAGGTCTTCCAACCTGCATTCTGAAACAGTGTGTCTCATTTTTATTGTGCAAGAATGGCTGATGATAATCATAACTGATGATGCTATGGAAGTCCATTTCAGTTTAAGACTATTTGATATAGCTCCAGACAATGCTGTCATAAAAATGTGTTTCTGTTGGTTTTTCTAATGCCTGAGTGTTGATGTATGTATGCATAGTACATGTTCATTGTATTGATTCTTATTATTGTTTCCTTCTGTAGTTTGTATTATTACCGTACAGCACTGTGAACTCGTAATGTTTTCACAGGATACAGTGCCATAAGTTATGCCATAAGTATCCTGTGTTAACCATATCAGGAACTGTGGCACCTGATCTGTTGGTCAAGCAATTAGAGGAACACTCTCAAGCATGCATCTCCCCCATCTGTCAAATTGACCAAGCACCGGGTAGGAGCTAGTCAGGGCTGTGACACTGATGGGTTTCAAACACACAGCAATGCGACCCACATTTTGAATATCAACCACTGTGCCATTGGGGCTGGTTTTGCAACACAGGCTTATTTTTAGTTGTAGCTTTGGTATCCTGTGATGTAGTGCCATGGACACCACTCTAAACAGAAACTCGGTCTCCTTTGAGTTTTTCTTTCTTTTTGTATCAGGACTATACAGACATTGCACTATGAATGTTACGACAGAAACGTACCCTGGCAGCAGCACCAGTAATTTCTGCTGTCTGTTTTTCCATCGTGAGGATGTTTCTCTCTAGCTCACCCTCCCGATGCTCCCATCGCATCTGACGTTCCTCAAACTCCTGAAAGAAATCAGCACAGCCCAATATAAATGACTGCAAAAAGAAACTACCTGTTTTATCTTTATTTGTAATTTGCAACAACATAGACAGAAAAATCTGTTAATAAATCTTGTGATCAATTTGCTGTCTCACTGGCAACCAGCACAGTTCCTTCAAGACAGGGGTAATATGTTTGTTCTCTTTTCTATGTGTGTGACAATTCTTGCAGCTGTAATTTGGACTAGCTGGGGGCATCTCAGCTGTTGACTAGGAATCACCCCACAAGCAGCTGTTGCAGTAACCAAATCAGATAACACTATAGAAACAGCTATTGCATTTGCTGCCTTTGCAGACAAGAAGGATCAAAACTTGCCAAGGGAGTGGAGGTGATAAAAATAACCTCTTACATTGTTGCTGATGTGATCTTGCTGGGCGATATTCTAACAGCAGAAGAGAGTGGGGTTTTTGATTCCCCTACACACATATATGGCATCAACAGGGACTTTTTCTGTACTTTTTCTACACAAAATAGCTTCTATTTTCTCATCATTTAGCTTCAGTATATTTGAAGGCATCCAGTTTTTTATTTCTTGGCAGATGTCATGATTAGAATCATAGCAGTTATGATCATATTATATATATATATATATATATACATATATATATTACCCCCTCCACCATTCCAACTATAATAACTGCTCTCCCATCGTCACACAGTACACCCAACATGTACACCAAAATAGCAACATCAGAAGTTATGAATAAAGATTTTAGACTGAAACCATGCACACCACAAATGTGCACATGCGCACGCGTAAACACACACACACACACATACGTCTAGTGCAGATACTGAATTGTAAACACCAGCTGTGTATAAACAATGAAGAAAACAGTCAGTCACATACCTTCAACAATCACAATGCAGATACTGAACTGTACACACAAACTGTGCATAAAGTAAACAATGAAGAAAACAGTCAGTCACATACCTTCAACAATCGTACATTATCTGCTTCCAGTTCAGAAATGTTGACTTCATGGGATCGGATGATTTCTTCCAAGTATTTGATCTATAGAACAGTAAAGACAGGTCAAAATAAGTGATGAGCACTGCAAAGGCACTAAATAAAGCAAACACTAAACTGACTCACACTGAAAGACACTTTCCATGAGTACAGTGTACAATACTATAGTATAGTATCAATGTTAAGCTGCAAAAGAAAAACCACTAGATATTCAGACTTGTCTAGAGACTTGTTGATAGTTGAGGCAGTTGAAAGGGTATCTTAACTGTCCAGAATCTGATGCCTGTGTTTAGCATTCAAACAATTGTGAACTTAATACAATACACTGCAACACAACACAGTTTTACTGTCAAGTGACAAGATTAATGCTGAAGGAATGTCTTGATGACTCACACCAACCATGAAACAAAAAGTGTATGTGTGGAGGAGGGGGTGGAGTATAACAAACATAACCAAGTCCACCTTGTCAACAACAACTAAGCATCAATGTTTATGTTTCACTGATCCACAACCAGAACACATTACCTGCATTCTATCAAAATGTATTTAATAGTGTGTAACCAGACAGAGTACACCAAAATAGAAACAAATAGCTAACACATCAGATGATCCAAGCTTAAAAAGTATTTGAGCAAAACACAATTTGTCAAATCAGAAGAAAATATCTGACTCACTATTTTGACACATGCTACTTTACAAAATATCCCAGTTCTGTGTGAGTTCAAAACCCAGCTCAAGATTTTCCTCTTTAGACAAACCTAGGCAGACCATTCTTGTGGCAATAGATTATGTGTATGTCTATGTGCATACATGTGCATAAATGGGGTGTGCTAGTGAACTGAGTTTTTGTTTTCCAAAAGATTTGCTCTCAATAAGAGCTATCCATTATAATAATTATTGCTATGGTTGAAATGGTCTGCGGAAAAAAAAGCTGAATGAAATGAGAGCAAAGAAATTGGTAAGGCAAAATTCCCAGCAGCAGGTAAAGCTTGCAAGGCTATATTTTGACTTACACCATTCCCAAAGAGAATCTTTGATAGCTCTTGGTTCTCATTACAGTGTACCTAATGTTCTGCATACACAGTACCCTGCTGTGGGGACTGAAAGACAGATCTGCTGGTAAAGTTAAATTACAATTTCATGCTTTGTCCTTCACCAAACAATTATCCAACTGTTTTGTTCTAACTGATGTGAATTGTTTTATTCAGAAAACACCCACTTATGGTCTCAGTCAATGGCTTACCTCCACCAGTTCTATACTAGAGCTTGTCTTGTTGCCATAACTAGTCATTGCTCTGTTCTAAAAGCAGTCAGACCTGCTGGTGAAGTTTAGCATTGTTGCGTCGCTGCCTCAGCTCCTCCAGTCTCAAAGCATCCATCTTGGAATGCCACTCTGCAACCTTCTTGGCCCCTCGGCCATCCTTTAGTGTGGAGATCAGCTCCTGCAAGCCCTCCTGTTGTAAAGACAGCTCTGCTAACTTGTCTTCAGTTTCTGCTCGTTGTTTATGGACCTGAAGACAAAATCAACACCATGTCAAGTGCATCTTATATCATTTGTACTTGCTCCATACTTGTGAGAAGGAAAGTGAGAGGGCGAAAATCATAGTCTAAGAAGAGGTCTTCAAAAGGCTGACTCACATTTAAAAAAATGAGTCTATGTTATTGTTAGGCCACTGGAATAGCTGGTTGGATAATACCAACCACTATGGCACTTTTTCTTGGACAATATACATATGATTGTCAAACTTTGCAAGATGCCATTAAGCTTGACACATTCAGTTCACATTTAGTGAAGCTGAAAACGTTTAAGGTCACAACAGGATCAAAAGAGTTGCACAAATTCAAAAGTGTACATATATTCTTATATAACACAGTTCAATTCTTAAACAAATGGGTATGGTATTTTGGATACTGCAATGTATTTGGTGGTAGTCTAGTTCAAGTGTAAACTCAATTTGAGGCACACAATTTGAGGCTTTAAAAAAATATATAAAAATAAAATTAAAAAAAGACATAGACCAATACATGTTTGGAACAGAGACTGTAGTCTGACAAAATATCAAAGCCAAAATCACCTACCTGAATCTGTCACCAAAGCAAAAAAAAGAAGATTTTTTTTGTGTGTGTGTCATACACCAACAGCATATTTTTTGAAACAGGGCCATGGGTTATTTGGAAAAAAATCACACATTTACACTGTTAAGAAAATTAGAAAAAGACTTCATTGTTGGAGAGCTGCTATCCATTTGAAAATATCTGAACTTTTGATGGCATGGACCTCACTTTCAATGTCAAGATATAACATGGTACAATGTGATAGGACAGAGTTAACATAATCCCAACTCTGCATAGAAAATTAAGTAAGTAAACATGGTGCTTAAAGTCCACAGAAACCATAAGGTTTATTAGGGACAGGGAAAAGGGGAGAAAGGGGTATGGAAGTGGGGAAGAGGGAAATTATATACTATCGCTACAATGTCACCACCAGAATGACTCCTGCATTAAGATGGGCAGTGATGAGAGCCATTTTAATGTTTCATTAATTGTGAAGGACAAAGTCCCAAGAACACAACTTTTGAAAAGAAAGGACAGCTGAAGCAAATCTGAACCGAGGTCCCTCTGCTTACCAGCTTAATGCCTTGCCAAACCAGCTCACTAGAAAATTAACGGCAGTTTGTAATCATTATAGATATTTTCCTAGGAGCTATTGACCACATCCTATGCAAAACATGTTTTACTTTCATTAGAACCATGGCTCTGGTAAACCTAGAATGAGTTATACACCACAGTCAAAACCAATATTGTTACTTTTAAAACTAACTAGGAGGGTCAAGTTGTTGGGCACAGATAGTAGTATTACCCCAGCATTTACGTAAATTGTTCTCAATAACTGCTGTTCTATCAAGTCTTCCTGGTTAATGCTTGGACATGACACAGTTATCGGGATGGGTAGGATGAAGCTTAGAGCTGGACATGACATAGTTATCTGGGGGTGGGGGGTGTAGACTGAAGCTTAGGGCTGGACATGACATAGTTATCTGGGGTGGGGGGTAGACTGAAGCTTAGGGCTGAACATGACAGTTATCTGGGACATGACACAGACAGTTATTTGAAGGAGTAGGAAGAAGCTTATGGCTGGACATGACACAGACAGTTATTTGAAGGAGTAGGAAGAAGCTTTGGGCGGGACATGATAGAGTTATCTGGATGGCTAGCATGAAGCTTACAGCTGTACACAACATAGTTATCTGCATGGGTAGCATGAATTTTATGGCTGGTAGTTTTACATAGAAGCACCATTGTTGTTCTTTAATGTGAGCTACTGTTACGATTCTTTCTTCAGTATTTGGTTTACTAAAAGAGAAATAAACAGTTACTGGGTGTTTTGGCATAGTTGCCTACTGAGTAAGATACAGTTACCATTACCGTTTGTTCATTCTGGCATTTCAGCACTGTTGAATACAGTGAAATAAATGGTTGTCATGTATGGTCATTTTTGGTCTCATTTTTCATATATTTTTTTGAGATAATCTAACACTGTTTATTAAAAAGACTACTGTTTTTGCATGTAGGTCAAAAAGACTTGTTTACATTTGTACAACAGCCACTGTTTCTTCTGTAGACATAACTTTTGGATCAAAAAAGCAAAACAAGAATCAAGAAGCCCTGATCATTTGACTTTCTGACTTACAAATTTTCTCTTTTTTGTCTGTTTGATTCATACCAATTTACCACCCAGCACATAAAGTATATCAGCAATACAAAAAATATTAGTTGTATAAGACCACAAAAATGCAAAGGCATTTGTTACTTCTTTGAGTTCATGTTCCATCTTGGCTTTGTCTTGCTGCAGCTGAATCATATTTTTGGAGAACTTTTCCTGTTTGGATAGTGGTATTGCCCCAGCAAACTGCAGTCTAACTTCCTGAAACATAAAACAGTGAAACAGTTATGTACAGACTGTATGTATGTATGTGTGTGTGTGTGTGTGTGTGTGTGTGTGTGTGTGTGTGTGTGTGTGTGTGTGTGTGTGTGTGTGTGTGTGTGTGTGTGTGTGTGTGTGTGTGTGTTCTGTGGCTATGTGTCTGCCTCATTTGTGTTTCTCTGTGTGTGTGTGCGTGCATGCGTGTGTGTGCATGCGTGTGCAAGCATATGTATACATGTACACACAGCAAATCATTGGTTTTGTGCTTGCAGGTTGCATCTCAAACTCCTTAACACTTCAGATCTTACAAGATGCAAGCCAGTTGTGATGGTTGCTTTGCCCACAAGTCTATCTGCTCAGTCATTTTTGTTGACTCAGGCATGTCCAAGGCAGTACATCTTAATGAGTTTTTGAAGGTGGATGTTGAACACTGATACATGCATTCCAGGCTTCCCACTTTATTTTTCATTTTTTGTAGCAAGCTCATTGAATCTGTCAGGATGATGGCAGGTGTGGTCTGACTGTCACTTCTTGAGGCAATCAAACGGAGGGCATGGGTGACTGCTTCCATCTCCATTGTCAATCTGGAAGTTGAGTTTGTATATTATGCTGCTCTATCTTCATGGATGGTGGTCCAACATTGGTTGACAGTAAAGCCTCACCCTGACTGGTTTTTGGTGGCTGAGCCATCAATGTACACTATTAGATCTTGTGGTTTGCTCTTTTTGTGAATGAGAAGCTTGATCTCTGACTCCATTTTGCTTGTTGGCTATTCTCAACATTGCTTTCAAGTTTTCTGGCATATGTGTCTCAAAGAGATGCTGGAATCAGTTTGGGTATCTTTCCATTTCCTGGGCTTGCTTGAGCTCTGTCAGCTGGCATACTTGCGGTACAGATTCCTGTGCTTGACCCAACAAAGACTTGACCAATCCCATCCCTTCATGAAGCGGATTGTGAGGTTTTTCTATGGCACTGAAGTATGCTTTCTGTCTGGTTTGCATTGGTGGGAGGTCTAGCATGAACCTCGTGGTCTCAGTTGGTGTGCTCTTTGTGGTTCCAAGTATGACTCTCATTGCCTCATTCTGCACTCTGTCCAGCTTTAGCAGATTTGTCTGTGCCATTGCTGCAAGGCTTAGTCCATATTCAGTGACACTGAGCACCTCACTTTGACACAGTAGGAAGAGGTGGCGTTGTTCAGTACTCTTTGCAGCTATAGCTTTCAAGACTGACAGGCCTTTCTTGCACTTCAGTGCTGTGTTTTCACATCTTGTCTGTAGCGCAGCATTCTGTCAAAGTTGATCAAATGGTATCTTAGATGATTTGTTTGTTCAACTACAATTCCCTCAAATGTGACTGCTGGCATCACCTTGGGAGCTGATAATGAGCAGAGCTCTAGTTTCCAAGCTGCATAGCCATTGTTCTTTCCATGAGCACTCCTGCAATCCACCAGATCAGTGTTAGGCAGACTCCATTTTGCATGAGCAGGTCCATCAGTAGTTTGAACTGGACTGTTGTAAGCGTCTTCCAGATTGAATGCTACAGCCACTGTTTGTTCTTTTTTTGAGTGTGTGCATGTGTGTGTGTGTGTGTGTGTGTGTGTGTGTGTGTGTGTGTGTGTGTGTGTGTGTGTGTGTGTGTGTGTGTGTATTTACACTTGCATATCTGCACATAGATGTATGTTAATAAGTGCAGTTAATAATAATAACAATAATGTACATTTATCATGTGCTCATCAACGCCCTGAGCACTCACATGATACATATTAACCTAAATATGATATTCTATACACATGTTGAGCACAGTCCTACCAAAACAATTTACATAAAGTATCATAAGGAAACACACACACACACACACAATGACCATAGCAGAAACTGGGTACTGATATTAGTTGGGGTGAAAATACTGTGAGTAGAGGAAGTTTCAATGTTCTGTCAACTTCTCAGGGTCACCTCAAGATGATCAAATGCTGCCACAGGCTAAACCCTTTCCCAAATCAAATCTACAGATGGATGCTACTAAAACATGTTTACAAAGTTGGCAGGGCTGTTGACCACCAAATACAGACATTATAGAAGGCGCAAAAGGTGTGTGCAAAACAATAGTTATAGTAGTTACATACTTCCACATAACTGTTTTCATGTTAGTCTTGACCATTTACAATTGCTCAGGGTCCCTCCCTCTAAAGGTTGTAGAAGGGAGTCCCACAGATCCCCATGAAAGACTACTGGGAGCCCTGATTAAGTTTGTGTGCAACTTCATACATGTTTTTGGGGAAAAAATCAATTTCTCGTAATGTTCTTCTTTTGAATTGCCCAATGACATTACTTGCTTCATCTTTCTTTTCAGAAAGTGTTGTTTTCTCTCTCTTTTCCCCTTCTTTTTCACCATGCATTCTTTCTTTTTTTATCTTTGGCCTATTGGCCATTTCGTACCCGCTTGTTAGCTTGCCTGATTAGGGCAGCCATTTTGCATTTCTCTTGTCGTCTGCATTTGTTTACATCCCAATGCTTTGTCATCAGTAGTCCTGATTAGCGTTTTGCTTTATCAGTCTGCAGCCTTTGTTTTTCTAGATGGAAGCCGGGCTAGTGAGGGGTTGGTTAGAGTAAGTTATGGTTAGTCTGGCTTTCCATCTGTTTGTTGCTGGCACAGTTATTTTTGCTCTGTGTTCTTATGACTGTAGTCATCCACTCCTTTGTTGCAGGCAGTAGTCTATTAGACTTGTGATATGGAGATCTGAACTGGAATTTTTTCCAAGTGGACAGCCCTACAAATTCTGCTTTGAAGCAAACCCCATTTGGTATTCCACCATAAAGTTTACGAAATTGCACTCAGCGAAGTGCTCGCTACACAAATGGGCGTGACTGAGGCGCAGCGGCATCAACTGAAGTCAGCTCGTTTGAACTGTACAAGTTTGACCCATTTTCGCCTCACAGCGGGTTGATTCTGCGGGAACTCGTGCATAGTTATGCTTTGGGTTGCTTGTGAGTTGTTACAGTTTGCTGCAACACAGTAGGCTGGCATGGTTAGAGCTTTTTGTCGACCACACGCATACACATTCAATGAACAATCTAAGATGGCAACCGCACCGACTCCCCAGACTGATGTCACTTCTGAGAAAGTCACGTGACTGATGGAGAACCCGAGACAGCAATCTCGGCCAGCCTACAGAAAATAAAATCGATTAAAAACCAACATATTTGTTTTTCTTTTTCTCTCTCCATTTTTTACTTCATTAAATCTCAAGTAGTGACTCATTTGTCAATCATTTTGATGGTCATTTTGCATACTTAAAAACCTTGGACTTTTCCTTTAAGTTCACTCAAGCAGCCAACTCAGATCAAGCTGAGGCAGTTGTAGCAAAGAAGTGAGTTTGTACTGTATTTGTGAATCTGTGGATGTAGTGAGCATGTCCTAAGACAGCTTAATTGTTTAAGAAGTGCTCACTTAATATTTTTTACCACTGCTTATTGTCAGCTGAGCTTTCCTTTTTCAATGCAACTGTCAAGCAGGAAGCATCATAGTGCTTCTGCACTGTCCTTCTTGGGGAAGCTGCCCCTTGTACTTGACTTAAGCTGAGCAAAACTGTTTTTTACAATTATTGTATGCCTGATGATTAATATGATTGTTTTGATTATAAATATATAACTTGATGAAACAGCACATTGACTGGATCCATTTATTTGAGAAGTTATTTATAATCATCTGAATCATGCTACTCATCATGCAGGCAATAATTATCATTTAGTTACTCACCTGTAGGCTGCGCTTAAGGTATCGCACTTTGGACTGTGATTCATGGCGACTGTGGAACAATGACTGGTCTTTAGCATCAACCTTCTGCTCTAGTCGCAGCACAGCTGCCTCTAACTGAGTCTGTCGTTTTTTGCTGGCTTCAAGCTGCTTGACTGCTGTGCTTTCACTTATCTGTAGCTGTACAATAGTGCGATGCAGCTTGCCTGTGTAACACAAAGTTGTTCAGAATTACATTACATGAAGCATAATAGATACTTTTAGAACACAATAAAATCATTTGAAATGAAGCTTCATGTAACACCAGGCATTGCAGTTTGTGATTTAATGACTGTGGTTACAAGAAAAGCTGTTATATCTGGCATGAACATCTCCTCCGTTAATAGTTATATAACACATATTTGCACACTTTGCCTGGCAAAAAGAGTAAGGAAGGAAGTAATAATGTCTTGTAAACCCACACACCACAGGATGTCACCTCAGGATAATCAAACATGTCATAAGCAAAAAATCTGAATAAAAGATGACTGCTAATATTCTAAAACAAGATCCAAACACAAACAGTTAAAAAGACTGCTAATTTAGTATGACAGTGCAAAACATTTGTGAATTTTCAGTGAAAGCCCTTTTTCAAGCGACAACAGTTAAACAAATGAAAATGTATTTAACCAGTTGCAGTTGGGGTTGGGGTGTGTTGAATGCCTGGAGTGTTTGGAAGAATTGTGTTGAATGCCTGGAGTGTTTGGAAGAATATGAGCAAATACCAGTGCCATATGGCTACAAGTTGTACATACCACTCCCACCAACTAGCATCTCCTAGTTGCAGAACAATGACAAGATAAAAAGAGTGAAAAGTAAGAGGTGAAAAATAAGAGGAGACAGGAAAAGGGAATCAAATGATAGCCCTGAGATTGCAGACAGGAGAAAATATCAGACACCACTGGACCCTTTGAGGGCAAAGTGAGGGAAGGAAAACAAATTTATTGCTCCACACATACTTAACATGGGAAACAGCCTGAAACCACCCACACCCCCAAAAAACAAAAAATCTGAAATAAGAAAGAATACTAGCATTCTAAAACAAGATCCAAACACAAAGTCTAAAATTCTAGGAGTGTGGCTTATGGCAGATTGGACTGGCTGTGAAGAAATCAATTATAACAATAAATATTTTGAATGAAAATACTGTTTGATATTTGGATCAAAAGAACAGTAACACCATTTGGAAAGACAGCCATTCTGAAACCTCTGATTATATGTAAAACTGAACAGTTATGGATAATAATAATAATAACGAGGATTTTTAGAGCGCCCATCTACCACACAAGGTAGGCGTACAGGGTGCTTTACAGTAACACTAACAACAACACACACACACACACACACACACACACACACACACACACACACACACACACACACTCACACAATGGACATGGCTGTGAAAAAGTTTAGAAATAGTTACTGAACAGGTGTGTCTTGAGGGCGGCTTTAAAAAAGGACGCAGAATCAATGGCTGAGTGTCTGAGGCAAATTGTTCCAAACAGATAGGCCAGCGTACGAAAAGAATCTTTCACCACATGTTTTTGTGTTTACATGAGGGATGACAAAGGTTTTTGTGTCAGATGCAGATTGAATTGTCTTGCTGGAGTACAAGGTTGAAGGAGATTGGACTGATAATGAGGGGCTGTTCCAGAGATGGAACTGAAGCAGATGTTGAAATTTTGTATTGATTATGATGTGTAGCCAATGCAAAGTTTCAAGAATAGGATGGATGAGATCCGATTTCTTAGCTTTACACACAAGCCTTGCTGCAACATTCTGAGCTTTTTGAAGATTATCTAAAGTACTGAAGGCAACCTGAAAGTAAAGAGTTATAGTAGTCTAACTGAGAGAGGACAAGAGAGCATACAAAGGTTTGTGTTGCTTGTGTTGCGAGAAGGTGTCACATAGAACTTTTATGCCTGATTTGTATGTATGTGGCTTTGCACATGTTGCTTATGTGTTGAGACATGCAGAGATTGAAATCCAGGGTTACACCAAGGTTTTTAACAGATGACACAAATGGGACATCAATGTGAATGACAGATGGCAAAGGACTGTGGACAGACATTATATTTGAAAGTATGATCATGGCTTTGGTTTTGTTGTCATTTAGTTGAAGTTTGTGGTCATCCAAGACTTGACATCTGCAGTGCAATTCTGGAGAGTTTATATCGACTGGTGAATTGCGTCTAGTGTACTAACCTTGTAGAGTAAGTAAGTAAGTTGGTGTTTTACGCCCAGTCAACAGGTACGGTTATATCAGGGCGATACACATCTGATATTATATATTTAATTTTTAATAGTATGTACGTCTTAAAATTGGTCTATATACAGTTTTAAAACCATGCTTAAAAGGTGAATAACACAAACATAACTAAAAATTATCTCAAATTTATTTCAAAAAGTTAAAAATCTTCTCAGGCGAAATATCCTGAAACAACATACACAGTGATTGAACTGTAAAGTGTCTCTCTATCATTTCAATAAAATCCGAACAAGTAAGTAAAATATGTTCTATGGTTAAATGTTGATCACATCCAATGCAGTTCCTCACCCTTCAATAAAAGGGAATGAGTAATAAAAGAATGGCCAATGTGCAATCGGGCCATCACAGTCTCTTCTTTTCTGTTTGTCTGAGGACAAACAATACATTCTTTTAGCACTGGAAATATCTGATGTAATTTATTTTTCAGGAACTCACCCCACTCAGACTGCCACAGTTCTAATACATATTTATTTGTGCGTGATTTTAGGTCTGAGAATGGGATGAGCTCAACCGAGATGTCACCAACAAGGGCATCCTTAGCTGCAGAATCTGCAGCCAAATTTCCCCTAATGCCAACATGGCCGGGAACCCAGACAAAAACAATCTCTCTCCCATCTCTTGTCATTTCCATATATAATTCTAAAATCTGAACCAAGATTGGATGATCATACTTTAGGATAAATACTGACTGTAAAGATGAAAGAGAATCAGAAAATATCAAAAACGATTTTCCTTTGGAACAATAAACATGTTTGAGAGCTAAAAGAATAGCCTGCAACTCTGCAGTATATATTGAACTGTCGTCTTATTAATTCGTTTAGTGGATACAGCTGCCACAGCAACTCTTTCCTCTGTTTTAGAACCGTTGGTGAAAAAAAATTCTGATAAAGGATATTCTGAGATAAGTTGCAAATAGAATTGTTTATATATTTCCGGGTTTGTTGTATCTTTTTTGAAATTGGTTAAGTCAAGATGCACTACAGGAACTGAAAGTTTCCACGGGACGATGTCCAACGAGGGAGCATCGTCTACCAGATTTAGGTTAAGTTTGGATTTCTCCAAGTGAGGTAGAATGCGGATGCCAAGAGGTGGAACCTTGATTCTTCAAATAATTTGGTGTTTTCAGATTCAAAAACGCAACTATAGGCTGGGTTTTCCAGCAGGGATTTGAGTTTAAGAACATAGTTTAAAGACAATTTTAATCGGCGAGTGGTTAATGATAGTTCATGTGCTTCTATGTATAGACTGAGCAGGAGATGTGCAGAAAGCACCCAACATGATACGCAAGCCCTGATGGTGGATCTGATCCAATTGTTTCAGAACCGACCGACGGGCCGATCCATACACAATGCATCCATAATCCAATTTGGAGTGGACTAACGAACGGTAAAGGCATAGCAGGATGATACAATTGGCTCCCCCATTAGTATGTCCCACTACACGAAGAATGTCCAGAGCCTTCTGACAGGAGGTTTTAAGGTAGTGAATGTGATTTTTAAAAGTAAATTTAGTGTCAAAGATAAGACCAAGGAACTTTGCTTCTTTGACTACTTTTATAGGCGTTTTTCCCAGAAGAATGTTATGGTCTGGGAAAAAAACGTACTGTTGATGGAAATGAATACAGACCGTCTTGGAGGTGGAGAACTTGAAGCCGTTCTCAGACACCCACTTCTGAACGTTGTTTACACACAGCTGCATAGCTCTCTCCACTCTGTTTAACATCTTTCCACTCACACACAAAGCAAAGTTGTCCACAAACATGTGAACAATCCGTACCCTTTAAGACAGCTTTAACAATGTCGTTAATTTTAATGCTGAAAAGGGTCGGAGACAGGATGCTACCTTGAGGGACCCCCATCTCCTGCTCGTGCAGCTCGGAAAGAGTTGAACCGACTCTAACCCTGAAAGAACGTTCCGAGAGGAAACTCTAAATAAACCTGGGGAGGTGGCCCCTGAAACCGAGATCCCAGAGGTCCGCCAGAATGCCGTGCTTCCACGTTGTGTCGCAAACTTTCTCAAGGTCAAAGAAAATGGTTAAGACGTGTTCTTTTTTAATGAATGCATTTCTAATAAACATTTCAAAACGAACGAGATGATCCATCGTACTGTGGTTATTCCTGAAGCCGCACTGCTTCTCGGAAAGAAGACCCTGCGACTCGAGGGACCACATGAGGCAAACATTGATCATCCTCTCCATTGTTTTACAAACAGCTGGTTAATGCTATAGGTCTGAAATTACCGGGATCCGAGTGGTCCTTACTGGGTTTGGGAATGGGAATAACTACCGCCTCATGCCACGATGGCGGAAAACAGCCAGATTCCCAAACGTGGTTATATACTTTTAAAAGGATGGATAGAGCAGAATTTGGGAGGTGTGTCAAAAGTTGGTAGTGGACTTGGTCCAATCCGGTGGCTGAATCATTGGCTTTCTGTAATGATTGCCTCAATTCAGTCACTGAAAAAGGTAAGTTGTACTCCTCTTCATTTTTGGAAAAGAAGTCCAGGCGTTGTTTTTCTTTTAACATTTTAATCCTCTGAAATTCATCAGAATAATTATCCGTCTAAGAATTTTTTGACAGATTTTTAGCTAATACTTCTGCCACTTCCTTTTTATTGGTAATGAGATTACCATTAATTTTTAAATGATTAATAGAATTACAACCATCCTTACCCTTTATTTTCCTAATAGCTTTCCATACCTTTTGTGTTTGCATTTTAGAATTTAACTTACTACAGAAATGCCTCCACAAATTCTTTTTTGTTTGTTTGACAACATGACGAGCCTTGGCTCTTAAAAGTTTGAAATTCTGAACATTACTCAGTGTTGGGTTAGAAAAAAACTTTCGCTGAGCTTTCTTTCTTTCTTTAATTGCTTTTTTGCAACTGTCATTAAACCATGGAACCTTGGGAAGTTTTTTGAGAAGTGTGTTTTTGGTATAGCTTTGTCTGCTGCTTGAATAAGAAGGTAAGTAAACTGACCGGTGGGATTCTCGGCAGACATGACCGCTTCCTCCGTCAGTTCAGAGGTACACTGAACTTGGAAGGACAGCCAGTCTGCCTTTTTAAAATTCCACCTGTTAGGTGCAGCATCCTCTTCGGCAGCAATGCTGGTTAGGATCACAGGTAAGTGGTCACTTCCGCACAGATCCTCATGTATATTCCACTCATAGTCTATGACCAGAGATGGACCACAAATGGAGAGATTCAGTGCGGAAGTGGAACCGGTGGCGGGATGAATATAAGTCACAGAACCATCATTTAGAATACATAAATCCATTTTGGAGAAGAGGTCCTCCAACATTTGTCCTCTGCTGTTATAGGACTCATTACCCCAAACCGGGGAGTAACCGTTGAAGTCACCCAAAAGAACGAACAGAGATGGCAGTTGTTCGATTAGGTTAATCAGATCAGTCTTGGCAACGTGATCTGACGGAGGAAGACAAATACTACAGAAGGTGACGACCTTGTTCAACATCACCCTCGCAGCCATCGCCTGCAAAGGGGTGTTCAAATGAACCTCACTAAACAGGATTTATTTGTGAGCAGAGCTACTTCCCCGGTAGCTCTATCATTTAGAGAATTTTTGGTTAAGATATCAAAACCAGAAAATGATGGTGTCTTGGAATTGGTTAAAAATGTTTCCTGCAATCCAAACACAGCCGGTTTATACATTCTCGAAAGCAGAGCGAGCTCCTCAAAGTTGGCTTGGAAGCCTCGCAAGTTCAACTGGAAAATGGAGTGCTCCATTGCTTCAGTTGGGCGAGATGGATGACGTGTCCATCTTGTCATCGGACAGGGCAGAAAACTGGTTGGAAAGAACCAGATTCTGCTCTGCCTTCTTCAGTCCGTCCGAAGCTACAGGCTTGGGTGGTACTTGGGGCCTGCTGGAAGTAGCGGAGCGCCTGGGGTGCGAAAACCCCTCAACGTCCACCAGGACCCCCTCCACCCTCACCTTAGTAGGTGAGCGCCTTGAAGGTGATGAACCATCATTCAAGGCCGTGGTTTTTAAGGGACCTGCTGAACCCTTAGGTGTGCTTTTGGAGGGAGTCACAGAACCCTTAGATGCCATTTTGTGGGGATTAGCTGAACCCCTATCTGTCTCCGAAGAACACTTAACGGACTTGCACGGCACCCGGACGTCGGCCGACGTCGGCCTCGACTTCCCAGAGGAAGCCTGAGTGCCGGCCGATACCGATCCGGGCCCGCCAGAAGAACGCACATTAGACTCAGTCGTCCTAAGTGGATGTTCTGAAAAAAAAGAAGGTTAAAGATGACTGACATTCAACAGATTTGGACTCTCTTCTGGTGGAAGTGGCAGCGGCATAGGTCATACCTCCAGAGATCACAGTCGGCACCTTGGCCTCTACCAACTGTCTGCTTCCGGAAAGGATATGCGTTTCTCAACGCGGACACGTTGAATCTCCTTCTCCTTCTGCCAGAAGAAACACACTGGGTCTGAAGGTGACCACAGAGAGCAAGAAGAACTATATAAAGAAGAGCTGTGTTGTAGATAAATACAGGAGAATGGCTGGTTAGGTATAAATAAGCTGTAAGAAGGGAGCTGAAAACGGAGGTTTCATGGAGAGAGTTTTTGGAATGAAATATAGTTGAAAGGGCTGGTAGACAGAAACGAGACGTAAGAAAAGAGTGAAAGGGGTGGAGCAGCTTGGTTTAAACACCCCCGGCATGAGAAGCTGGCTCCATGGGGGCTAACCTTGTAGAGTACATTGTCATCTGCAAAAGCAAGGTGATTGACTGTGTGCTTGCTTACTAGGCCAAAGAGAGGGTGGGTGTAGGGTTGGCTGTAGAGTATGGAAAGCACTGGGCCCAGTACTGAACCCTGGGGAACGCCATAACAGAGACTGGTATACTGAGACTGCAGTCTATTTATGGTGATTGCATGTGTTCTGTTACAAAGATACTACTGCCAAACCTACCTGATTGTTTTATTGATAGACTACAACAACAACAAATTGCTTTATGTTTGTATGGAGCAGAAAACAAGGTAAGATTAGCAGAAAAACTGTAATAAAAAGTATCCAAAAAGGAGGATTGGGGGTACTTGATATGACAATTCATCAACAGTTTAAAACTAATTTGGATATGGGTCATTCTCCTGAAAACTGGTCAAAATTGTGACATAGAGGGTAAATATTCGAAGTGTGAATTTTTTACTGCTATTATTTGGAAATGAAAGCTTGATATCTCTTGTGTACATAAATATAAGACATAAATTGACAGGGTGACAGGAACTTGGTTAATTGTGCATATGTTACGTCATAGGTCAGTGTCTCGTGTGTTACAGAAGACACCAGAAATGCATGAATAGTCGGCTCAGTGGCCAGTTTGACTCTTGCCTTTTTATTATACAGTACTTCCTAATTAATAAAGGAATATTGGTCACTTCTGACACTAAAAAAACAAATCCTGCCTCTTTAACGATTTTGGTTTAAAATGTCTTCTTCGAAGTACAGACATGCACGAAATAGATTACACATTTCTTTTCCTTATTTTTCTTTTTTCTCCAAAGTAATTTGGAAGGGGTGGGGGGAGGGGTGGGGGGGGGATGGGGGGGGGGGGGGTGCATTGCACCAACTTGGTCTGAAACGTATATCAATATAAATATACATGTCAGAGGGATATTTGTTTCTTGCTTTCTAAAGTTAATAACCAATCACACTTAATTAGTAATCTGTCTCACATGTTATGTGGACATCATCACAAGTACAAAAGGATATAGGAATAACGCACTTGAACCATTGACCAAAAAACTTAATAAAACAAGTATATTCATTACAAAAGCAATGTTCTTTCCATGTTTTCTTGATTGGAACCTGTACTGACCCCTGCTTTAGATATCGGGATAGCCAAGAGTGGCAGCAATCTAGTCCACAGTCCCCAAGCCATATTCTCTGTCTCATGCCCTGTGTAAAAGCAAGAAAATCTTTTCATGGTGTCTTACCCTGTCTTGTGATGATGTACCATCAAACTAATTTGGATTGCAAAAGTTTCAGTATTTCTGAAGATCTAGTAGAAACGATTGTGACTTTGACCTTGAACATAGCAAAATGATATTTCTGAATGATACTCTGGCTGATGATGACGCATCACCATGCTAAGTCTGACCAATCAGAGATATTGTCCAGGCAAACATTCATTGTGAAGTTCAGAACCTTCACTGTGACCTTGACCTTGACTACAGCAAAGCAACCTTTTCACAAAACACTCCTGATAGTATGAACCGAAATTCAGTTACTGTGAGCTTGACCTTGAAGATAGAAACACATTTTTCGCATATGATGCTCTGGCTTATAATGATGTCTCACCATACTGGGTTTGGTTACAAATGGTTCAGCGAAGCATAAGATATCATCCAAACTAACATGAACTGAAACTTTTCACCTTGGCTGTGACATTGACCTTGAACACAGCAATCCAACATTTTCACTGGACACTTCTTTGCTTATGATGATCTACACTCAAATTGAATTTGGTTGCAAAAACTCATGGTTTAGAACTAATAAAAGATATAGTAGAAACTGTCATATTTTGATTATATAAGCCACACTGTGACCTTGACCTTGAAGATAGAATCCCATTTTTTCGCATGACATTCCGGCTCATGGTGGTGCACCACAATACCAAGTTTGGTTACAAAAGGTTGCAAACAACACTCAGCTGAGTGGGAACAAATTTGTGTCACTAGTGTTACATCCCTCACCCCTGAAGACACCTCAGTGCTTTTCCCTTTCTAGTAAAATAATACACCACACACAGCGCAAAAAAAGGTCAAACGTTGCTACTGCAAGTCAGCTGATGTGGACTGGTACATTAGGGTAGGTTAAAAGTCAGTGGTACAAGCCGAAATAATTATTTTGGTGCTTGCACGTTACACCATTGTAAGACACCATGTCAACCAACCCTGAAGAAATGACTGTAATTTATTTCGTATCTACTCTCTCGTCATCAAACAAGCATTAAAAATAAGGTGAAATGTGGTTATCTACTAAGCTGATGAAAAAAAAACTGTTTTTTAGTTTCTGTTGTGAACAAGTCACAATATCGTGATACACACTCAGAAGACACCATCGGTAATGTGCGAGACACTGATTATCTTCCTTTGTTTGGAGCTGTTAATAGCAAGTAACACACAATAAATATTATTTGTATGTAAGTACTGGCCTCCTTCTTTCTCATGAAACCTGTCTTTATTCAATCAAGAACGATTCCAAGGAAATATCTGCGATCAGCTAACCTTCCCAAAGCCATGTCACAAATGGCGGCCATGAAAGATTGTGATTTTTACCAAAAAAGGCTCACAGCGCAAGAAATAATGACGCATTTACCTATTGTGGCATTTCCCTTATTTCTCCAAACACATTACATCAGAAATATAGCGGTAGTTTAAAAAGTTTCATGTTTTAGTTTAATTTTTATTTCATCAGGAAAAGGCACTCTTTGGTCCAGTTTTCAGGAGAATGACCCATATACACATTTTTAAATAATAATCATAAATACAAAAACATTACTTTGTCATGTTTCCTATTATAAGAACCCTTGATATCCATGGACCTTGGTTCCCCTTAAAAAATGACAAATTAAATTTGTTTTGGAGGCATACATAAAAGCTTTTGTTGCAGTCTCCTTTTACTCAAGTTGGGAAGGGAACTATGCCTCTTTTTAAAGGTAGCACTTATTATTTCCAACAAACCATGTGAATAAGTAGTAGGTATCCAGGTATTGTGTGGGAAAATAGACCTGTTAGTCCTTTATAAAACTGATATAAAATGAACAGCATGTTCAATCGCAAAACCGTTACTGTGTATCACATTTATTTAACAAGATGTTTAGCCTCTGACGGAGAGTTCCTTTAAAACATTTTTTTTGTAGTTTTATACAATATCATATAAAAAACTAATTTTAGTGGTGAAAGTTCATACTTTGCAGTGGAAATACAAGCATCGCTTTGAACTGCCAGCCAAGAATTCAAACCAACACTTTGGCAGCGAGAGGTCACAAGACTTACACATGTACCACCAAAAACCCATAACTGGGTGAGCATGCCCAGTTCTAGGTTTTCAGTGGAACATGTGTAAGTCTCGTGGACTGGTAAAACAAATGAACCGCAAAACATGTCTGGAGGGGAATAATAACATTAACTGAAAATACATAAAAGGAGCAGACTGTGAGAAGCATAATTATTAGGTTCAGCCAGTGTTATTTTATTGCGAATTTATTCTTTTGAATATGTTTAAATTCCCTTCATGGGATCACCGGGGGTGGGGGGGAAGGGGGGGAATAAAACAGGGTGATAGTGGGTAGCAGAGTAAGCCAGTCAGGTTAATTAATTAATTTGGCGTAGATCAGTTTATAACTGATTTTTATTAGGACAGTAATTTTTAAGAGGTAGACCTTGTAATGAGGCAATTTTTATGTGATATGCACAGCTTGATGTCTGTTGGATTTTTCATATATTTTATTTACGACAGATTTTTTACCCTGATGTTTGCTGTTTGCTGTTGTAATGTTTTATGATTGATGTGATTGTGTGATGAGTGTACTTGGCACTACAAACATTCCTAGTGCAATTGTACTGACACTTGGTAATAAATTTGCATTGTATTGTGAAACATAAAGATGTAGTCTGTATTCTCTTCTCAGTGCTTCATACATGGCATGCCAAGCCACACACACACGTATACACATCATGGCAGACTAGCTGATGAATGTAATAACAGGAATGTTACAGAATATGGATCAAATGATGGTGTAGATGTATGAAACACTCTATAGCTGGTCACTGCATGGCACAGACCAGATGTTTTGAGAGCCTGTTTTTCTGCAACCCCTTTGAGGTGTCCACTCTGTCTGGGCCAGCCACAAGTTGGCAGTCCCGGGAGTGTAATGTCTTTGGTTGGATTAGCCACAAGCTATCTTCAGCTCATTGGGGTGACATTTTTCATAAAATTAGCTGGCAGATGAAAAACAAATAATGATGCAGAAACGTAATGTCTAAAATCACAAAAACTCTTCACTAGAACTGAGAAGGCTTCTTCCTTTAATGGATGAACAAGGACAAAAATACAGGAATTTGGAAGACAAGCTACAGATGGGGAGTTGATGAACAGTCATACTAACCAAATCAGATAGTGAATGAAAATTTAAAATACGTTTGGCAGGTTGGTATCTATGTTGAAGTGATCTGTAATTTGTCATGCCCAAAGGTTAGCAGTGCAGCTACTTTGGTAGTGTGGTGGACACTTCTACATTTTCTGACATATTCTCTGGGCCTCAGTCATTGTTCTGGTTCACAGAACCTGTATCTAAACCATTATTTTGAGGTACATTTTGTATATCATACATATCTTCCAAATCAATGGTCTTATGAAAAGTTTACATTTTTCATGGAAATCTTCAAATACTCTGTCTAATGCAAACACAGCTGCATTCATCCAAAACTTAGAACACATTTTTATCAATACAATATGGGACAGCATAATAATAATGATAATAGCAGTCATTTTTATAGTGCTGTATCTCACTGCCAAGGGTACATCACACTTTACCAGATCAACAAAAAAAATATACATTTAAACCTCAAAAATAACAATTGTATAGTTATAACACTGTTTTCCTTGCACACCACAAGGGTGCATAGAAGGAATGCAATGAGGAGGGGGAGGGATGGCTAACAGAATCTGAAATCATTTGTTGTGGTATTGTTTGAAGAGGTGAGTTTTTAATGCAGTTTTGAAGTCATGGGAGGATTGAACATGATGGATGTCAGAAGGGAGCAAATTCTATTGCTTTGTTGCACAGTAGGAGAAACAGCAGTGGCCAAAGGTTTTTGTTCTAACAAGGGAAATACAAAGTATACGTGTATCTGCAGAAAAATGAAGCTGCTTGGTCAAAGGATTTTGCTTTAACATGGGGATATGATGTATCTGTGTGTCTGCAGAAAAACAAAGCTACCTGTACACAGTGAGGTCAGAGAAGTAGGCTGGTGAATTCTGAATGCAAACAAAAACACATGAAACTTACCAATGATGGTCTTCTCATCACTTTGTACTTGGAAATCTAGAAGCTGTTGTCTCAGTGACTTGTTTTCTTTTTCTTGAGACACATGCTGCAACTCCAGTGTGCGAACCTGGGTTGATGCTACATCTGCCACATCCTACACAACAAGAGCTTTGTGAAACAACCATGGGTTTGATTACTTCAGCCACTGAGGAATTCTACATAAGTACCAAATATCTGAATCTAAGTGTTGAAGAAACAAGCACATACTGATTGTTGAGGTATTATATCAGAAGATGAAAAAAGGAAAAAGAAAGAAAAACAAGAAAAGACAGCTCTCTGTATACATTTAGTACTGGGTGCACCAGTTCCTTCTTGAGCTGAATAAGATTTTTGGAAACTGCTGTTTCAAAAATCAAAACACACAAGCAGTTACTTTCTTTATTTTTTCAACTCTTGTGATCTTCAAAACGATTTTAGATCATCAAAACATGAAATAATGTTTAAAGCTTGAGAAGATTATAACCAAGCAGGACAAAAACAAAAACAAAAAGCACACACCTCCCCATAACAACTTACAAGAACACTGACAGTAAAATTGTTTGCAGAAACACAATCTGCACTGGCATCAGTTTCACCTTTGATAGTACAATAAAGGCAAATTTGTCCATAAACTTAATATTTTGCTTACTGTGTTTAGACTAATAATGTCACACACATAATAATTAACCCCCCCACCCCCAACCCAACACACACACACATATGCACACATACGCATGCACACACACACACACGTGCGCGCACACACACACACACACACACAGAGCAATGATGGTACCTTGAGTTTTGAGATCTCTTGCCTAAGGGTGAGCTCCGTCTCTTCCAGTTCCAAAATCTTTTTCCGGTCTGCATCACTTACTGCCTTCATTACAGAGTCTGAAAACATAACAAGTACTGGTGAGCAGTGCACCAACCTTTGGCATGATGATTTGTAGACTCAAGAGGGAAGAGCACAACTTTCTTCTCAAGGATCTTCAGCAAAAGTCTGAGATTTCATTATTTGTCTTCATTTCAATTATACAAACTCACGAAAGAAAGAAAACAAAGTTTGTTGCCCTGTGCAGAGATACCTCTGTTGTGTTCCTAGATACTGTAAGCCACTATTGTCAGTATACTGTAATTGTATCGCCACTTTGCACTAGGTCTGGTTATTAGTAATAGCATATCAACACATCAGTTTTAGCGGCAAAGATATTAGTGATACAGAAAATGCAGAATTGACCTTAAATACAGCAATCCAATCTTTCACAAAATACTTGGGCTAATAATGATGTACCATCATGCTAAATTTGGTTGTGAAAGGAACCGCAATTGTAAAGGTATAATTAAAAAAAACAGTCATTTGATCCTACAACTCTGATATTTTACATCATCTACATTGCCCATCTAGATCTATTCACTCTTGGGAAGATACCCTCACACTGTCAGTTCCAAATGTCAACTCAACTGCAAAGCAAAAAGCGATTGCTCATTCTTCTCCTTTGCTGTTAAATCATGGAACTTGCTCCCATCAGACATCAGACATGTGAAAATACTGGACACGTTTAAATCCAAATTTAAATCCTAACTCATCACCATGCATTTCACTGATTAGCAGTCAAACCATTTTGTGAAAATCATCTTCCTGCAGCTGGTGTGCGTGCGCGCGTGCGCATGTGTGTGTGTGTGTTGTATTACCTTTGTTATAATTCTATATCAAGGGCAAGTATATGTTTTGTGTTAGTATTACAATAGGATTATAATATGTGAGGTGCTTAGAACTTACTAATACCATTTGATTGCAATGAGTGAACAACTGCTGGTGAGGTTGACAAAATAGAACAGCTCTAGAGAAATGTACTCACCTATATGATGACACATAAAGAACAGTTAAAAACACAAGTGCTTTCAACACATGGTCTTTGTCTGATGCAGAAGAGAGATAAAAAATAATAAAAGAAGAAGGAAGTTTTAAATCTACGTTTTGATCCTTAACCTTGTTTTATACTTCAACTTCTTGTCTATCTTCTTCTTTACTTCCTTCTTCTTTTATTATTTTCTATCTCTCTTCTACACCAGATAAAGACCATGTGTCGAAAGCACTTGTGTTTTTAACTGTGCTTTATGTGTCGTAGTATAGGTGAGTACATTTCTCCAGAGCTGTACCATTTGACTGATTTGGATTCTATGAGCCTTCACTGTGACCGTGACCTTAAAAATAGCAAAACACTCTTCTTGAATGACACTGGCTCATGATGATGCATCACCATGCTGAGTTTGGCTACAAAAGGTTAAATAGTTCAGAAGACGTCACCTGGAGAGAAAAAAACATTCAATGAAGTTTTGAACCTTCATTATGACCTTGACCACAGCACAGCAAAGCAAATTTTCACAAGCCATTCCAGCTTATGATGATGTGCTATCAAAGTAAATTTGGCAACAAAAGTATCAGCAGTCCACATATAGTGTGCTTTTTCTTTTTCCCTTCAACACTTCAATCTAAATCATTAGTTCTTCACAGGAAATGATCCGTTATTGGATACAAGCACTAGTAATTACTACTGAGGCTTGTATTTCCTTGCCGTTGTTGAATTGCCTCAAAGCCTAAACACCTTTGGGGCCATTTTCCCCCACATCTAACATTTAATAATAATAATAATGTACATTTATCATGCACTCATCAACGTCCTGAGTGCTCATATCATGCATATTAAACTAAATAAGCATCCTTTTGCAAGCATCCTTTATGGTCCATAGGTCAAAGACAGGGTTCATACTTACAGAGTTACTTCTCTTTGCAAAGCACTCTCAAGCTTTCTAAATTCCACATTTCAAAATGTAAGAAACTTGGTGTTATCATACAGTATATATGGAGCTGTCGTCCGGAAGGCGACAAGTAAGAGGTTTCCAGGAATGTTTTGTGGAGACAGCCGCTGCAGCGACTTCTGTCTCTGTTTTAGAACCATCCGTGAAAATCTTTTTTGATGAAGGATATTCTGAAATAAGTTGCAAATAAAACTGTTTATACATTTCCGGCTTAGTTGTGTCTTTTTTTAAATTGGCTAAGTCAAGACGGACTGCAGGAGTTGAAAGCTTCCAAGGGGTGATGTCCAACAAGGGAGCATCGTCAATCAGGTTTAGGTCAAGTTTAGATTTCTCCAAGTGTGGAAGAATGCGGATGCCGAGAGGTGGAATTTTCAACTCTCGATTCTTCAAATAATTGGATGTTTTCAGGTTCAAAGACACAACTATAAGCTGGGTTTTTCAGCTAAGATTTTAGTTTAAGAACATAATTTAAAGACAGTTTTAAATGGCGAGAGGTTAATGATGGTTCATGTGCTTCCACATAGAGACTTTGGGCAGGAGAAGTGCGAAAAGCCCCCAACGTGATACGCAAGCCCTGGTGGTGGATTGGATCCAACTGCTTCAGAACCGACCAACAGGCTGATCCCTACACAATGGATCTGTAATCCAATCTGGAGCGGACTAACGCATGGTAGAGGCATAGCAGGACAATACGATCGGCTCCCCAATCACTATGTCCCACTACACGCAGAATATCCGGAGCCTTCTGACAGGAAGATTTAAGATATTGAACATGATTTTTAAAAGTGAGTTTAGTGTCAAAAATAAGGCCAAGGAATTTTGCTTCTTTGACTATTTTTAGAGGCATTTTTCCCAGAAGAATGTTAGGGTCTGGGAAAAAAAACGTACTTTTGGCGAAAGTGGATGCAGACTGCTTTGGAGGTGGAGAACTTAAAAGCCGTTCTTCGACACCCACTCTTGAATGCTGTTAACACACAGCTGCATAGCCCTCTCCACTCTGTTTAACGTCTTTCCGCTCACACACAAAGCAAAGTCATCCACAAACAGGGAGCAAGACAGCTTTAACAATATTGTTAATCTTAATGCTGAAGCGGGGCCAGAGACAGGATGCTACCTTGAGGGACCCCCATCTCCAGCTTGTGCTGCTCGGAAAGAGTTGAACTGACTCTAACCCTGAAAGAACGTTCCGAGAGGAAGCTCTAAATAAACCTGGGGAGGTGGCCCCTGAAACCGAGATCCCAGAGGTCCGCCAGAATGCCGTACTTCCACGTTGTGTCGTAAGCTTTCTCAAGGTCAAAGAAAATGGTTAAGACGTGTTCTTTTTTTAATGAAGGCATTTCTAATAAACGTTTCAAAACGAACGAGATGATCCAACATACTGTGGTTATTCCTGAAGCCACACTGCTTCTCGGAAAGAAGACCCTGCGACTCAAGGGACCACATGAGGGGAAACGTTGATCATCCTCTTCATCATTTTACACAAATAGCTAGTTAATGATGTAGGTCTAAAATTACCAAGATCTGAGTGGTCCTTACCAGGTTTAGGAATTGGAATGACTACCGCTTCACACCACGATGGTGGAAAACAGCCAGATTCCCAGACGTGGTTATATACTTTTAACAGAACAGATACAGCCGAATTTGGAAGGTAGGTTAAGAGTTGGTAATGGACCTGATCCAAACTAGTGGCCGAGTTGTTAGCTCTCTGCAATGACTGCTTTAATTCAGTCATTGAGAAAGGTATGTTATAATTCTCTTCATTTTTAGAAGAGAAGTCCAGCTGTCTTTTTTCTTTTAACATTTTAATCTTTTGAAATTCAGAAGAATAGTTATCTGTCAAGGAATTTTTCGACAGATTAATAAAAAAAACTAGTGCTTCCACCACTTCTTTTTTGTCGGTAATAAGTTTACCATTAACTTTTAAATGGTTAATTGAATTGGAACCACCTTACCTTAATTTTTCTAATAGCTTTCCAGACCGTTTGTGTTTGTGTTTTTGAATTTAGCTTAGTACAGAAATGCCTCCACAAATTCTTTTGTTGTTGTTTGACAACATGGTGAGCCTTGGCTCTTAAAAGTTTAAAGTTTTCAACACTACTCAGCGTTGGGTTAGAAAAAAACTTTCACTGAGCTTTCTTCCTTTCTTTAATCTTTTTTTGCAACTATCATTGAACCATGGAACCTTTGGAAGTTTTTTTCGAGAAGCATGTTTTATGTATAACTTTGCCTGCTGCTTGGATAAGAATGTTAGCAAACTGAGCGGCAGGATCTTTGGCAGACATGACCACTTCCTCCATAAGTGCAGAAGAACACTGAGCTTGGAAGGACAGCCAGTCCGCCTTTTTAAAATTCCACCTGTTAGGTGCGGCATCCTCTCCGACGGCATTGCTGGTTAGGATCACAGGAAGGTGGTCACTTCCACACAGATCCTCATGTATATTCCACTCATAGTCTATGACCAGAGATGGACCACAAATGGAGAGATCCAATGCGAAAGTGGAACCGGTGGCGGGATGAATATAAGTCGCTGAACCATCATTTAGAATACATAACTCCATTTTGGAGAAGAGGTCCTCCAACATTTGTCCTCTGCTGTTATAGGACTCATTACCCCAACTGGGGAATGACTGTTTAAGTCACCCAAAAGAACAAACAGAGATGGCAGTTGTCCGATTAGGTTAATGAGATCCGTCTTGGCAACGTGATCTGACAGGCAGATAAATGCTGCAAAGGGTGAGGGTGATGACCTTGTTCAATGTTACCTTCACAGCCACCGCCTGCAAAGGGGTGTTCAGGTGAACCTCACTAAATAGATCAGATTTATTTATCAGCAAAGCTACTCCCCCAGAAAATGATGATGACTTGGAATTGGTTAAAAATGTTTCCTGCAATCCAAACACAGCCGGCCTATACTGTCTCAAAAGCAGAGCGAGCTCCTCAAAGTTGGCTCGGAAGTCTCGCAAGTTCCACTGGACAAAGGAGTGCTCCATTGCTTCAGTCAGGTGAGATTGGTGATGAGTCCATCTCATCATTGGACAGGGCAGAATACTGGTTGGAAAAGACCAGATTCCGCTCCACCTTCAGCCTGTCTGAATCTATAGGTTTGGGTGGAGCCTGGGTCCCGCCGGAAGTAGCGGAGCACCTGGGGTGTACAAACCCATCGATATCCACCAGGACCCTCCCCACCCTTACCGCAGTAGGTGAGCTCCTCGATGAAGACAAGTAAGTAAGTTAGTAAGTTGGTGTTTTACGCCCAGTCAACCGGTGCGGTATCAGGGCGATACACATCTCATATTGTATATTTAATTTTTAATAATGTGTATGTCTTAAAATGGGTCTATATACAGTTTTAAAACCATGCTTTCGAAGATGTGGTTTTTAAGGGACCTGCCGAACCCTTAGGTGCAGTTTTTAAGGGAACCACCGAACCCTTAGAGGCCGTTTTAGAGGGATTGGCAGAACCCTTCGAGGCCGTTTTGGAGGGATTGGCTGAACCCTTAGCCATTTCTGAATTCTTCACAGAATCACACGGAACCAGGGCGTCAGCCGATGCCTGCCTTGACCTCCTGGAGGAAGCCTGAGTGCTGGCCAATACTGATCCGGGCCTGCCAGAAGAACATATCGATGATAGAACTGTCCTGAGTGGATGCTCCGAAAAAACCCACATCAGCGACATCTGACACTCGTCAGTTTTCATTTCTTTCCTGGTGGAAGCGGCAACAGCGTAGGACTTACTGCCAGAGACCACAGTCAGCATCTTGGCTTCTACCAACTGTCTGGCTTCCAGAAAGGAGATGCGTTTTTCAACGTGGACTCATTGAATCTCCTTCTGCCAGACTGGGCAATCTTTAACTGATGAAGCATGGGGACCATTGCAATTAGAGCACAGCTTGGGTCCCTCTCACCGACCTTCATGCTTATCTTTTCCGCAGCAACTTTGCAATGTTGGCTTGTGTGGCCAAACTTGTTGCAGCTGAAGCAACGCATCGGGTTTGGAACAAACAAGGCCACCTTCACCTTTAGATAGCCAACTGTAATCTCTTTTGGGAGTTCCTGAGAACCGAATGTCAAGAAGAGAGTGTTGGTGGGGATCATCTTCCCCTCCTTCTTCAACGTCACTCGGTTAACCCCAACCACACCTTGATCCTTCAGTTCATCCTGATCTCAACCTCCGACATGTGAGCAAGGTCTGATTACTCCCTGAGCGGAGTTTAGGGTCTTGTGAAGTGAGACTCTGACTGGTCTGTCGACAAAGCGGTTTGTCTGGAGCAGGTTTTGGGCCTGGGCCCTCTTACCGCACTCCACCAAGAAGGAACCGTCTGTCAGCCTTTTGATACTCTTCAGGCTTCCGGCAATAGCCTGAAAAGCTTTCTGGATTGCAAAAGGAGACAGTTTCTGTAAGAGAAGATCTTATTTTGCTGATTTGACTATAAGAAATCTAGGCCAGTTTTTTATTGTTGTTCAAAAAGATTTCATTTTCTGAGTCCATATCTGTGTCTTCATCCTGTCCTCTTTGGATTTGTGTTTTGATGCCATGTTGTGTTCAATAATGATTTGTTACATTTTGTCCCCACCCGCCACCAAGTCCAACAAGGCGATGCACACAAGTGGAAACTCCAGCAAATGCGCACCAGGGTTCAAAACGTAATATACTCAGGAGATAAGGAAACTACAAGTTTACTTCTATCCCCTGATTGACCCTATGCTGCTGCCTTCTAATCGAAATTAGGGCAAAGCATGACCAGCTGATTGATTGGGTCGGGCCAACCTGACCACCCGTCTAGGAGAAGTCCGGGCCGAAGAAGCATGCTGGACCCCACAGGGGACCTCAGCCACCAGGATCCCCTCCTCCCCCGACATGGGATGCAGTGATGGCAAACACGCAGGGTCTGAAGGCAACCACAGGATCAGATTTTTCATAAGCTTTCTGCACTCTGCTTAGCACTGTGGGCCAAAAATCAGTTTCAGCTGGGAGGAAGGGTGGGGGTGGGGACTGACACACCCAATAGGCTCTTTATGAAGAGCGGACTTTCTCTCCTTTAAAAAAGATTTTTATAATTTTTTCTGATTCACTCTGATTCTGGTCTTCCAGATCTAAATATGATGCCTCAACCATCAATGACCTCTTTTGCCTCTACCTATATCAGGGACACTCAAGTGTGGTGTATGTGTCTGCTGCTTGCGTGCATGTATGCATGCATTTATGCATGCACATGCATTTGATCACATCATAAAGCAATGTCAAGAATGACAGGCTAATATGAACAAAGAAATAACCTCAGGGGAAAATCACAGTGACATGGCAAGACCAGTAAAACTTACTTGACAATTCATCCCGGAGTTCTCGTTCTGTTTTTTGCATCTCCAGATTCATCTTTGCCATCTAGAAACAAACCATTCAAACAAATTTGCTGAAACAAAACCATACACTAACAGTTTGTTGTCTTCTATGGACCCCCCCCCCCCCCCCCACCTCTCTTTGTGTGCCTAGTGTTTCTGACAAAAACTCGAACACAGTTAAGTTTATAAATTTAATAAACACACATAGTAAGTAAAGCATTACACATGCCACTAATTATGCATTATTACAAGTGACAACAATAATGATGATCACATGCCTGTTATGCATGATATATTTCTTATGCATGTATATCTTATAACCTGGGCAAAGGGGGTACAGGTTTTCACAAGACACTCTAGACACACACATCATAGATATACTCCAAAATTAACTTTCTATGCAATGAATGTTCAGAAGATATAACACAAACAGTTACATTTTGATTCTATGAGCCCAAACTTAAATTCTTGCATGACATTCCAGCTAATGATGATGTATCACCATACCAAGTTTGGTTTCAAAACTTCAGCAGTTCAGAAGACATCATTTACACAAACATTAACTGAAATGTTGAATGTTTGCTGTGACCATGACCACTACCATGAGCACTACAATCCAAACTATTCACTGGATAATAAGCTGGGTTGAAAAAAAGAATCATTAGTTCAAAATATACTTTTTCAGAAGGTGTTTAATTTTTTTAATTTTATTGCCATGATGGCTGTTGTGTGAATAGTTTGATCAGTGATTTCATTGTATAATTTGTACTATGGCTGATGGATACAATGTATGGGTACTGGTGGGTCTGTCACTCTGTGCATATGCAGGTCAATATGTGCTTGTGTGTGCATGCGTGAGTGAGTGTATGTGCATGTGAGTGTGTGTGTGTGTGGGGGGGGGGGGGGGGGGGGGGGCTGTTGTGTGCTGGCTTCAATTGTAATAATTATATTTCTATGATGACTGCTATATTGTTGGTATTAATATGCATTGTGATGGTAATAATTACATTTATATGACAATTGCTGTGAGTGTAGGCTGATGTTATTAATATTGTGATATGTTATTATGTTAAAAAATGTGTAGCTAGGCTGTGTGTGTGTGTGTGCATGTGCGTGTGTGATATAGCTTGATATAGGTGGGTAATGTGATATTTTTAATGTGGGTGTAGGTGTGACTGTGTTTGTGGGTGTGCGGGCATTGTTTTGGCTGTGAATATAAAGGCAGTGGAGAGTAAGAAAATGAGTAATGTCTATGCACTTAATTGATCTCAGACGTGATGTTTTATGGTGTTACATTACTATGTTTTACTCCATTTTATCTGTATACTCTTATCTTTGTTGTGTTGAACTGTCTACTTTAGTACTTATCCCTTTATGGTAATAGTGTGGAATTTGAGTGATCCAAAAGACAAATTTTAATTTTATGCATTTATTATGAATAATAAAATTACTTTGTACTGTATAGTAGAGTCATATTTTGATTATACAAGCCCTCACTGTGACCTTGACCTTCAAGACAGCAACCCAATGTTTTTACATGACAGTCCAGCTTATGATCATGCACCACACCATACCAAGTTTGATTACAAAAGGGTCCACAGCTCAGAAAATATCTGCTGGACATGTTGATTACAGTATACTCCCTAATCTTCTTAAGGTGGGGGACTACAGCAACAAAGACCGACAAGTAGTAGTAATTAGATTTTAATGTCCTGTCAACCACACAGGGTCACCTCAGGACAGTCAAACTCAGGTCATAAGCAAACACACATTTCTAAACTCTTCTCACATATATATCAACCCTCTGTCAAGTCAATCTACAAAACCAATCACTTCACGAACATACATACACAAATGTCAGACACAAATTTTCCAAAAGTTAGTCCCTTCAATATTACCCCTGTTAAAAGTGCACATAAGGCTAGGACATGCTGGTATCGTCGACCATTCCATCTAATTTATTGATACCCGGTTAAAGAAAAATATAAAAAAGGAATGGACAGACTCAATATTATTTTTTTATTTTTTATATACATGCAAAATGGCAAATGCCAGTGCCATATGGCAGCAAGCTGCACATACCACCTACCAACTATCATCTCCTAGCTGCTCAACAAGAGCCATACAAAAAAGCCTAACCCGTAACAAACAATATTTCAGAGTTTTCTGGAAAAAAGTCATGAGAATGGACCATTAGCAGAAAAATTATAAGACAGAAAGAGCAAGAGGACTAGACATAAAAAACAAGAGAGGAGATACGAAAGGGGAACCAAATGACAGTGCTGAGATTCCAGACAGGAGGGGGACATCAGACATCCCCAGCCTCCCTTTGGGGTAAAGACCAATAAAGTTACTGGAACCTTACTTGGTACAAACACTAAAAAGTTCCCCACCCCTTCCTCCCTCCACATACACACACACACCTCAGCAAACTTGTCCTCCAGTTCTCTGTTGCGTAACTCCAGATCACCAAGCAGGTGCCGTTGCTGTTCATACATTCGAACAGCATGTTCAGCTCTCTGGCGTTCATTCAGTTCTTTCATTTCCAGCATAGTCAGTTTCTTGGAAATGGAGATGATGTCAGCATCAGTCACAAAAACTTCAGTGCCATCTGTTACACCTGTAAAAAACATACTGTCAAATAACTATCTCATGGGGAACAGGGATAGCTCAGTGGTTAAAGTGCCAGACTCGTGATGGAAAGGTCGTGGGTTTGAGGAGCAGGAGCAGCTGGAGAATTTTCTTCTCCAGAGTCAACTTTCAGTGCTGATTCTTATTTTGGTATCCATTCCACCCCCATGTTACTGCAGTAGAACATACAAGATCCTGGTCATTCTGCCAGATGTGCAGATGGCAGGTTACAGCTAACACACACATACACCCTACATATGTGGCTTGGAATAAATTGACACTGTAAACTGGTCCATGGTTGTATGATGTACACATAATGTGTGCCAAGACAGCAGCAGTTTCATGTGGCACCAGCCATGGAGCAACCAAATAGTGCTGTAAATACACCACTTTGGTGGGCATTCAGAATAGCATGGGACAAGTGTGCAGTGAATCTGCTCAAGAGCAAAGAATAGCGCTATATACAAGTGATCAACAAAACTGATTTGCCATGTGCAGGCTGTTTATACTCCATATCCCTCTAGGTGAACTCAGTCTTGCAGCCCACTCCACTGAGGTAGTCTTAAATCTGTTGTCTGTTACAGAATGTGACCTGGCTCTGCTTATCCCACTTTGATGAGTCACAAAATAAAACCTTTTTTTTTGCTTTGAATTTGAGCTCCTTCTCACAAATCCATGCTGGTTCACTATTAAAAAAGGATTGGATCCCGATGTATTTGATACTTTGGCCACATATTCCTGCCTTCTTCAAGACCTCACTGATACAGACTGCAGGGCACAAAACGGCAGTCCTCAAACATTGATATGGGACCAGAAATAATGAAAAACTGTCTTATTTTTCATTACATTCCTGTTGATAGGGCCGTTGGTGTTCTTCTTCTGCAATATGAACATATTTGGCAGAAAAACAGGATTTCCCTTTCAATGTGTCAGTGAGATTGTAACATTGTTAAATTTAACTTTATTTATAACTTTTATACATGGCTAATTGTAATGTTTTGTCTATTTGTTAATGTACTGTATGAATGGCATGTCACCGAGACAAATTCCTGAGTACATTTAAATGTCATTGGTGATTAACTATCCTTGTATTCTAATTCACACAACAATTGCATATTTTCTCTATTAAAGGTGTTGCCTGAACCAGGATTATACATGCTTTTGGTGTCTTTAGACAGATTTCTGCATCACCAGAGCCATATACTACTTTGTCAAAATCCATTCCAGAACTGTATGACACCTGAGTGTTCAGAATACCATCCTTCTGCACTGAGTCCAGTGGCCAGCATTCTTTTTCTTACAGGCACCAACTCTTGTTACATGTGATTCTGAATGAGTGACTGTTGTCTTTTATATTATAAAACATGATCTTGTTTACAAGTTACATGAACCTGTTTAATAATCATACAGAATCTGAAGACAACTGAACAATGTCACAATTTGAGTTCATGGCTGACATTACAGTCAGTATTATAAGGGCATCCAATAATAATAGATAACTTTTGTATAGCGCTATTCTCTGGTATAAACAAATTCATTGTGCTTGACAACATTCTCCAACATTTTCTAAGTTAAGTGATTAAAAAAAGATGAAAAAGTCAAAGGTAACATGTTCATGAAAGTAATACATATTTAACCAACAATGTATATATTTACACACAAAATATAAAGTACATGTGCCGGATGAGAAGCAGCAATAAAAAAAAAAGTCCCCACCCCGCCCCAATGCACACACACACACACACACACACACACACACACACACACACACACACACACACACACACACACACACACACAACATCCAGCTCTCACCAGAATGCCTATTATACCAGATCAGTAAAAAGAAAAAAAGAAAAGAAAAAAAATGACACTCACCCAATGAGAAAATTCATACTCTTGTCTGAGTGCAGAAGTTATAGTTAGCAAAAACCAGTGCAAAGGAATCCGCAAGACAAATACAGACAATAACACTGTGCAAAGGAATCCGCAAGACAAATACAGACAATAACACTAACAGTTTGCAATCTGAATGTCACCAGTTTGGAGCTGTGGAGCTGATCATTATTGCAACTCACTTTTGGTGGGCTGTCCTAAGTATCTTCTTTCTAAACTCCAAAAAGTACAGAACAATGCTGCAAGACTCATTTTCAGAACAACATGATCTGCCCACGTCACACCTATGCTCCACTCTCTTCACTGGCTACCTATTGAGCAGAGGATCGAATACAAACTGTCTTTGCTTTGCTTAAAGATAATTTCTCATCAGGCTCCCATCTACCTTTCAGAACTTCTTCACCTTTACACTCCCTCCCAGCAGCTCTGCTCTTCTACAGACACCTGAGTGTTCAGAATACCATCCTTCCAAACAAAGTCCTGTGGGCAGCGCTCTTTCTCTTACCAGGCTCCAGTTATCTGGAACCAACTCCCTGTTTCTGTCCGCCATTCTACCTCTGTCAGTTCTTTTAAATCTTCCTTGAAAACCTTTCTCTTTTTAAAAACCTTTTCTTCAGTCTCACTGCCCTGATTGCTGACTGGTGTGTGTGTGTGTGTGTGTGTGTGTGTGTGTGTGTGTGTGTGTGTGTGTGCATGCGTGCGTGCATGCGTGCGTGTGCGAGTCTGTGTGTGTGTGTGTGCGTGCATTCATGTATGCATTGAATTTTGACAAATATGTATTTGTAGAGAACGTTAGGGCCTGTGTGGGTTAGGCGCTCTAAGTATTCATTATTATTATTATTATCATTGACTCCGGCATGGACATCTGGCTTAGGATCCATAAATTAAGGTACTGACACATTAGAAAGAATCTGTCCCATCAACTTTAGTGAAGAAAATACGGTTAACCCAAAAGAAAATAGTGTGCCCCATGACTGAACCTGAAGATGTCCTTCACAATGAGACCATACCAATACTCTGATCTCCTAAGTGTCACAGGTTTCTTACTCTTCTTTGTTGTTTTCAGGACCATTTCATCTTTTGAATTCAGCCTTACAGTTCATTTATAAATTGTTCCACAATTTGTAAGAGAATAAATGCTGAAAGTAAACAACCAGTATTATTGATTCATCTAAAACATGTGCACGGCTTGGGTGTTGTGTAAATTCTTGTCAGGCAAGTTGAAATTCAACATAATCTCCATCACTCAAACAATGGTCAGTTACAAAAGAGTCGCACATTTTCTTCAAGCTCAGTCTTCTGTCACTATCATCATGGATGACAGCATTCATCAATTCAGCTCTTTCTTCCTCTGTCAGTTATAAAAGAGTTGCACATTATCTTCAAGTTCAGTCTTCTGTCACCATCATCTTGGATGACAGCTGTCATCAATTCAGCTCTTTCTTCCTCTGTCAGCTGGCAAGAAGACCAAAGTTATTAGCCAAATGACAGTAGATGTCATCAGAATATATATTGCTTTCTCTCTTTCTTTTTTGTCTCTTTCTTCCTGAATTGACACTCTGTGTGTGTGAAAAGAATGTGGAAACTGTTGGTTCCAGACACTTTCCAATGTTCAAGAAATTAGCACACCAGCATGCTCTGTAACTGATTTCAAAGTGATTTGAAAATGGGAGCTGCTAGTGCTACAGCAGTTAGTAGGAAAGAATAGGTAGAACTTTTTCTTGAACCAGAAATACTAGGGAGCACTCAATACAAACTACTGTAGCAGTTACAGGAGTAATAATAATGTATTCTTTTATGTGCCATATTTCCATTGGAGCATATAGTGCATTACATGAAAACAAGAAAACAAATCACAGTCTTTTTTTAACTTGCACATTGAGATACTGGCCAATAACAACACAAGCAATGCACAAATGCAACCAAAAATGCATGCACGCATGCATACATGTACACATGTGTGTGCGCACACACACACACACACACACACACACACACACACACACACACACACACACACACACACACACACACACACACACACATCAGTAGGACTGCTTGAAGAGGTGAATGGAATGAATAAAGTGCACAGTGATCTCAGTGAATGCTGTGCACATTAAGGTCATGAATGCACTGCCATTGATAACTAAACAACAGATGAGTCAATGCCAGCTGCCATCACTAAATAACAAGTGCCACACATACACACATCTGAATTACAGTTCCTGTCTACTGAACAAGCTGTTTGTATTCCTGAAATGTGAGGCAAATGGAAGATAATGGTTACACCTACCTCTCCTATGTAGTTCCTCCATGGCAGCCTCAAGAGCATGCAGCTTTTCCTTCTCCACCTTCATGGTAGATTTAAGTTCCTCATTTTCTGCTGTCAGCTGCTTCACTTCACTCTGAGTAATCACAATTCACAGATCAATGTATATAAACAAGATTACGTACAATTTTTTTAAATGGGACATGGAATGGAAGAGTGTTGTAAGATGCAGGTCAATAGCACAATCAAGCAAATATGAGACCACAGCAGTACAGTGTACAGCAAACAGGTTATATATATATATACACATGAAAAGAGACTGTACAGAAAACTAAGGCAAATATTAAACGACCCTACACACCCAATGAGACACTACTTTGATAGCAGACGTAGCAACAGGAGCGGAAGATTTTTACTTCCGAAGGCCTCGTTTTTACCCATGGCTCTGTCAGTTTTTAATGAAAATTATACCAGTCATTAACTGAGTGTGCGTCAAGATGTCTGTTGAGGATGATAACTTTCTAAGGGAGGGTTGGGGATGTATGAAACTAATGATTATTATTTAATTTGAGAGTTTTTACATTTAGGTTTGACAGAGAAAGCATTATTCCAGGTAATTTTGGGTTTGCTATTAGTGTATGCAGACTGAGAGAAAAGGGGCATATGTCTAAGAGTAAGAGTGTGTATGTGCGTGTGTTTCATCAGCAACCAATCATAAAGCTAAGTAATCAAATGCATGCCATGTCCACAGAGTGTGCACTAAAGTGCCTGGTGGAGCGACCTGTTTGAATCAAGTTGAAGCAGTATTATATTGGGAACATACGACCACTGACAAAAGGGCAACATCTCAATATTCTGACAAAAATTCAGGATGCTGGTTTCTGGCACTACCACTACCATGACCACTGGTTTATATATATATATTTATTTATATATATTTTTTAAAGTCACTGCATAAATATAAATAAATACATTGGAACCCGTGTGGTCCTAAGCCATAAAAAGATGGTTCCAAAGTGTAATAAAGCTGAATGGAGATCATAACCACACCGCCTTCAAAGAATTTGCATATAAAGGTTGAAAAAATCTTCATACAAGTCAATATACTGATTGGAGAAAAAAGGTGTACCTCAAGACCAGTGATGGCCTCAGCTTTGGACACTAGTGTATTTCCTTTCTCCAGCAGGTCACGGTATTTTTCTGTGAGCTGATGGTACTCCTTGTTCACCTTATCCAGGTCAGCCTGTGGCACTGACTCTTCTAAGGCCTTTTGTAGAGCTGCGATCTTGAATGATGCCATGTCCTGAACAATGAAAAGAGGGTATACCCATTTAGGTTCAAAATACAAAAATCAAACTTTCATCTAAAACTGCTAAGGAAATATCAAGCCCAATAGAGGTTATTACCAAGCAGTCTCATCGAGCTCATCACAGCTTACAGTAAAATAACGAAGTTTCCATCCATTTGGGTTCACAAAAGGAAAATCAAACTTTAATCTAAAACTGCTGAGGAAATGTCAAGCCCAACAGAGGGCTCATCACAGCCTACAGCAAAAAAATGAAGTTTCCATCCACGCAAAAACTACAGACTGCAATTGCTGTGCAAAGTAGCAAACAACAAGACACTCAACCATCAGAATTTTAGGCTGACCACAAAACCATAAAATTTACTCAAGGTCACCAAGCTGCTTCAAAAGCAAACACAAAGATCCCACTCTACAGCAAAGCAGACTTGATCAGTCCAAAATCTCTCTGATGCTCCTCTAATATTGAAATGTTGTCAAAGTTACTAAGAGTAGTATGGATGGGTAAGGGTAAGTGAGCTCTCCCAGCATACAACATTTGACACATCACATTTACAGTGTTGGAGAAAATTACAACATTAAAAGTTTTCGACATGCCAAATGGCCACTGCTGGCCATCCAGCCTTAAACACTGATGATTATATTCTCCATTTTTTTTATGCGAGTCAACATGAGGCAAGTGCTGGAGATTTCATTTCATAACAATTCTTTCATCCAGTAATTGCAGCTCAATAAACTTTGAGCAGAACTGCTGGGTTATTTTATTCCATGCTTGTTACTCAGAAATAGTCACACATGCACATGTCTTGTCAAATGTATGCTTGCAGAGAAGTGTGAAAAAAAGAAAATGAACCACTGACCTAAATCAGTAACCAGTGTATATACCAATGCACACACTTTGTGGAAAACAATGTATTTAAAATTAATATCTCATGAAAAGATGTGGCAATCTGAAAGTTTATGTTCTATGTATGTATCATGATCAACAGCATGCATTTGCTCTCAGATTTTCCTCTCCAAATCAGGACAGACCTGTCTGTACATGTAAACCATGGGGTTTACCTCAAAGTTGACTCTTTTGCCATTGACCAAGTTCTTGACACACTGAGGCGGCGCACAAGTGCCAAAGTACATCATATCTTTTGCCATTGACCAAGTTTATGACACCCTGAGGCTGAGCACAAATGCTGAAGTACATCATACCTTGTAGCGTTGGAGGTATCCCATCCTTTCTGATATTGCAGTCTCCATCTGATTCATCTCATTGCGCAGGCGATTATTTTCCTGTAATCAGTGGCATAATAATAGCAATACTGGAAAAACATTTTCATAAAGCACTAACCCTACAGTTCCTTGCTCAGTCGTGCAAACTGAAAAAAAGGTATTACATAAGCATGTGTGCTTTTTTACGTCCAGCCCTCACTCAAACAAGGGACTGACCACAAAGTCAGGGACTATTCTCTGGGTGCAGCAGCCAGCAAGCATGGGCATCACTCCACAGTGCATAAAACTGCAAATGCATTTTCTTGATGTCAGTGACATTGCCATGCTTTTGTTGTCTTGGCAGTGTGAAATAAAAATTCATGTCTTTAACTTCATTCCAACTCAATGTCAAAACAGAGCCGAACTCCACAAACCTTTCTGGCAATAGCAGAATCGACACTGTTTAAACTCTGACAAATCTGCTATACATTTTTCTAAATAATCTACAAAATGCACAGAGCTAGGCCAAGGCTAAAGCACATTTATGACATACTGTGGCTATTTTTGTGATGTCATGCACAAGAGACATAGAAACAATGGGAAATATACCTAACACAGGCCAAAAGGTGTTATGTATTATAAGAATTTGTCACAGCTATAAATTCAAAAGTATACATGTTTTACTAGGCTTTGGCTGTCCTAGCTGATATGTGACAATAAGCAAGCTTTTTGGGGAAGTAAATGCCACCAGATTTAGCCTTGTTGGATGGCGTTTTTCTTTTTTCTTTCTCCCCCTATTTAAAATCTAGACTGACAAGACAATCTGTTTCCTGGTTGTACACCACCATACCAAGTTTAGTTACAAAAGGTTGAGTGATTCAGAAGATAATGTCGTCACAAATGTTATGACCACATGTCTATGGGTATAGTAAGTAATTTGTTGTTTTACGCCCAGTCAACCATTACGGTTATCTTAGGGCATTACACTTTTTGTCGATACACAATATCTGTTTAAAATGTGTCCATGTTAAAAATTTATATGGATTCAGATTGTTAAAAAACAGTCGTAAGAAGTGGGTAAAACACAAACTGAAAACCTTTTCTCAAATATATATATGCTTTCTCAAGTCAATCTAGAAAACCAATCACTTTGCAAACGTAAAACAGAAATTCATGTATAAAAATCAGACATCAATTTTCAAACCGTTAGTCCCTTCAATATTACCCCTGTTTAGAGAGTGCATAAGGCTAGGACATGCTGATATCGTCGACCATTCCGTCTAATTTATCGTTATCAGGTTAAAGAAAAGTATAAAAAAGGAATGGATGAATATAATACAAAATTAAAAAATGTTATATAAATGCTTAATGGCAAATACCAGTGCCATATGGCAGAGAGCTGCACATACCACCTACCAACTATCATCTCCTAGCTGCTCAACAGGAGCCATATCAAGAGGCCTAACTCCCAACAACAATTTGCGAGGTTTTTGGAAAAAGTCATAAGAATGGACTATCCGCATACAAAAAATGACCAGATAAAAAGAGCAAGTGGGTTAGGGTTATGCAGAAAAACAGGTTTCCTGCACTTCAATAATAGCTCCTTTGTACCATCCTGCCAGTGGATTTATTTCTTCAAAGTTAACTTAAAAACCTCTTAAAAATCACTGAATAATGAAATAAATCATTATTTCACCTTTAAAGAATTGATGATGAGTCCATCTCGTCATCGGATAGGGCAGAAAACTGGTTGGAAAGAACCCGATTCTGCTTTGCCTTCTTCAATCTGTCAGGAGCTACAGGCTTGGGTGGTACCTGGGGCCTGCTGGAAGCAGCGGAGCGCCTGGGGTGTGAAAACCCCTCAATGTCCACCAGGACCCCATCCACCCTCACTTTAGTAGGTGAGCACCTCGAAGATGATGAATCATCTTTCGAGTCCACGGTTTTTAAGGGACCTGCTGAACCCTTAGGTGCGCTTTCGGAGGGAGCCGCAGAACCCTTAGATGCCATTTTGGGGGGATTGGTGGAACCCCTAGAGGCCGTTTTGGGGGGGTCGACTGAACCCCTATGTGTCTCCGAAGAACACTTAGCGGACTCACACAGAACCGGGCGTCGGCCGATACCGATCCTCAACTTCCCAGAGGAAGCCTGAGTTCCGGTCGATACCGATCCGGGTCCGCCAGAAGAACGCACATTGGATTCAGTCATCCTGAGTGGATGATCTGAAAACACCCAGGTTAACGAGGTTTGACACTGAACAGATTTGGATTCTCTTCTGGTGGAAGCGGCAGCGGCGTAGGTCTTACCTCAAGTGATCACAGTCGGCATCTTGGCTTCAACCAACTGTCTGGCTTCCGGAAAGGATATGCGTTTCTCAACACGGACACATTGAATCTCCTTCTCCTTCTGCCAGACCGGGCAATCTTTAGCCGATGAAACGTGGGGACCATTGCAATTAGAGCACAGCTTGGGTCCCTCACATTGACCTTCAGGCTTATCTTTTCAACAACCCGTACACTTCACAGCAACCTTGCAACGATGGCTCGCGTGTCCAAACTTGTTGCAGTTGAAGCAATACATAGGGTTGGGAACAAACAAGGCTACCTTCACCTTTAGATAGCCAACCGTGATCTCTTTCGGGAGTTCCAGGGAACCGAAAGTCAAGAAAAGAGTGTTGGTGGGGATCACCTTCCCCTCCTTCTTCAGTGTCACTCGGTTCACCCCAACCACACCCTGATCCTTCAGTTCATCCCGGATCTCAACCTCCGTCATGTCAGCGAGGTCCCGACATCTGATTACTCCCCGAGAGGAGTTCAAGGTCTTGTGAATTGAGACCCTGACTGGTCTGTCAATTAATCTGTTTGTTCGGAGTAGATTTTGGGCCTGGGCCCTTTTGCCACACTCTAACATGAAAAATCCATCCGTCAACCTTTTAATGCTTTTGGGGGTTCTGGCCACCGCCTGGAAACCCTTCTGAACAGCAAATGGTGACAGTTTACTAAGTGGGAGGTCCTCACTTGACGACTCCGTGACCAGAAACCTTGGCCAATTATTGCAGGAGTTGTAACAGCATTAATTTTCAGAGTCTGAGTCCAAATCTTGGTCGTTGTCCTGTAATCTTTTTTTATTTGTGGGTGCCATGTTATGTTTCTGAAAGATTCATTACGTTTTGTCCCCACCCGCCACCAAGTCCAACAAGGAGATGCACACAAGCGGCATTTCAGCAAGTGCGCACCAGGGCTCAAAACACAATATACTCAGGTGATAAAAACAAAACAAAGTTTACTTCTATCCCCTGATTGACCCTGAGCCGCTGCCTTCTAATAGAAATTAGGGCAAAGATGACCAGCCGATTGATTGGGTCGGGCCAACCCAACCACCCGTCTAGGGGAAGTCTGGGCCGAAGAAGCGTGCTGGACCCCACGGGGGACCTCAGCCACCAGGATCCCATCCTCCCCCGACACGGGATGCAGTGCACGGCAAACACGCTGGGTCTGAAGGTGACCGCAGAGAGTAAGAAGAATTATAGACAAAAACTAGACATAAGAAAAGAGTGAAAGGGGTGGAGCAGCTTGGTTTAAACACCCTGGTGCGAGAAGCCGGCTCCACGGGGGCTATGGGTATAGACCCACTGGTGGAACTGTTAGGAAATCTAAGTCAAAGTCATTTTAGGGAAAAAAGAAGATGAAGAAAAAAGTCTGTGAAATGAGATACTGGGGCCAAGTTATGTTTGCACACCAAGGGGAATGGGGATAGCTGAGTGGACTTGTGATCGACAGGAGCGGTGGGAGAAAGTTTCTTCTCCAAGGTCAACTTTCTGTACTGACTCTTATTCTGGTATTTGTTCCACCCACATGTTACTGAAGTAACACATAAAAGATCCTGGTCATTCTGCAAAAAAGTGCAGGTGGCAGGTTTCAGCTAAACACATGCATGCATCTGTGTCTTTGAACAGTGACACTGAAAACTGGTGCGTGGTATGGTGTACACAGAATTTACCCCAAGATGGCAGCAGTTCCATGTGGCACCAGCCATGTAACAACTAAATAGTACTACAACCACTTTGGTGGATGCTCAGAACACGCTGTGTTAAGCTACAGTCACTCACTCAGAGTTGCATATGACGAGAGCACAGTGGGTCTGCTCTGAAGCAGAGAATAGCACTGTAGTTGCTATTGTGAAGCAGTTAGGGCTCATCCCAAGACGAGGTACTCAACAAGTGTTCATATAAAATAAAAAGTTTCAGACTTTTCTCTCTATTGGAATTTGCTTAAAAAGCAAAGCAAATTTTAACCAATCACACTCATTTTTTGCTCTGTGTGGGTGACTGTGTGTGTGTGTGCGCACCCAATTCAGTATTTAGGCGTGAATCTTTCATTCCTGTATTTATTTGCCAAATATCTATTTTAAATGAGTAGTGCACATGAACTGTGCAAGTGTGCATGTATTTATAAGTGAGCATGATTGAGTGTGTGTGTGTGTGTGTGCGTGTGCTTTTGGCAGAATTTACGATGTCCACAATATAATTCATGATGTCCAAAATAATCTTGAATATATGGGATGTTTTATGTTTTATTGAATTTACTGCTAAAAAATGAATTTCTCCCACAAGGACAATAAAGCTGTATTATTGTAATTGTATTGTATTGTATTGTTTACCACCTACTTTCATTTTTTCTGCATCATGTCGGCACTGCATTGTGTGCAGTCTGTCACTGCATTTATTAGTTCAGAAAAATGTAAAGTTTTCAAATTTCCAAAGGAAGAAAGTGGGTAAAGCGATTAAAATGTTTTTATGACAGAATGGCAAGCAAAAACATACTGATGAGTATGAGCTGCACTATGTTTTGATTCAACATGCATCTGGCATAGCTGAATGATGACTACAGCAATTTCACAATAGGAGACAAAACAATACTACAACCAAATAATACAAATCTCTATCACTGAAATAACTTCTGGTTTTAATAACCATAGTCCACAAGGTCTGGACAGTGACAGGTCAGTGTCAGTAAACACAACCTTAAACAGGTCAAAAACTGTCCCTGTGTGACTGGAACTGACCTACCAGCAAGGTGCACAGAGAGAGAGAGGAGCACTTGAACCTAAATCAAATTAAAATATTTTATATCACAGGGATTGCAATTTAGGATCAGTCAAAACCTAACAACTATTTCTTGCTAAGCCAATGATGAGTAAAAAATGAAAAAGCGTACTTTATATATACATAAGGGGGGGGGGGGGGGGGGGGTATGCAATAGCCAATGGAAGAAGAATTAAAAAAACACTCATCTGTATCTGTGAATTATTGTTGATTTTTATTTTATTTTTTAATTGGGTACCTAAAACTCCATCAGGCTGTTAGATAGAGAGGTACAGAGTGATCTCCAGCAGAGTATGCAATTGTTAATATAGGAACAATCATAACATCATCTATTGTTTGTATATTTTTCATTATATTACCCCCACCACCCACCCACCTCCCCCAAAAAAACACACACACACTGTGCAGAAGCTATATAATACTGAACAAACAAAGCAATTGACAATATAACATTACATGTGTAGAAAATAGATATTCTCTCCTGCTTATTACTGATGTGTACAGTAATGTTGGCTCATTTTGTACAAAGCAAATTCAGCTGCAAGTAGAGGACAAAATTTATTTAAAAAATAATTGTGGTCAGCACAGACACAGAGTTGTGTGAGGAGGTTTACATCAACTGATGGCTGGGACCTAACTGACAGCATGCAGGGCAGGTTGTGGCCAGCTTCAAAATTGCAAGCAGGCCTAAAAAGGAGCATTGCATCTCTCTGTCTAGACTCAGAAGTGGCTCTGTGAGCCCTCAGGAAAATGACCCTCTGGAAAGTTGCCCCCTGGTAAAATTGCCCCAGAGGCAAGCATTATATTCCAAGGAAACAAGGCACAAACTATACCTAAATCTTCATTTTACATACTTTTCACAAGAAGAGTAAAAGCTCAGATGATGCCCATTCAATTGAAACTGATAATGTTGTCACATAACATAGATCTCTGACATTGGGACTGTGTAGTTAAGAGTACATACATGGTCCCCATACTGTGGGTGAGGCCCAAAACCACACAAGTATAATCCTTACAGACCCACAATGCAGGAATGAGAGAATGAGAAGTAATCTTCAGTTATTAGAACAGAGGGTTCCTGTTCAGGTTTGCAAAGGCTTCAAAGGGATGAATGTTTACTTTAGGAATAATGCCAGCACTGAAGTCATTTGCTCAGAGTTGAAAAATTATAACAACTGAAATATCTAGTTTAGTCAATATAACTCCATCATCAGTGAGTCGTGCTCCTTACTATGTTCTTGCTATTTAAGCACAAGATAAAGAATAGGATTTGACTTCTTCCCACTACAACCCATTACAGGAATGCACATGACATCCTTTTATCTATGACCCAGTGACATTGCACTGTACTAAAAAGTTAAAAAAATTCATTCAGGTGTTTTTCACACCCCATCACTAATACAAAAGATATTTAAAAAGAGCATTAAATGAGAAAATACTTTGATCTGAACACAATAAATAACTCAGGAATGGTCTGTGTTTCAGTTGGTGGCAAGGCTTCCCTTTTCAGCCCCACTTTTCAAGACTGCCATACTTTTGTCAAATGACAAATTTTAATAGGAAACAGAGATAAGAAAGATGAAAGAAGAGGTATAATAGAAGAGTTAACATGCATTAAGAATCTGGCAAAAGGGAAAAATAAGTTATACCAGTTTTCAATGTTACCAGTGATATATAGTTGAAGTGACATCATAAAGATCAGATTAACAGGATGTTGTCTACACTGATTCCAGATAAAGAGAGAAGAGGTAATAGTGAAGCTCACCTTGCGCATAGTATCCTCAATTTCTTCCAAGGTATTGTGTCGACGCACAAGAGCTTTTTCATTAACTCGCAGCACTGTCATGCGTCGTGTCATCTCTGAAAGGCGACGTCTCACCTCCACATCATCTTGCTTCAAAGTGTCCACAAGCCTCTGAAAATGCATGCAAAAGGAAATACTTCTATTTTAATATCAATAAAAAATGCCAAAACCAAACCACTATAGTAATTATCCCCCCACTTGTTCTTGAAATACTTTCACAAACAAGTTATGAGTGTAAAACAGGAATGGTTTACCTTTATAGTATTAAATTTGCATCATGCAAATTCATACAGAATCAGCTACTCACATTTATGTGACAGAGAGAGGGATTATTAATCAACCTGTTTAAAATTGGTTCCTGTGATTCTGATCTTGAAAAAAGCACCTCTATTTGTTGGCATGGCTCTCTGGGTTCAAAAGATTGAGTGGTTCAGTGGATATAGTCCAGACAAAACCGGGACATGCAGACAGGCACAGTGATTCCAATGTACTGCTGTTAAAATTGGCTCCTATGATCTTGATCTTGAAGATAGCACTCCTATTTGTTGACATGGCTCTCTGGGTTCAAAAGATTGAATGGTTCAGAGGACAAGTACTGTCCAGAGAAAACAGACATGCAGACAGGAACAGTGATTCCAATGTATTGCTGTTAAAACTGGCTCCTATGATCTTGATCTTGAAAATAGCACCCCTATTTGTTGGCAAGGCTCTCTAGGTTCAAAAGATCAAGTTGTTCAGAAAATATTGTCCAGACAAAACCTGGACATGCAAACAGACACCATGATTCTGGGGAGCATAACAATGTTTTTAAAGTCCCTGCTGACAAAGGTTTCCTTAAGCATCTATGACTGTAATGGGTCTGTTCAAATGTGCAAAGGTTTTTCCAGATAGCTTTGCTGTCTGTTTTTCATGCAGACTTGTTTAGCCCATTATGGCGCTTCCTGTATGATCTGTAAAAAAAACCCAAAACTTACATATAGCTACTGAGTGATAGATTTCCAAAATAACTGAAAGATTTCCATGTCATGTCCTACAAACTTTTGAATGTTCCCTCCTATTTTCCATCTCCATTACTGATGTGCTTACACATGCCAAAATTTCTGTGTGTCTGAGAGAGAGAGAGAGAGAGAGAGAGAGAGAGAGAGAGAGAGAGAGAGAGAGAGAGAGAGAGAGTATGTTGTGTGTGTGTGTGTGTGTGTGTGTGTGTGTATGCGTGCACTGTACATCTGTTACTGATGACAATCCTGGCATACTGAAATGAAGTGTTTTGGTTTGTGATTACTATGCAGGTTTGCTTGTCATGATTATGTGTACACATAGGGCTTTATCAGAAGGTTAGGCACTCTCATTATTATTATTTTGACACAAAAAATGAAAGTTCACATCATTTAGCATGCAGATTAGTGAATACAGTATTCAACAGTGTAGACAGCAAAGTATTTAAACATCATCAAAATGCATACTCCAGTATGGCTGCCCCGAAATACTAAAAGAAGAAGTATCCCAGTGTTTGTACTCATGTTTATCATCCCTATTCACAATCCCACCAAATATGGGTTAACAGAATTGCCTGCAAATCCTAAGCTAGATGCCTCCTCAACCATTGAAGTATTGCAAATACACAGAAAAACTGCATTTTTGATGCAAAATGAACCCCTTTCTCTGGCAGTTTTCAAACATTTTTACATCTTCCATCCCACAAATATGGGTTAACAGAATTGCCTGCAAATCCTAAGCTAGATGCCTCCTCAACCATTGAAGTATTGCAAATACACAGAAAAACTGCACCTTTGATGCAAAAATGAACTCCTCTCTCCTCTCTTGCCATGGTGTTATTCTTAAAGCATTTGGGAGTTAGGCAAGCTGTCCATGCCCGACACAGTAGAGTGTTGTGACATGAGACGGTAATTTTTTATATTTTTTAAATGGACTGTGACAGCTTTAAGCAATATCTTTGAGAATGAGGAATTAGTACAACAGGACCGAAGAAGCAATGTTTAGTTTGGTTATCTACCTGTCTGAATGAAATTTCAATTGAACTCAAGGCAGTCAGGCAAGCAAACAGCTGAAGAAGCCAGAGACAAAGAAGAAAGAAATAATGGTGGAAAAGAAGAAGAGGAACTCTGAACAACTTGAGAAGGGGTGGAGGAGAGAAATGGAGAAGCAAATGAGCTGAATGGCTGAATATTCTGGCAATTGCCATCCATGGCAAACAGATCAATACTCAAAAGAAAAATATGAAAATACCTGCTTAGGTATGAAAATACTGCCACATTGCCATCCATGCCAAATACATCAAAACTCAAAAGAAAAATATGAAAATACCTGCTTAGGTATGAAAATAACTCAAAAGAAAAATATGAAAATACCTGCTTAGGTATGAAAATACTGCCACAAGAAAAATATGAAAATACCTGCTTAGGTATGAAAATACTGCCAGTACCTAAGCAGGTATTTCCATATTTTTCTTTTGAGTTTTGATTTGTTTGGCATGGATGGCAACTGCCAGAATATTCAGCCATTCAGCTCATTTGCTTCTCCATTCCTCTCCTCCACCCCTTCGCAACTTGTTCAGAGTTCCTCTTCTTCTTTTCCACCATTATTTCCTTCTTCTTTGACTCAACAACTACAAGAGGTCACTGAGAAATAAACAAACAATTCCAGACCACAGACAAGCAAAAATGACAGGTATTTTCTGAACAAATGAAACCGAGCTACAAACAAACAATGATACCCAGGTACAGCCAAAGTAAAGACTAGTGCACTCTTACTTAATATACTGACCAATGGGCCAGTTGTAATGAATCATGGACGAAGAAAATAATAATAAAAAGATGGAAGAAAAAAGAAAGAAAAAACTGCTGTGATTACATCACAGAAAGATATACGGATGTAGCCAGACACCCGAGGATTGATTCCTTGCCAAGGTATCATGAAAAGAACTGAACAGATTAACTTAAGTCTGGAATCAAACTAAAGTTAACCGTGATGAGATGTTGCTCGATTATAAAGGAAACAGTCAACTCTTTCATACAGTAATCTGATTTATTAATCATATAATGGTAATATTAAGAGCAACAATATGTGTGGGTATGTTTAAACAGTATTACAGTTTCTTCAGAAATAGAATTTCTTTTTCATTGTAAACTTAAGAAGATTAAAATAAAAGTGCAGAAATCTGATGAGGATCAGAGACAATAATGTATGAACAAAGCAGTGTGCTCATGTGCTATTATTGTATATACATGTCAAGAAACATTTTTTTTAAGTTTACTATTAATATTAGCTATAGAAATTTGTAAAGTGTCTATCCCATGGCTGATGTTGTGTCAACAGACCAAAGTGCGATATCCATTTTTTCCTGAGCTCAAAGTGTCAGTTTGTGAGGCCATGCTCAAGCTGATTTATTCCTTCAACTGTCAAAGCAGTCTCCCTACTTATATTTACCATCCTCCACACACACACACACACACACACACACACACACACACACACACACACACACACACAGAAAAATGTCTTGAGTGTACTTTTAAAATTTTTAATATTGTTGCTTGTCAGTAACAACAACAACCCCCCCTCCCCCAACCACATGTGCTTGTGGATGCACGCATCCTCTCACACATGGGTCATTTTCAAGAATTGTCTGCATATCAAGATGCAGACTTTCAAAATGTATTCAAAGATTTTTTTTTAGTGTAAATGTATTTTATAATCATTTGTGTATTTCTAAAGCATAGACAGATATTCAGTGACTACCCCAAGCTGAAAAAATATTTGCACAGACATTAAGTGGAGAAATTTGTCAGTGCGGTTACCAAAATTCAAATCTGCACTACATAATAACCACTTCTTAAAAATGAAAATGCTTTGCACCATGTGGAAAAGCAATCAACTTTTTTTTTTTAAATAATGTAAAGATATGGTGTTACATATTCTTTATAGACTATACTTTTATTAAAACATATTTTTTATATAGTTTAAATGATTAACTGTAAACAAAAGTGGACTATTTGGGAAAGAAAAAATATTGTTTAGAAAATCTCTGCTTCAAGGAAGCTTTGCTGTATTGGGCGATTCAGGCGGGGTTGTTAACTCCCTTGACTTTTGCCCGACATCGCTTAAGTCCCTTGGCTGCTTTTACTTCTGGTGCGTACTTTCTTCACAATGGAAGGTGGTGATAGTGAATTTGCAAATTTTACACTGCCAACTTTAAAGTCATTTTTGGAGGCCTGTGGTCATTATGTGTCTGACAATAAGTAATAACTTGTTGCTTGTGCTATAGGATGCCCCAAAATGCATTTTTTCTATGAACTCGCGATCTTCTGGTCCGCCAAAAAACAACGCTAAGACACTTTTCTTCCACCCTCCATCCCCTTTTCATGGTAATTTTTGCTACTGCAACAGTATTGGCATTTGTACTGCTTTGTGATTCTAGGTTCAACTTCCACTGTTATACACAGCATGAAGCAACGCCTACTCAGAAATCAGCCCGGAAGTGCGCTGTGACCTCGCGTAACTTTTTGCGCAAAAGATTACAAAGCGCATTCACTCTAGCAAACCAGCTTCGCTGAATCGCCCAATATGCACACATGCATGTGCACGTACACACACACACTGACACACAACGCACTGGATGAAAGAATGAACACACAATATTTGATAGATGTTAAAGCATAAGAGTCAAAAGACAAAATGCTTGAAATTTAATATTCATATTGCTGACTGTCAAAAGCTAAACACACAGAACTACACACACATACACACACATATGCAGGCATGCTCACAAACACACACTGACACACATAGGCAAACACTTACACATACATATGCGCTTGTACACACAAACATACACACCCACGAACAAATACACATTGACATGCACCCCCACCCCCCACCCCCACACACAATGAAAGAATAATTACACTGTATTAGAATATGACGTAAACATGTGAAAATGTAATGCCAGGGTGGGATGTAACAGGATTTAGAATATATATACAAATGATTCAGGAAAAGAAGTAGGGATGATATAAGTGTGAGGGCCAGATTTATTGTAGAGGATGGATGCATGTTATCTGAATAAACACCTCACAGTGATGTACTTGGCAAATTAAAAACTAAAACAAACAAACAACAACAACACACACAAACAAACAAAAACACACACCAAAATTGACCTGATCTCTGAACCACGATCAGCTTCATTCTCAATGGATTGAATGGGAAATGCTGCTAAGTCAGTTACCCTGTGGGCATTCAGACAAAATGGCCTCGGGCATGCCCCCCCCCCCCCCCCCCAAAAGATGAAAAGCTATGAGATCATTTTTAAGGAAATAAATTCAACTTTTCATCTGCACCGCCACCAACTGGAACCACCTCAGAGATGACCAGGTGAAAGACTTCAAATGACTGGTTGCCACCCCAAGCACCATCTAGCTCCCACGTGCACTCCCCTCTTGTATCTATAACGAAAGTTAGGTCCTGCGATGTACGAACTCAAGATCTCATGAGAGAGACAGTATGTGTGCATGTGAGAGCAAGAGAGGGGCAAAGAGAGAGGGAGAGAGAGAGAGTAAGAAAGGGAGGTATGTGTGTGTGTGTGTGTGTGTACACGTTTTAGAATAGTAATAATAATAATAATCACTTAGTACACTGCTTTATAATTATGTACCTGTTTTAAATTATTGTAACATCTCTATGTTTTATAAGTTATTTTATGCGCCGTTTTAAAAGTACTTGCTTTATATTAGCGTAATTTATTAAGTATGTATTACGCAATTGCTTGTATATCATATGTTAGTAAATGTAAATGGTATATATTATGTACATGTATGTGAACAAGTGCTTTGAGCTCGCTCAGCGGGGAACAGCGCTATAGACAATTTATGTATTATTATTTATTATCTCTAACTGAAGCATCACAAAACTGGCGCTGATGTGTTCCCGGCTTCATTTCCTCACAAACTTTCACTTCCAGCTCAGCTAGGTATTCTTCCTCTGTAAAGTTGCCTCCTTCATCATACTGAAGAGTATGTCACTGTTTGGGGTTGCACAGCAGTTAAAAAAATAAAAAACAAAAAACAAAAACAAAAACACAGTATGAACAGAGTTTCGAGTGTCCCATCAGATTTTTTACATTACTGACTGACTAATCTGGTTACCATTTACTGATACCCATTCCCATTTATTGCCACAGCCGCAGTCGTTGAACATTTCACCACGGTTTACAACTGTCATGGTGAATCTTTTACTTTCCAAACTTGCGAAACATTCACTTTTTCTTAGCCAAAATATGGGGTAAGAATGACTGCGTTCAAGCCTAATGCCTGCCTGTGACAGTAACAGCCAGCGGCTGTGTTCACAATTAAGCAACTAAGATGGGCGATAGCTGGGTGTGAACACGCTCTGTATGTTTTGCAGGTATTTGGTGCAGAACTAAAACCAGTGCTTCCTTCTTTTTTTCTGTACCCCTGATTTCTTTTTCCCGCACTCAATTTTTGTCTCTCTGCTGAGTCAGTTTCACTGCCACAGAAATTTGCGTTCTCACAGACAATTCCCATGCCTGATCTTTGTTGTATACTCCCAGTGTACAACACTAGCTGACCATCCTCACACTCAGACGATAGTACAAATAATGTGTCTTTGCCCAAAGTGTGATGCCAAGGTCAAGGTTGCGGCTCCATGGCAAACAGCCTATTGCTCAAACCCAATGCATTTATTATATGCAAAAAAGTCCAGATCTGGAAGACAGCATGCGTTTTAAGCAGTCTCTCTCTTGCTCAGTCTGTCAGAACATATATCTTATCAGAATGTATCAACTTTGAAAGCTGCCAGGTCAGGGTGGGTGACATCAAATGAGGTCAGTGGTAGTTCACTGCCTACATCAGCTTCCAGCAGAATTACTAGTTTCCTGCTGTTCATATGTGTGCAGGACCAACCACATTTTGCAGCTCAGCATATAGTCATGAATGAACATGCAGTGTGATGATAGTTCTGAACCAGTTTCTTCCACTAGCTCCAAGACAGATGACAATAAGCTGCCTACTGAAGAAGGTAAACACACCAGCCAGGAATCTGCCAGTACTAGTCAAAGGCCAAGATCTAACCAAGCACTGATGAAAAATGTTGATTGCCAAGATTGAAAATACTGAATGTAGTGCTGTTTTCCATCAAGCTTGCACAAAATTCTGCAGTGGGCGCAAGATGCTGAATTTCAACTACATGAATGCAGGATTTAAAAAGAAATCTCTGTCAGTATGTCTAGATTCATGCTTGGTAGTACAAGTTTTTTCAAGACACTGCATTTGCAAGTTCTAAAAAAGTGTTTGTGACCCCTAATATTGCACTTGTGATGTGTTAACAGACCAAAGTGTGATGCTGTTTTTTTCTGGAGCTCAAAATGTCAGTCTGTGAGGCCATGCTCAAGCTGATTTACTCCTTCAACTGTCAAAGCAGCCTCCCTACTTATATTTCTTATATTTACCATCCTCCACACACACACACACACACACACACACACACACACACACACACACACACACACACACACACACACACACACACACACACAGCAGCTTCTGTACTTACATCAAACTCAGCAATTTTGACCACATCCTCCTCCCTTGCTCCCTGGATGTCCTTCAGCTGTTTGGCCAGCTTCTCCATCTCTTCTTTCCACTCCTGATGCACACATTTTATATTCTTTACATATCCAGGTTAGGTTAACATCACACTGGCAGCATAATATGCTGGTCAGCCATTGTACATATTCCTGTTTAATAGTGACAACATCCACACCATAAAGGATGTTAACATGAAAACAAAATGCACCAGGTACGATTGCACCTGGTTGCTTCACATCTGCTATGCCAATAAGTAGGACTCGGCTAGGCAAAGTGTTGGATGGGCAAAGAGAGCTTTAAACCAACAAGAAAAAGAAAACAAAAGGGCTGCTCATCCCAACTAGTGTCAGCAGCCCTATCTACAGAAAACAAAATACTGCACCAATGACTGAATCCACCTCAGTTTGGTTGCACCTCTGCCAAAAGCTAATTTTTCAACAATGGCTTAGGCCTAATGATTTTGCTACTTGCTGAGATGACATAGATGTTGTGTACTAGTAATTTGTTTTGTAAGTTGCCCTCAAGTGTCTTTGACAGTGTATCTGTTGAGTGTATGAGTGCGTCCTGATTTCCTATTATGAAAACATATATTTTACAATCATCACTTTGCCATGTGCATTATACATGGTTTATTAATTTTTGTTTACTGTCTTTAGTTTTCTTCTGCAAGCTAGAATGTGCACATTACACACACACACACAGACACACAGACACACACACACACTGACACACACACACATGCACAATGCATATAAACATGCATGCACACATCACACACACGCATGCATGCACACATGCATGCACACACACACACATGTACGTACTCTATTCCTGTCTGACAGGCATGGAATGTACATACCAGTCTCTTGATGGGAAATACAAAGTTATATAGAGCTGAGATTATCAGATTCATGCAGCAGACCCTCTCTGTTGTTTTGTATTTCTGTTGCAGTTTAGAAAACATGCTGGGCCTAGTGTTGGTTAACAGTGACATAATGCAGACAATGTTTGTACTAAATCCAGCTGCACATACCGTTGATAATAATAATGGAAATTTGTAAGCGCCCTACCTATCAACCTACTTATCAGAACAATCTTAAGCAAATATTATGGATGTAGTCCAGACAGGTAATGTGTCAATTATCTTCCTTAACATTGTGCCAGTCAGTAGAAGCACTATGCATGAACTAGTCTGTATAGTTCTGTTAAATCATACACAGTTTGAACTGGACTAGACAAAACATTTTTTTTAAACATGCAAAAGATCTTTGGATTTTTACAACTGTCTGATGCTGCTGTGACCTTAAAATGTGTCAAGGTCATTGAAAGTGGTATGCCAGTTGAACATCATACAAAGTTTTTCATTTAGAATGTCCAAGAAAATCACAATGTCAATTTTTTCTGCACTGGTCAGCCAGCCAGTTGACCATCTAACACAGATCATTACATATATATAAATATAAGACTTTTGTTATGCGATTCAAACACTAGTGACCTTTTTTGTTCTATTTTTTGTCTTTTTAAAATAACTATCCACAGACTCTTCACCCAGAAGACAAACAGATTAATGTTCACTTGAACTAACACAAACCTTCTTATTCTGAAGGTACTCCTGGTAGAGCAGTCCTTGTTGATGGCGCATGACACCAAACCTGCGTTTGTAATTCTCTAGTGACTTCTCCATCTTGTGCATATTCTCTTCACGCTGAGACAGCTCCTGGAGCAAAGAAAGGCAGTAACATGTTAGTCTGATACTCTCAGACTAGATATTTTGAAAAACATGCAACACCTCCTAGTCTCATAGAACACAGGCTGTCAATGTTCCCAATGACAACTGAATCTGTCTGGATGACAAACTATGAAACTGTTTAAAAAAAGAAGAAGAAGAAGATGCACACCAAGGCATCTGGTACAAGTATGTATGTATGAATGTGGGCATGTATGCATGCATGTGTACTGTGAGTCAGAGCCTCCGCTAGACTGGCATATGCCAGTTTTTACCAGTAAATGTTTGCATTGTACCGGTAAAAAATAAAGTTGCCAGTACCACATATGGCTGAAACTGAACACTTTGCATGAATTTCTGGAGATACTTTGTACCCTGGGTCCAGAAGCAAGTGGACGCTCCAGCTAAACAAAATCACTCCTGGTGTTGATCAGCAAGCAAAACAAGGAAGGTTCACTGTCACACCAGATGTACACAAAAGTGAAACACAAATAACAAAAACTTTCAGTGCCAGCCCCCCCCCCCCCCCCCCCCCCCCCCCCCCCCAAAGTATTAGTGCTGACTGCAAGGTACCATTTCTCTTTGGATAAATCAACTTTTCTTGCTCCACTTTTATTCTAGATCTAACTGCATCAATATGGCACAATGAAGGGTACAGCCATTTTTTCTCACCCAGCGCTGACTGAATTGTCTGTATCATCATCCACCTCAAATGAAGAAACCTTTGAAACAGCTGAGAAAACCACCACAACCACCAGCTATTAAGCAACAGAAGATAAAGGAGTATGAAGATGACGTTGACACTGAAAAGTCTGGCATCTCAGTGTCACTTTTGTTTTGCAGACAGAGTTGTGCCAGGGTGGAGACTTGAGTGGGGAACAAAAATGTATTTGATAAAGAGGAAGAAGCATGACTTCTGTCATGGTTGGGGGTGGGGGAGGGGGGGCAAGGGGGGCAGCTGAAACCTGGGCATTTTATTAGGCATGGGTAATGTTGTTGAGGGTTGGTACTTGAATTCTTTTAAACTGCCAGTACCCTGTATTGATAGTCTCAACAGTCTAGCGATAGTCTAATGATAGTCTCAACAGTCTCACTCTGGTGAGTTCATGTTTATATAAATGTATGTGTGTGTATGCATGTACAAGATGTGATTTTAAATAAGTGTTTGGTGAGTACTGACGAAAGAGTTTTGGGAACCAGGAGCTAAGTAAGTAAGAACACATATTTTTGCCTCTCAGCGCACAGAAACTGACTTCTTTGTTTTAAATTGAAGCATCAGAACCAACATTTTAATTAATTTCTGGATCACACAAACCAAATTTAAAAAAACATAAACATGCAATGAGGTTGACACACATGCACCTGAAAGACAGCTAAATTCACACAAATTACAAATCTCCTAAGGAACGCGTGAGAGAAAGAGAGAGAGAGAGAGAGAGAGAGAGAGAGAGAGAGAGAGAGAGAGAGAGAGAGAGAGAGAGAGAGAGAGAGTGTGTGTGCATGTGTGTTTGTGTGCATGCATATATATGTGCCCAAGTGGGGGATCACTGCCCAAAGAAACATGGTCTCAAGTCAAAAAGTAACTGGAAAAAAACAAAATCTCATCTTATTCTTAGGTGCAGAATATTTGAGTCAAGAAAGAAAAGTGTGGTTGTTTAGCTTTCAGTCATCTTGGTAACAGTGGTACCAACATAGCACTTATGACATATATACAGTATATGCAGTTAAAACTGGCTCATGAATAGAACAACAACAACCAAAAGAAAAAGAGTAAACACTAAGAAATGTGACAGTACAATCATAAACAGCTACATATAAACAGTAAACAATAAGAAATGTGACTACAATCATAAACAGCTACACATAACACAAACAAGTAATAAATATACAACCTGTAGTGTGAGCACCAAATGTTCATTAAGAGATGCGATGACTTCAGCACTGGTTGGTGCCATCCCCTCTGGTAAAGGAATAGCCTGCATGGTACCAAGTGCTGTTCCACTCTCTGACACCAAATGATCCTTTTGCATCTTCTCAATCTATTCACACACACAGAGCAATAGTCTGAAGTTTCCAGAGCAGCGAAACACACACACACACACACACACACACACACACACACACACACACACACACACACACACACACCACACAGATAGATAGATAGATATACCATCTCTTCCCCATTCATGCATGCATCACTTTGAAACTACCCAAATTCATCAAAGAAATTGATTTCATCCTCACTGACCTCAACTGCCTTAAAAAACAAAACAAAAAACAGTGCCTTGTTCTCATTCTCTCTTTGTCTCTGTGATGATTACAACTTTTCTGACCGCCCAGTCAACTGGTACAGTTATATCAGGGCAATAGAGGGGAGAGAAAGTTACTAGCGCAATAATGCGTTTTAAACCAACAGATCTTGAGAGTACTGACTCATGCAGATATGTGTGGTGGACATAAGTCTGATCTGTCTTCAAAATGTTTGAAACTTTTTTCTGTAAACACTTTTTGGCCAAGTCAGACAAGGCATACACCATTTATAAATAAATCATCTTCATTTCTAAGAAAAATTAATAGAAGCAAATGCAGAAGGGAACATAGGTTCAGTGAGTGGTCTTCGGCACAAATGTTGCATTAAACACTGACTTTGGAAATAGGAGACAGCTACTTCCCCTGTGCCTATCTGACAAACGTTCATTTTCCTGGCAAATTTGATGCTGCTGAAGAAAAACAATTAATTTGTTGCCTGGATCTCTCATGCCCCCCCCCCCCCCCCCCCCACCCCCACCCACCCGCCCCTTCCCTATCCATATGCATCTGTCTACATTAACAAGCCATACACAGACATGCCACCTCTTTTCAAAGTGTTAAATTCTATTGGAAAGCTTGGGCAAACAGGAAAGTTTTGAGCCAAGATTTGATCTGAGACAATATTGGAGTGGCCAGCAGTGAGTTCCAAACAGATGGCACCATGAAACTGAAAGACTATGAATTGGTCTGGCAGCCAAATAATCAATTGTTATTACTGTTATTGCCACGATTAAGTGTGTATTTGCCTCCTTCATCGATGCTGACATAATGTTTCCCAGTTATTTGGCTGCCAGATCAAAGTGTAGATCACTATGGAGTTGTGACATACATTCTGTTACTGAACAGTGAAAATGAGGGGGGGAATGTCATTACCTGATACCCCTGTCCAATAGGCTATATTTTCACTGTCGGGCAACAAATATTTGCTTTTCGAGTAGTTTGTGGGCAAGTAACATGCAAGAGACATGTTTTTAATAAGGCACTGGGCTTGGGTCTTTGAGGATTGGTGTTCCTGCAAGTCCAGTTGAATTTATGGTGTCACTTTACTGATGATATGCCCAAATTTGTTAAAACTTTGATTTGGATGAGAAAGGCTAAAAGAATTAGCATTCAATGATGTACACCATAAAAGGTCTCTCTTAGACTCTTTTCCTCACCATATCTAAAAATGTACTTTTATATTGCAATACTAAATGGTCACAATGCAACATTTTAAATACACACACTTCATGAATCGTTAGTTCTGGCTTGAGCTGAACTGTGCGTTTTGTAAGCTTACAAGACTGGACAACATGATAACGTAAGACATGCTTTTCTCAATTTTGCTACCCTTAATTTTTTTTGCATAGTTACAACCATTTATGATTTCCTTTGTGATTTGTTTATCCCAAGATGACTGTGAATTTGACAAGCAGTTAAAATCAATTACCACTCTCTCTTTTCTCTCCCCTCATCCCGCAAATAAGGATAAACACCAAATGTCCTTGACAAAAGTCCAATTTTGAAGTTCCTGACACAGGCATGTGGCCAAAAATATGGCCTAACAGTAGTAATTTATATACGCTCTTCTTTCTTCTTCTTTTTTTAATGTGAGTTCAGAAAGTATTGGATGTACTGGAGACTAAAGTTATTATTAATTCCACTGATGGACAATGCATTTAAATATCTAACAACCAGAAAATATCCTGCAGGTGAACAATATTGTACTAATCAACACATACAACAACTCTATATCATAATGCTTGCATCATCCTGAAAAAAAATGTAAAAGTTAAACTGTCCATATCACTCTTCTGCTTCAATCTCCCCGGGGCTCCCAGTCCCACAATGAATTCAGTTCAAGATAAACTCTCTGCTATAAATCATTAAATGTATTATGTGCACTGCTCCATCTTATCTCTGTGACTGTCTTCAACTTTACACACCTTCCTGTACTCTCCACCCCGCTTCTGCTACTCTCAGCCATCAGGTTTCTTGTACCAGACTTTCCACTGTTTGTACCCACACCTTTACGGTCTTTGGCCCCTCTACATGGAATGACATTCTCCTTCCTCTCTAAAAGAAACCATCTTTAGACTCATTCAAATCTAACCATATAAAAAAGACTTGCCATGTTTTCTGCTTCATGCTGCTATCTTCCTCTGCCCCAAGTCCCTGTTTATGATCTATTGCTGTAAATTGTGTACAGTGTATATACTCATGTGAGCAGGTGCCCGTGTGCTTGTATGCATTTAGAATAATCCCTCCAGACAAAATTTTGTGCTGTACAAATACTTGAATTATTATTATTATATCAATTCAACTCTGTATTTTAAGTTAGGATAAACCACAACTTTGAATGCTGACCTTGTGTGGGACAGGTTTCTTGTTTTTTTGTTTATGTATATCACTGGACATCAGCATTCCAATTTTTGCAATATTTTCTACAGATCTGCTGAGAATGTTGTTGGTTGAAATAAAAGAAATAGAAAGATGGTATAACAACAAAACAAGCACAAAAAAACGTGACAGCCACAAACCTTTTCAAAGGCTTTATCTCTCTCCATCTGCAACTTGGTGCATTCAACTCGAGACTGCCTCAACTCTGAACGTATTTCCTCATTACGACCTCTGAGCACATCAACTTGCTCCTTGAGATACAATGAGGTGTCATAATTGCCAATGACACGCTTTGCTTCAATTGCCTGAAAAAGAGAACATTTTGCAGAAGTCAGTGTTAATCTACCTATTTGAAGCTGCTTCTGCATCAAATTTCTTTTTCACAAATTCATTTCATATACTATTCAAAATAACCTCTTTTACCCCCCCCCCCCCCCCCCCCCCACCCCCAATCAAGATCAAGTAACTTGACGTTTACACCCAGTCAATGGGTATGGTTATGTCAGGGTGAAAAAAAATCACAACTGATCAATCAACTCACAATAATGCGTGTGCACATTTGTGTGAATGAATGTGTGTGTGCATGTTGTGGTATATGGGTCAGTGGTGTGTGCATGTGTCTGTCTCTCTGTGACTGTTAATGGTTTGAGTAATAATAACAATAATAAATGCATTTCTAATCCCTCTATGGTACGTGTGTGCGGATCAAAGCACCATACATGAAACATTACAACAACACACAACCTAATTTAATAATGCATTACATATCTCACTCTCCCCCGCATCCACACTGGTACACACACAAACACACAATCTGGAGATCCCTTGCTTCCGGCCTCTCTCCCAGTCCCCACCCCCCACCCCCACCCCTCTCAGCCAGTAAGACAGCAGCAGCAGCTGCAATAACAAGAAATTCAGGCACAGCTTCAAATGCTTGTGAGAGGGTTAGAGTATCTCAGAGTAGGCAGAAGTAAAGAGGAAGATTTCAAGTGAAGTTTTGAACTGTGAGAGAGAACTGCAGCCTGGGATGTGAGCAGGAAGGTTGTGAGCAGGAAGGTTGCTCCAGTCCCCTTGCCTGAACAGGGAATGGCTGGTAGCCAAAGCCTTTAAGCTTTAATCTTATGCAAGAAAGGGTGTGTTTTTCATATGAATTGGACTGGAGAGTATGAGATGGAGTGTATACAGACAGACGTGATGACAGGTATGGGGGCAGAGTACCATCAGAGAAATGGAAAACAAAGATGTATATCTTGAAAATTACTCTTTGACAGGCAGTGAGTGAAGTACTTTGAGAACTAACATGTTCATGTCTGCTTTCATAAAAAAAAAACTTTTGTTGCATGGTTTCAACTTTTTGCAGCCCATAATTATATCTGATCACAGTTTATGTCAATGTGCAAAGAGTTGCAGTAGTCCAACAGACTGAGAACAAAAGAACACATCAGTTGAGCAGTGGCTTTTGTCATCAGAAGATGGCTGACAGAACTAATTGTTCTGATCTTGAGAGGTGCTGAACAATTGCTGTGGTAAATATGCTTCACCATAGAAACAATAGGGTAAATGTAGACCCCAAGATTTCTAACATGGCCTTTGAAGGAAATATCGTGATTGGCAACTCTAAAGTGGCTATCTTGTGACACACTGACCTTTCTACAAGATCCAACTAGAATAGCTTCAGTTGTGTCACTGTTCAGTTTTAGCCTATTACCAGTCATCCATCTCCCAAAAGCACCCATTCACTGCTCAATATCAGCAATCAGTGAAAGAATGTTAAATGGAGCTGAAGGCTGGTGAAGTTGAGTATTATCAGCAAATTTGTGATCACAGCTCAAGGCTGACCTTTTCTCTGTCTCTTACTCCTAACACTTCCAACTGTCTCCAGCCTGCCTCAAGTAAATCTCTGTGCGTGTATGTGTGTGTGCACATGTGTGTGTGCGCATGCATGTGTATGTGTTTATATTGGGAGGGGGGTGATGTTTGATGACAAAGTTGTGTACGTGCTTTGATGCTGGATGTTTTTATCTTGAGCATGAAATGTACATGCCTAGGGCTCATTTGAAAAAGGGCGCTCTAAGACCCTACTATTATTATTATCAACTAAGCTTGGTTGCAGAAGAATATAGCAGAAAAGTTGTATTTTTATTATACAAGCCTTGACCTTGAAGAAACTGTGACCTTGACCTTGAAGAAAGCAACCATTTTTCTTTCTTTCTCTTCCTTTCTTTCTTTTTTGTTTTTGCATGACACCTCACCTGATGATACCAAGTTTGGTTACAAAAAGCTGAGTGGTTCAGAAGATATACCTTTGAGACACATGGAAAGACAGATGGACACAGTGACTCCAGTATAAAGGTCTGGTTATTAGTAATAGGACATCACCACACCTTGCACTGTTGCAAAAATATCACTGTGACCTTGACCTTGAACACAACAATCCAATCTTTTCACAAGACACTCTGGCTTATGGTGATGTGCTGTCAAACTTTGGCTGCAGTGGAAGTCAACTACTCAGATTATTTTACATGTATGCATTTGCAGGTGACTAGGCTGAACAAGGAACCACACCCATAAACTGTCAGAAACATGCATGCTTCATATTAAACAACAGCTCCTCTGTTTGCATAATACTGGAAGTCTGCTGCAAACAATGCAAGTTATACCTAGTTCTGACAATTTTTGAAACCATCACCCAAAGCAAACATTTCTTTTAACCCCTGAAGCACAAGATCCACAAACATGAAAGGTTAAAAAGAATGCTATTTATTATGACAAAACACGGCATGTGAATTTTCTGGTTAAGCCCTTTTTTCAAGCTACAAAACAAACACTTAAACGACATTTTAAGGGTGAAAAATAAGATGTAGGATATTTATCTGTTTGGGGAATTTGGTGGAGCTATTTTGTGATGATGTTTTGGTGTCCAGTGCTTGGAAGGCTGTTGGCTAAAACAGTTCTACTAAAAGCAGATAAGTATCCTACATCTCATTTTTCACCATTTAACTGTTGTTTAAGTGTTGTTTTGTAGTTTGAAAAAGGGGCTTAACCTGCAAATTTGCATTCTGTGTTTTGTCATAATACATAGCTACTACAAAAGGATTCTCTGGGCCATTTCATCAATCTGATATCATTCCATGTCCTTGTCTGTAACTACACTTTTTATCACAAAAGCTACCATTGCACTGAGCAATGTCTGCTGGGTAAGCCATTTTACAATCACCACATCACACTGCTCCAGTCAGGTAAAACTGCAACAACAGCTAATTACAGAAGATACAGTATTGAACATGCGCAGAAGCAGGGTGATTCCAAGACTATTGGGTTTACTGAGACTACATGCCTATTTGGTGCACTAAGACCACAAACCCCTGACCTTTCCTGACACTGGAACTAGCAGGCAAATCAGTTTCAGAGTTTTCATTTGTACTTTTAAGCCTTGGGGCATATCTTCGGACATGTTGTAAACTTAACTAGGGCATATATATATACGCCAGTGGGGACACAATGCCCTGAATTGTCTCACTCACTGTTACACAGGGGACACATGGGGCTCCCAGTGAGAAAGCTAAAAAATAAAAGGAACAAAGAAAAAAATCCCTGAAAATCTTGGAGAAAAAGAAAGAAAAAAAAAGAAAAAAGAAAAAAAGAGAAAAAGGAAAAAGAAAACTGCTTAAAATGGTGCACTCTGTCATGCAATTTATTATATTGTGCTCACTATTTTTCCTCTAAATTTTCACTGGTTTTAAAGTGCAGGTTTTAGATTTGAGTCAATGACAAAATGTCATGCTTCTGACCCCACATCATCCCCCACCCACCCAATTTCTCACTATGTGGCTTGTTGTTTTATAATTATCACAAAGAGATAGATGATAACATGGTACACTGACACTGACAATTTTCACACATGTGCTTATGTGTGTGTTTCTGTTCTGGCCTGGTAGTAGTACAAACCTTTACACAAGTCTCCAGTTATGCTAATCAGCTTTAAAAATAACTGAGTTTGGAAATGTTATGAACACTCACCAGCAAGTTTGGAAATGGTTAGAACACTCATCAAGGAAGACAAACATGCTCAAATATATTTCCAAGTGCATTAATTTTTGGTGTATTAAGTAAATAAAAAATCTAACAGCTGGTTGCTATGGTGAATGTCCAATCGGGTGGCTTGTGTTTCCTTCAGAAATCAACACATCCACATGTAGCCAGTCAATAATTTTTCATCACCAGGGAAAGGAAGTTACAAAGTTCCTTTTACAAAAAAGAAGAAGAAAAAAAGAAGAAAAATCTGATCAATAATTTATTCATTCTGATTTCAACGTCTGATAGCAGTTACCCAAAAAATGGCTAATATTTTTTTAACAAACCACATTTCACCACTCTTAGCCATTCGCGAAACCACAGGTGTGTCATCCACAATGAAAGTGCCCTCCCTTGCAAAGATGGCGGGAAGGTGAGATATGTTAAAATTTCCAACATAAAACATTCAGAGAATAAACCAGCGCTACTTTCAAACTGTGATAATGTCACAGAAAATGTTTTGACATATGGTCCCTGATTTACTGTCAGGTGCTTTGAGGAAAAAACTTACTTTTCTTGACAGCAGACATCTGAAAGCAACTGACATTGTTTATGGTACATGTCCAAAATTACAACAGATGAAATGCCAAATGCACCTGCCTGCTGTGCTGACGATAATTGTTAGAAGCAAACTTTGTGCATTAGAATGCTATTAGTTTATCATCAGGTTCTGTAAAAATATTCCTAATCAAGTTTAGGAAATAATCATACTTCATACAGCAATATGCAACATATACATCATCACTGTTGCTTTTCCAATTTGTTTCTTCTGATAAATAATTAAAACACTTTTCCATCAGATCACTTTCTGTTGTGTATTGTATAAACTTTGTCACACTGTAAATGAGTATTGCTTATTTTGATGACAAGGTCTTCGACTGAAATGGGGGTTATTTTTGTTGAAAGTGCTTACCTTTTGTGTTTCAATCCATCTTCTTGTAAATTTAATGTTCCTATGTAAGGACTATCTCACCCTCCCAGCACCCACCAAGATGTAAAAAGAAAACCACCAAGATGTAAAAAGAAAACCACCAAGATGTAAAAAGAAAACGATTTTTTTTATTTTTTACTTTACTAAAGTTTAACAAGCAAAACTTTGTGTATTCTTATTAGAATGTCCACTGCCTGCTGAAACAGTAACAACCAACAAATATTTGTCTGTCAAATCGGTTATCTGTGGTGTTATCTGACATATATATGTCCACTGCATACTGAAACATTAACAACCAACAAATATTTAACTATCAAATTGATAATCTGTAGTGTTTGTGATTTTTTTCTTTCTTGTTGCTATATATACAGTAAGACACACAAAAATGCAAAGGAAAAGAAAGAGTTGTTGTATTTTACCAGCTTTATCATGGCACAAAAAGCAAACTCAAACAGCACTGCAGCCACTTCAGTGGATATTCAAAATGCTCTGTGTAAAGCGACAGTCACTCATTCAATCACATATATGACTAGATTGCCATAGGTCTGCTTGGAAGCAGAGAATAGCACTATATTGTTGCCATTGTGAGGTGCCTCTGGCTCATCTCAAGATGAAGTACTCAACAACTGTTAATATTATATAATAAAAATCTGTTAAAAATGTGAGTGTCAAACTATATTTTGCAAACAAGGAGAATCTTTAAAATCACATCAATTAAAAAGTACTCACAGCCAGCATTCTTTCAATTGCTGGGAAGCGAGACACTGTGTGTGAGTCAGCCTCTCCTTTTTCTGCAAAACCAACACACACTGAACTCACTGATAATGAGTATATTGTTGAACTTTGTAAAAGAGAACAAGACACCATATTATCATATTTTCTGGAGATGTGCTTGTGTTGAATCCTTTTGGCAAGAAATTGACACCATGTGACTGGATCAAACCCGTCACCAATGCCCACCGTGCTGCAGCATGTTAGTCACCATGGCATGTTTTGTCACCATGAGCCACTGTGAAGCCAATGTACCTTTTTTTATGGCACTGCAGTAGTAGTAGTAGTAGTAGTAGTAGTAGTAGTAGTAGTAGTAGTAGTAGTAGTAGTAGAGAGAGAGACAGAGACAGAGAGCGCATGTGTATGTGTGTGCATGTGTATTTGTATGTGTGCATGCATGCGTTCTGATGAACCAGCAGATGAGTACTGCAGAAATGTTGACCCCTCTGCTGAGAACCAAACATTATCAAACATTCTCTTTTAAAGAAGCAGAGTACTTTGGAGGATTCTGGGTACCTAATATTTGCTCACATCATGGGTGACAGTAACCATAGGCGATTTGGCTCTCTGCTGTTGTGTCTCTTGTTTTGTGAGTGACATCTGCTGAGTGCTATAGATTCCCTTTGTTGCTGATTTTCTTTTTGGAGCCTTGCATGCTTAGCCTATTGTCATGAATTCTATGCGCCTAACATACTATCAGTGCATTTTATATACTTTATATCACTCTCACGCCAGGTGGGAGTTACTGTACCTGACTGAAGTCTGTTGAGCAGTTAATCAGTTTTTTCTCTACTGAATGCACACCGAAAATTTTATGAAACCAACCTTTTTCAATGTTTTTCTCAGCTGTGTGCATATGTGCATGCGTGCGTGCGTGCATGTGTGTGTGTTTGTTCTTGATAATGTTTGCGTTCTTTACTGACTCTGTGTTTGTTTGCTCTTTATTGATATTGTGTGTGCGTGATCCTGTGTGTATGTGTGTGTGTGTGTGTGTGTGTGTGTGTGCTTACATGCATGCATGTGTGCATGCGATCATATGCATGTGTGTGTGTGTGTGTGTGTGTGTGTGTGTGTATGCACTGTATGTTTTTCTCTAATTAAGTTGTTAAATATCTCTGAATGCGCTCAAATTTTATATTAAAAAAAATAATTAATGCATCAAAGCTGCTGCTTTGATCTTCTTTGCTTTGCCAATAGACAACTGATGCTGTTTTACAATCAAACAGCTGGATGCCTTTTGATTTAAAGAGCAAATATTTGAAACAAAGTACTAAAAAAACAAAAAAACAAAAAACAAGTTAAATCTTAATTTGTGTGTTTCCACTCTGAATTAGCCAACTTCAATTAGTCAATGACTTTCCAGTTAAATCTGAAATCAGGAATACAGTGCAAGTAGGAAGGCCAACACAGTAGAGTAAAATGTCAAAAATCAAAGAAGAAAAAAACATACTGGCAGTTTACTGTCAGTGAAAGGATCAGAGCTGGTCATGAGAGACAGTTTGCAAAAAGAGGTTTCACCACATTGTCTGCGTGGCTTTTTAGAGTAGCTGGGAATATAATCTATAATAACAAGAAGTTGTTGGCCATATATTATGCGATAAACTTCACTAGGCACTTTATGATGAAACATTCTGACAAAAAAAAGCAATAATCACAACCAATGTCAGTCCAAGTTTACCTTCAACCTTATGAAACCACAGCGGTAATTCCATCAAACATAGTATCAGGACATCCAAAGCACACAATAACTCGGTATCTACACAATTATATTTGACACAGCTCACAGAGCTCTGGGCATCAATAGCCTTTTAGTCTTCTGAAAACAATACAGAACTTCAGCTTAAGACTGAATGAGGTGGGGATAATAAAACACAACACAACACAACACAACACACACACACACACACACAGAGGGAAGAGGAAAGACAGATTATAGATATGCTGGTGAAAGAGTGACAAAATTGTGCACAGAGTGAACTTTCAAAAATGGTTTGTCACCAGGCGGTGACAAAACATGCCAGGATGACAAAACATACAGGCAAAGCATCAAATCTCATGACAAAACATGCCAGGGTGACAAAATAGATGGCATGCAACACACCCCTCTTTCACAAACACTTTTCATTGATTTCTACAGCGGTTTTTCATCAAGGGTTTTATTCACCTCCAGATCCCATTCCATTGTTGAGGCCATTAATTTTCAGCTAACTGTTCAGCAGTTTGGAACATATCCCAACAAAACAAGGAGAGGTCAGGCAATCCCAAGATACCCCCTCCCCAACTTAGTTATGAGTGATGTGACTACAATATGACAAATACCACATATACACAATTACCTCTTGGAGTGGTAATCTGGCTCCCATTTTGTTGCAGAGCCTCCATGACTTCTTTCAGACCTGACTCTAAGTTCTGGTTGTCCTGTTCAAGCTGCGTGCAGCGTGACCGAAACTCAGCTAGCTCTCGCTCCATCTGAGTAAGCTCCACCAAGTTCTGCCTGTAATCCTTGTCCAGCTCATGATCCTGATTGCCAGTAAGGAACAGACAGGAATAATTATTTTATAGTCATTCATGCATTAACATGGACATCTTCTAGGCTTGCCTACTGCAAGGCAGATAAAATGCAATTCATAAAATTCAGCTCGTTATACACTACAAGCAAGAAGAAGAAAAAACACACTTAGCAAACAAGTTGTTTCTACACGATTATTTATGGAAGCATTACGTTCACAATCTATGCACCATACAGAAACCAACTCAGCAAAGCACAGTCAGAGTACCCTGCTGTAGGCTACCCACTGGCCACTCTTCTTAACTGTTCTCCATTGCTGAAGACTATAAACAGTAAGATCTTTCCAAACACAATTATTTCTAGATCTAGACTGAAGCAGTCTGCATACTCCCTCTGCCTAAAGGCTTCCTTGCATTTCTTTTTCTAAGTGGCATGACCTTGAGACCAACCAAATGGATTCAGCTGACTGACATGCTATATAGACAACATATAGCCTATTGCTGATTATAATGTAAAGAACAGATAAAGGAGGAGGAGGAGGCGGAAGAATTATCCTCCCCCCTCCCCCAGCCACCCCCATTTTACCTGTTCTTTCTATTATTTCTGCAATCAAGATTAAAAGTAACCTACCCTCAACTGTGTTTCCTGTTTCTGGACCTCTCGCTTAATGATGGCAGCAGCTGACTCAGACTCTTGCTCTGTTTTACGCTTAGTGCGCAGAGTTTCTGTGTAGTCCTGAACTGCCACCATGTCCTCAGCAGTGAGACCTAGTTCCACAGCCCTAAAAAACAAAAGCACAAAGTGTTCAAATCTCACACTGCAAGCTTCTCCCAAATCCACACTGGACTGACTTCTTCTATGTAATCTCTTTTCATACTTAATAATATATATAATCCTTAAAGGCAATATTCTCTAAGCAGAGTTAAACTCATGGTGCTGTACAAACAATTACCCAGTAAACATGTAGGATCCAATTCACATCCAATCTACAATCTAGATCAGCTCAGAAGCACTGGCCAGAAGTGGGCCCAATGATTCGTGCACACTGGCTTGCTTCCACTGGCTTGCTTTTTTTCTTTCTTTTTTTTAAAACATTTTCATCCTATCCATGTTTGGACACAAATAGAAATCAAGCTGCAAATGATAATTATTGAAAAAATACACAACTGAAAGATCATTCTAGTATATAAAAAATGAGCAACAACTGAAGAAAAAGAAGAAGAAAAAAAGAAGAAAAAAATCACAAAAAAGCAGCACATTATAATATTTTCTTGATTAAAAAATATAAAAAAATAAAAATCACAACTAATTAACATTCATGACTAAAGTCACAAATAATTAACTTTCATGACTAAAGTCACAATTAATTAACTTTCATGACTGTAAAAGAGGCACAGTAGTAAGTAAGTAAGTTGGTGTTTTACGCCCAGTCAATCAGTGTGAGCGATTTAGTATTCAATTTCTTATTTAGTTTTCAGCATCAGGAAATCACAATGTCAGAAAAACCTTGGGTACATAATTGAGCTGAAAGCATGTTTCTGATAACAGTCTCAGCCAGACTTGGTAGTATCTGTGTCTAACTTGTCTAACTGCATTTGTGCAGTTTTGCTTGTATAGCAAACTTCAGCAGAATATGTGAAGGTGGGAAATTAATTTGAAAAACTGTGTAAAACATTCAGACCAAGTTTGGAACATTGTACTTCAAGATTCAAGGTTACTTTACTATCTCATTGGAGAACTTGATAGTTTTATTTGTCCCCTGCAATTTCCGTCTGACTCTAACAATGTAGGAATGGATTCTGGTCAGTAGCACACTATGGTGAAATTGTAGCAGCTGGCAGTTCTGTGCAATTCAAGCCAGACCCAGTTTGTGAGTGAGTGTGTGTGTGTGGGGGGGGGGGGGGGGGGGTAATTTTTAGTTAGTATTTGGATTTTAATGTCATTTCAACTGCACACTGTCACCGAAGGACAATCAAAACTTAGTCATAAGCAAACACACACTTCAAAACCTCTCACATAAATATATATATATATAATTATAAACCCTTTTTCAACTCAGTCTACAGAATCAATCCTTATACCAGCATCAAACAAAACACACATGCACAAACATCAAACACATCAAGGGTTAGTCCCTTTGGCATTTACCCCAGTTAAAAGAGCACACAAGGCTAGGCCTAACATGCTGGTACCATTGACTATTCTAATGTATTGATACCTGATTTTCACCACACAAAAAAAGAAGAAGAAAAAGAAAAAAGAAAAAAAGAAAAAGGAATGGACAGGTAAAAAAAAAACAGTTTTATATATAAATGCATAATGGCAAAAACCAGAGTCATATGGCAGCAAGCTGCACATACCACCTACCAACTATCATCTGCTAGCTGCTCAACAAGAGCCATTCAAAAAAGCCTAAAGCCTGAGAATTTTCTAGGAAAAAAAGTCAGGAGAATAAACCATTAGCAGAAAAATGACAAGACAAAAAAGAGGATTAGACAGACAAATCAGAGAGGAGATAGGAAAGAGGAATCAAATGACAGCCCTGTGATTCCAGACATGTGGGGTCATCAGACATTCCTTGGGGGGTGGGAGGTGGGGTCATCCCACTCTACCATAAAGACATCACTTAACATGCAAATAATAATATACAATATATATATATATATATATATATATATATATATATATATATATATATATATATATATAATATATATATAAAACATGCAAATAATAATATACACAAATATTAATATACACAAGTAATGACAGTAGTAAATTCCAACAATATGCACTGGCATTATCCACTCTAATATGTATTACATTCAATGAAACACATGGTAATCAGACAATCAGCAACAGTCTGTGGATGAGAGGTGGGTTGTGATGGCTATTCCTCTGCCTTGAGAAAGAGACCTTGGATTCAGGGTGGGGGTGTGGGGATGGGGTGGGGGGGGGGAGTGTTGTTTGACAGAAGATCCAAGGGATGGACATATCATGAATGTTTTGCATATTAATATGCAATTTATGCTGTTCATTTTTGTTGTTGTTGCTGTTTTTACCCAGTGAGCTAGACAGATGGAGGGAGCAAGACGCGAGAAAGCTGTGGTCAGTGGAAGTTTAACCACTGAGCTAGACAGATACAGGGAGCAAGACTCGCAAAAGCTGTGGTCAGTGGAAGTTTAACCACTGATCTAGACAGATTGAGGGAGCAAGACTCGTGAAAGCTGTGGTCAGTGGAAGTTTAACCACTGAGCTAGACAGATACAGGGAGCAAGACTCGCAAAAGCTGTGGTCAGTGGAAGTTTAACCACTGATCTAGACAGATGGAGGGAGCAAGACTCGCAAAAGCTGTGGTCAGTGGAAGTTTAACCACTGATCTAGACAGATGGAGGGAGCACGACTCGCAAAAGCTGTGGTCAGTGGAAGTTTAACCACTGATCTAGACAGATGGAGGGAGCAAGACTCGCAAAAGCTGTGGTCAGTGGAAGTTTAACCACTGATCTAGACAGATTGAGGGAGCAAGACTCGTGAAAGCTGTGGTCAGTGGAAGTTTAACCACTGAGCTAGACAGATACAGGGAGCAAGACTCGCGAAAGCTGTGGTCAGTGGAAGTTTAACCACTGATCTAGACAGATGGAGGGAGCAAGACTCGCAAAAGCTGTGGTCAGTGGAAGTTTAACCACTGATCTAGACAGATGGAGGGAGCACGACTCGCAAAAGCTGTGGTCAGTGGAAGTTTAACCACTGATCTAGACAGATGGAGGGAGCAAGACTCGCAAAAGCTGTGGTCAGTGGAAGTTTAACCACTGATCTAGACAGATGGAGGGAGCACGACTTGCAAAAGCTTTGGTCAGTGGAAGCGACATGTGCACCTTGCAATGGAACTACTCAAGCTGCTAGCAGCACATGCTCTGTTTATTTACAACAATGATAAATCAATACAGGGCAGTGCCGGAAGAGATTCCTGTCATTAGTTCATACTCCGATGACAAGAGCAAGTGCTGATGGGGGTATACATACTAGTATGTATGTATAATAAATATCTAATGTAAGTAAAATAATAATACAAATATTAGTATTTATGTATAATAACTAATATGTACTGGTAGTCATACTCCATAAATGACCAACAAACTGACCAAGCTCATTCTGTTCAAACATCAGTGAATGAGAGAGAGAGAGAGAGAGAGAGAGAGAGAGAGAGAGAGAGAGAGAGAGAGAGAGAGAGAGAGAGAGAGATTGAACTTTATTTCTCAACGGTGAAGATATTAGCACAAAGGCTGACTCACATATTTGCCGTTGCTACAGTACTACTAATAACCAAGACATTCACTGTTAAATATTATTACAGAAAGCTATAGACAAATACAGCACCAGTAAAAATAAAAACAACAATTAATAAAATAATAATAATAATAACAACAATACATATAAAACCAGACAGCGATTGCAACGGAAATGAAAAAAATAGCAGTGAAAAACAACTGGAGCAAAAAAGTCTAAAACACAGTTACCCCCCCCCCCCCCCCCCCCCCCACACACACACAAAACAAAAAACAACAACAACAACAACACACAACTAAAACCAAAAGAAAAACTAAAAGAAAAACTGGGTAATTTACAGAGAGAGCAAGGGAAGGGGAGGGATAAAATTAAACTTAAGAAAAACGACAATATCAACAAGGAAAAAGAAATGGATACTAAATTAGTACATAAAATTAAACAAACAAACAAAAGAGAGAGAGAGAGAGAGAGAGAGAGAGAGAGAGAGAGAGAGAGAGAGAGAGAGAGAGACAGACAGACAGACAGACAGACAGACAGACAGACAGACAGAGAGTAGAGACAGAGACAGAGATTAGCTTGATTTTGTTGTTTTGTGTTTGTTGTTGATTTTGCTTATGTTATTTAGTTTGTTTGTTTGCTTGTTTTTGTGTTGAATAAACTCATATTTGAGAAGAAGTATTCTACTGGTTCTTTCAACTTTTGTATAATCTGAGAATCTGTTTAGCACTTTATAAAGAAAAAGAAAAAGGTTTGTTGCTTTCGTTTGATTCCATACATACCTTTGAAGCTTACCACAGCAAGATAACCCCCAACTGAGTGCCTAGACACTGTAAATCACTGTTACTGACAGTAGACTATAAAAAATGCTCATTTTGCTGTTACTATATCTGGTTAACCGTAACAGCACATCCACACACCTAGTTTGGTTGCAAAAATATTAGTGGTACAAAAAACACAGAAACTGACAAACAGCCAATGAAGTTTTGACTCATCATTGTGGCCTTGACTCTGAACACAGCAGTCTAGTCTTTTCACAGGACACTCTGGTTTATGAGTACCATCAAACTTGGTTGTAAAAGGATCAGCAGCTCTTAAGATATAGTAGTTTGTAATTTGATTTTCAGGTCCTGTCAACTGCATAGTGTCTCCTCACGACAATGAGCAAATGCACATTTATAATAATAATAATAACAGATTATTTATGGTGCCCCATCTTGTAAGAGCCCAGAGCACTTACAAAGACATAAGGATACACTCATTTCATCACACACACACACACACAGATGCCTGTGCGTGCACACACACACACACACTCTCTCTCTCTCTCTCTCACAAAAACACACTAGAAAGACACATTCATAAACACTTGAGGGATTATTTTAGAAACACACCATCTTTTCCATTCCTTCCGGTCTAGCTTCCAATGTGGAGATTCTTGTTAAACTGTGGTTACCCGTTTAACTGTTACTTGGCTCTCAGCTTTCAACAACTGTCAAATGTCAGGTGCTGTATTTTTCGACTTTTGCAAGACATTTGGCCTGGTTTTACGTTTATCATGGTATTTTACTTGAGAAACTATCTTCATTCAACTTAAGCATGGCAAGTATAACTTTCTTACGATCTTACTTACAGGGTCATCGACAATGTGTACTACTTGTAAATGGCAGATACTCCAACGAAACCTCTATAACAAGTGGAGTGCCTCAAGGAACGATCCTAGGCCCCCTTTTTTTCCCTCAGCTTTATTGACCTGCCTATGTGCCTTACACGTCCATCAGTGCAATGTGATTTATTTACAGATGATGGCACCCTTAGTACAGCTAACAACAACACAGATAATATATGTAGGGATTTACAACAAAGTCTAAATGATATCTCTGAATGGTGTTGTAGAAATCGGATGGCACTGAATCCAACCAAAACAAAATGCATGTTGATGGTGATGTGACAGAAACACCAGAAACAACAGCTCCCATCAAATCTAAACTTTGAAACGAAGCCAATAGAGCAGGTTTGAAAACATTGCCTACTTGGAGTAACTGTAGACAAGCAGCTGAAGTGGCAAATGCATATTAACAATATTTGCACAACTATTTCTTGAAATATGTTTCTTCTTTCAAAACTAAGCCAAATTGTCAGCCATAAAGAAAAAATGGCATTTTTCTGTGCACACATTATGTCACACATAAACTGTTTCAAATGCATGGGATGGATGTACCCCTGTGCACATGGAGCAACTGTACTCTCTCCACAAATGTGCCATAAAATCCTTAATGCCAATTCCTAATATGGACTACAAACAAAAGTGTTGTGCTTTCAAACTACTACTAGACGAACAACTATATTCAACTAATGTGTTCTAATGCAAAAGGTTGTTCACAGCAAAGTCCCATAATACCTGAAAGATCTCATGATTCCCTCTGAACATCTTCACATTCATGGGAATAAACAACTTTTGCCCAGAACAAGGATCGGTATCTTTAAAACAAGTTTCTTCTTTTCGGGCTCTTTAGCGTGGAATAGTTTACCTCATCATCTCAGATATCCCATGGAATTAAAAACATTCAAAAAGAAAGCATTTCGGGCACTCACTAAGCCACCTTGATACTTTTTTCTTCCATTTGCCATGCACATTGACACAAAATGTATTGATTTTTTCCCCCCCTTGCATGTTCTTGTCAAGTTTTACATTTGTATTTCACACAAAAATCTACTTTCAATAAAAGACAATATTTGTATTTTCATGCGTACTCTCTTTCACTTTCCTTGTGGTCATTGTATATATGAGTGTATGTGCTGCCGTTTAACTTCCAATCTTGCTAGACGTGATCTTGTTTTTTTACAGTACATATATTGATAGAGAGATATTCACTCTTCTGTCACTTTCCTTTACTGTTTAAAATGATTCTGTAATTCTATCTCTGTCTCTCTCCTGAAAATTCACATTTGCATCTGTCTTACTTTGTTGAGTTTGTATGTTGCAAAGTTTTAGACAGTAATACTAATAGCTTTTTGTTTTGTTTTTAAGATGTATATTAGTTTGCTGCAATAATTTTTATTCTTGTTTGATGTATTGTAACTGAGTGTTGCTGTGGGACAGATTTGTAAAAAAGCTGACTTGTGTTTAAATCCTTTTCCTTGTAATAAAGTATTATCTTCTGTTTCTCTCTCTCTCTCTCACTGAAATGGAAAGACAGCAGCTGCCCATGCATGCTGGCTGCATGTTTCCACACATGGCTGGATAAGCTGTCCCTCCTAGAAGAAAAAGACTCCAAAAAGGACATGGCTGACACCTTAGCAATCTGGGTGGCAGCGGACCTCACAGACCAGCAACATAAGGAGCTACAGTGCCAGAAAGACCAAAGACAAATTGCCTTCTATCGCAATGGGCGTTTGTGTTTCAAATAAAAATGGTGGTCTTGACGTCAAGGATCCCCAATAGACCCATCCACAGCCCCACCTCTTTCCTGCTGTTACTGTGAGGTATCACAAGCGGCGGCCGGCAAGAGGGCTTGTGAGCTGGCTTAAAGTAGATGGACATCGGCTCGATTCCACTTTGGCTCTTCTTTCTTTTCAAAAAGGCTGTGGTTATAGTCTTGTGACTGTGTCCCTCACAATTAATGAAACATTAAAATGGCTCTCATTGCTGCCCATCTTAATACAGGAGTCATTCTAGTGGTGACAATGTAACGATAGGTATATAACCTCCATTGTCCCCCACCTCCATACCCTCTCTCCCCGTCCCTAATAAGCTTTATGGTTTCTGTGGACATTAAACACCATGTTTACCAAAGGGCTTCCACTAGGAAAGCGACCAATTTACTGCGGTCCAGATAACATGTATTTCTTTCCTGTCTGACAGTGAGAAGATTTCCTAAACTACAATAGGGGCATGAACAGATACTTCTCGTGTGTTTTTTGGACGATATCAAAGTGTTTGAATCAAGTGAAGAAGTACACAATACAAACCACACAATGATGCTAACATGGCTGTTAGACTGGGCAATAGATGCTCACAAAGTACCCACATAATTTTTTAATTTTTTTAATCAAGTTGTCTCAATTAGCGAGGCACCCCGAGATTACTCCCATCACCCCCACATCGAAAAAGAATGAACCAACGTGAGACACAAAAGGGAAAACAAAGAGAGGAAAAACTAAAATAGTCGGAGTGTATACCAAGAACCTCACTGACCCAAACACGAAACCCTAACCCAGGCAAAGCACAAAGGATCAAGTCTGATCAACTAGAAAAAATAACAGGCCTGAAAGATAACACAAACTATGAATTTAGTGGGACGAATGTAAAACAAACAGTCATTAAGAGGAAGGCTTCCTGATGAGGTCTAGCCTACCGTTGCCTGCAGACCTAAAAAATTCACCGTCCCTCCAAACTTACAACGCTAAATTAAACCCGCATCTCTTCCAGTTTCCAACCAGGCTTTCTGCTTTATTTGTACATGCTTACTGCCACCTGTCTAATAGCCTCTGTGTGTGGGGGCTGGGGGGGTGGGAGGGGTGGAATTGTGGAATTATGAATAATATGATGAGATTATTTTCTTTATTATACATTGCTACTTCTCATATGGTACATGTACATTATTTTTCTTGTGTATTGTTAGTTGTCATATATGTTTGCTTTTAACGTTGAAAATATCAGAGAATGTTGCAAAGCGCAAGGAATTTTGAGTAGATCAGAGAATAGCGATAGTCAAGGCAGGGGTCGTCCCAACGAAAATGGACTGAAACGCCATGAATCTGACAAGGCTATACAAAGAAAGAAAGAAAAAAAGGAGAGTGACGGGAAGAAGAAGAAGAAGAAAAAGAAAGGAAACAAAAAGACAGGGAAAAACAAAATCCCAACTGTTGTCAATCCTTAAATGATTCGAACTGGAAATTGTTCTAAGTCGATTACCCTGTAGGCACCCGTACAACCATTTTGCTGTGTTTGGGCGATTGAACCAAAAACCACAAAACTGCACTGAGTCAGTGTGTGCCGAGCCATTGTTTGTGATACCAGCGTGTGAGACAAAAATCTGCACTAAAAATAGCAACATTTTGTGACTCTGGTTGAGATTGGTGACCGCATGGGGTGTGTGGATGGATCCATGGGCCATGACAGGCAACAACATGAACGAATGCACCAGCACGATTATTCAGAACACTCAAGAGAACATGAAAGGATTCCAGACTCCTCCCCCCCCCGCGACATGAATGAATACCCAGCACTCCAGAGGCAGCAGGTACCTCCCACAGACTGCCTCCACCCCAGGTTTTGCCTATGTGGTCTCAGGTCAGATCCTCAAGGAACACTGAGTACCCAACAACATCAGTGGAGCATCGGAGAATGACAGTGAGCGCTAAATGGTCACTCCTGCAGATTATGACCACAACGCAGATGCTGAAATCGCCCATAACATAAGTTTGGAGGACACCAGCTTGGCAGAAAGAGGAATCCTCCATGACAATGGCAACCGCCACACTCCCCATAACCAGAGCCCCGGTGGTGACCACCACGCTCCTCATAACCAGACCCCCAGTGGCAACCACCCACTTCAGATCTCAGAGGATTCAGAGAGTGCTCAGGGAGCTCCCCCGACTGTCGCTTTGCCTTACGGACGTCAGTGGAGTGCCAGCCTGTCACCTGCTGCTGACCAGATCCAAATGGAATCACCCAACAGACCACTAGGTGACAGCCAGACCTTAGTCAAGCATGTGTTGCTGTCGCTGTCTGGTGAGCACCCCAATGACACTGAAAGCCATTCCCCCTAAAATCCCATCCTTAAACAGCTACACGATGACATGGGCCATCAGTGCATTGAGAGAATGACACAGCTGGCAAGGGAAAGGTACTACTGGCTTGACATGACTGCAGACATTCTTGCATACTGCAAGCACTGCCGTCGTTGCAATACAGCCAAAGCACAGATTCCAGCAGACCACGCTCCATTGCAGCTGATCCTTGCGACGCATCCTCTCGAAATCGTAGCTATGGATTTTACAGTGATGGAACCAGCTCAGGACGGAAGAGAGAACGTTCTAGTCCTCACGGATATGTTTACAAAGTTCACAGTTGCAGTTCCCACAAGAAACCAGACAGCAGAGACCACAGCTAACGTCCTGGTAAAGGAATGGTTTCAGAAATGCAGTTCCCACAAGAAACCAGACATGTATCCATTCCGATCAGGGACGCAACTTTGAGTCTGCTGTCATTTCTGAACTGTGCAACATGTATGGTATCGAGAAATCAAGGACAACACCCTACAGGCCACAGGGCAATGCACAGACGGAACGGTTCAACAGAACACTGCATAATCTTCTGCGGACTCTACCTGAACAGAACAAAAGAAGATGGACAGATCACATACAGACTGTGGTTTTTGCCTACAATGCGATGCCACACGCCGCAACGGGATTTTCCCCTTACTTCTTGATGTTCGGTAGACAACCCCGTCTCCCCATCAACACCATGCTGAACACGGAACCCCTGACACCCTGCTCGGACTGGGTTTTGCATCACCGCAGAAACCTGGACCTCGCATACAGACAGGCAAGAAGAAGGATGCAAGACGAGGTGATGAAACGGAAGACACGTTTTGATCAGCACGTCATGCTGGATCCCGTCAGTAGAGGTCAAACTGTATTGTTGAGGAATCGACCCAAAGGCAGAAACAAGATCCAGGACAAGTGGAAGGAGGAAATGTTTGAGGTGACGGAAGTACGTAACAACGTCTACACAGTGATCAGCAAGGAAACCGGAGAACTGAAGAGAGTCCACAGAAATGAACTCAAATGCGTTTCTTTGGGCAGTGAGCCTGAGACAGTGGACAGCACTGATACAGAACAGGACAGTAGCATGAGTGAGACTGGCATCAGCACTGACTCGGACTCCTCGGAGAGTGTTCAGAGACCGACCACGACATGCACCGAGACAGAATCCAGGAATCCAGCACCGGAGAGACCGACCCCATTCCCAAGGCGCAGTGCCAGAACAACGGCTGGCTGTCACAGCAACTCTCACCACATTCCCAGATCAGCCTGTGTTCATCACATGGAAACAGAGGAACAACCAGCACTGGTCTCGGAAAGTCATAAATTTGTACTAGACATGAGAGAGAAGATGATGAACTTTGTTGGAAACTTGTCACACATGTAGTTTTATAAGTGATGGTGCAGAGTTCACGGTAACCAATGGTATTACACTATAGATTGTGTTTTTACAGTTATTTTATTATAGTTTGATCATAAAAGAAAACAAACAAAATGTGTGATAGAATTGTCTGCTATCCATTTCAATATGTGGTCTTTGTGGTTTTGAATTGAAATCTAGGTTATAGTTAAAACTACACTAGAGTTCATGACATTTTTGCCAAAACACTTGAAGTCACTGCAGCTACAATGAGTCAATATTAAAAGGTTATTAATATACTGAACAGTTGAAATAGCGTGTGGTTGATTGAAATCCAGATCATGGCAAAGACTAAACTAGAATTCACAACATTGGAAAATGCTGCAGTTAGAGTGTTCAGTTGGTTATTACACATTTTATAGTTGATATGTTAGGTATTCTGTTTGATTCAAATCTAGAAAAAAGTTATATTAGAATTTATAATTAATTTTTGAATTGCAAAAGTTTGAGCACACAGCATTGAACTGATTCCTGTAATATAATCAGTGCTGCTTATGGATATTTTTATATGATAGTATGATATATATATATATATATAAATTATAGTGTTAAGAGTTTAGTATTGACTGATTGCATTATGTCAACGTCGGGACGACGTCACATGTTTAGCGGGATGTGTGTAGTAGTATGATAGCATGTGCCTGTGGTATGCACGAAAGGTCAGTTGAATGTGAATGTGTTTGCAGGCGAATGGATGAGTGAATGGTCAGTGGATGGAATGAATGTGATTGTGTTGCACGAGCTCCGTGCAACGCAGGTTGAAAACTGAACTGTTCTCAGTTGCTATGAAGCATATATATATACTATGATAGGAGTGTGTGTGAGAGACCAGAGACAGAGAGATAAGAGAGAGAGAGAAGACAGGAATAAAGAGTGTCCGTTTGCAAGACTGCTTTCGACTTCACTGAAACCAACAACATTACATTGAGGAGGCCTGATTCTGGCAGATTTCACAAGATGTTACTGTGAATGAGTTTGGTCATTACCTCCTTAGTGTATGTGAACAATTTGATCTCATCATACTAAATGGCCTTATCCCAGGTAACGAAGATGGAAATTTTACATATGTTGCTCATAATGGCTCAAGTATTGACTACTTTATTATGTCAAGGAGCCTTGTTCATTTAGTATCCCATTTAAACATTGTATCTAAAACCGAGTCAAAGCATATGCCAGTTGAAATGAAATTTAAATGTTCAAATATTTTATACAATGTTGCTAACAAACAAAGAAAATATAAGCACAAGAGTATTTTGCTATGAATTTTTCAGAAGTTTCTGTGCTTTTTGAACATGTTATTAATCTAATTGATATTGATATAGAGGCTGCTCTTCAGAAATTTAGTGAGGAAATCTGCAGGGAGGGTCACTGTTTGCAGATAATTACTGTAGTTGGTAACAATAAAAACAACCTTTGGTTTGACCATGAGTGCAGAGTAAAGTGGTACTTGTTATGACATACTTTAAGAAAGTACAACAAATCTTGCAATATGGTCGAAGCTGTGGAGTTAAAGGACAAGTCCAAGGTTAGGGGTGATTTTTGACACGATTTCCATTAAAGCTCGCTGAGAACGATGATGTAGGTGAAACTGTGATCTGAGGGTCATAATGGCATGAAAAAAGGCATTTTCTGTCGAACCAAAAGCGTCACCATGACGCCCAAATCACGTGACCATATGCCTACTACGTCAACCTGGGGAGTCGCTGCAAAATGGCCAACTCAAGCTCCGAAGAAGAAACTGATACTTTGCCCGAGCGATCCACAAGGATACAGCCGTATCAGTTTGAGCCTGTCAGGCAGGATTTTGAAAGAGTACCGGAACATTGTGTCAGCTTCAAAGCAAACCCCATGAGGTATTCCATGGGGTTTGCAAAATCGCACTCACTGAAGTGCTCGCTACACAAATGGGCATGATGCAGCGCAGCAAGAAAGTCAGCCCATTTGAATTGTATAAATTCAATCCACTTTCGCCTCACTGCGGGTCGATTGCAGGGGAACTCGTGCATTGTTATACCTGGGGTCGTCTGCAATTGTTACAGTTCGCGGCAACACAGTAGGCTGGCATAGTTAACTTTTTTGTCGACCACACGCATACACAGTTTACTGAAGAATCTAATATGGCACCGCACTGACTCCCCAGACTGACATCACTTCCAGGAAAGTCAAGTGACTGATGGAGAACCCGAGAGTGTAGTCTTGGCCAGCCTACAGAAAATAAAATTGATTAAAAACCCAATTAATTATTTTTAAACATTTTTTATTTCATTAAATCTGAAACTAGTGACTCATTTGTCAATCATTTCGATGGTCATTTTGCATACTTAAAAACCTTGGACTTTTACTTTAAGGAAGTATTCAGAACAGACATAAAAGTTAAAAATGTTTTGAAAGGGAAGAAGTCTGAATATAAAAACAGATTCTAAAAACTCTCAAAGCTAGTGCAATGGATCCCAGAAAATTTTGGAGCGCTATCAAATCTGCCACATGTAAGGATGCTTCAGTGCAAAACATGATTACCATCGAGGAATGGTTTCACCATTTTTATTATGTGTTTAATGGCAATATTGTTACTGGTATTGATGTTGATGCAACTGATGACTCTGAAGTCAACCTTGCGAGTGTATCAGCTACTTTAGATGAAGATATAACAGCACTGGAGGTCCAGGATGCAATCAGAGCTTTAAAAAGTAACAAGGCTCCTGGTCTGGATGGTTCTCACAAAATACTTTAACAAACTTTCTGAGTCAGGAATGTTTCCGTCAATCAGATCAGAATCCATGATTCAGCCGTTGCACAAGAAAGGTGACAAAAACTCTCCTGACAACTATTAAGGTATACGAGATCGTGACAAAAGGTAGTGCACTACAAGTATTACAAGTATTAAATTGATAATAAACTAACATGCACATCCTCAATGTGTTTGATGTTTGCTTTGTTGGATTGTGTGTTTTTTCTAAAGAGATACATACAACAGAACAAAGAGTGTAAGTACCATACTAAAAGTAGAAATGAATTTTTCTTTGCAAAATCTTCAACATTTGGCAAGGTCCAGAAGAGACATTTACAGACCTGTCCACTGCATTTTAAATTGATGCCAACTACATCATTATTACATATCTTACATAATGAGGAAATAACAGACAATACATTTGACTACATTTTCCACTCACAACTGAAAAAATTGCTCCTAAACTTTCTGATTATTTGATCTAAAACTGTTCCCAGTTGGTTGTGATTTGTCATGTCTGCTTATGTATCGTTATTAACCACTCTCTTTTTCTTTATCATTGCAGAGAACACAAGCCAACATTTCAAATTATCAATAATTGGTGATTAAAGTACTTATTTTTCCTTATTTCCTTAAAAATACAACTAGAATTGTAAATAAAAAGGTAAAAAAACAATACTCTGTTGTTTTCATATCCGATCATCACAACCAACCTTTTTATCACAACTGATTTTGTATAGGGCAGCTGGAAAATGTCATGTTCACTTAACAGGTTTGGTCTTCGTTATCTTTTCTATGTTATTGTTTTGGAAGTAATTATTTGTTGTTTCACTGAATTAAAATGTTTTTGTTAAATTTCTGAGTTGAAATTTCCAGTGCACTGTTAAAAAAAAAAAATTACGACCTTTTGTCACTGGCTCATATTGCTTTTGAATGTCAGTGGAAAATTATACAGCTACACTTTGAATAAAAATCTGACAGACTGGGCAGAAGAACACGGACTAATTAATGAGGCTCAGGCTGGATTTAGATGAAATTATAGTACGATTGACCATATTTTTACTCTTCCAGCTCTAGTCTAGAGGCAGCTCCTTAACCCCAGTAAATTATATGTTGCTTTTATTGAACTTTATAAAAGCATTTCGTCGGTGACCGATTAAAACCTCGTAACTCAATTTTTCCCGGTTTTCGGATTTTTACACTTTTGAGTACCCAATTTATTTATACACCTGTGAAAACCTCACAACACTAGGGAAAATATTTTGGGGTGAAATCGGCATTAGAAATAACTAGTAAAACCTCGTAAGTCATTTGTGGCGGGAGGCTGAACCAAAATGACACGTATGTCAAGTTACGAGGTATTTTCGCTAACGTTTTGGCGGATGAAAACCTCTTATGACGACTTGCGAGCTTTTCTGTGCTACAAAATATCCGGAAACTACGTCACTTTTCGTGCCTTACAAGGTTTTTCCTCTTCATCGAGACATCTTCTCGAGCGAAGGACGTGTGTGGAATCTGTTCGGGTAAGAGCTGATGTGTTAGCACGCAGCTGTATGATGACTAGATTAGTATGTTAAAATTATGAATGTGTAGTATGCAGCTTAATTACTCAAAAGAAGCGATTGATTCAGAATTTGATTTATTTGAAATCACCACCGAGTGTCTGAGTTTATTGTAGCAGGCCAAGCCAGTCTGATACCTCGGTCAAAAGTATCATTCTGAACTCCCACTATTAGCATCATTTCAGACATCAAGAGGTCTTGACATTATAGACGGTTCCAGACGAAAGTCTACATAAAGATAATCAGCTTCTTTGCTTTGAAACGAACATAATTAATTTAGTTTGGACACTACAGTCATAAACCGGACAGGGCATACTGTTTCAAATCTGTTTAATTTTGTTTACATTTTTGTTTTGTTTAATTGCTAGAAAGAGACCAGTAGTTGTAGAGTGTCACTTTTATTTTTGAACTAAGTGTTCTATAGAATGTTTTTGATTTCCTTTGACTATTAATCTCCATTAATAACAATATTTTCTAAAAGTAAAATCCTCATAAATCCTCAATTTGGACCAATTGTTTAGTACGAAAACCATGTGTCTGCCTTTTGTCGCAAAAAATCATGCCTAGTTAATATTGTTTTGATGGGAAATCATACAACAGACGTTCATGCTTGCAACCGCTCTTTTGTCAAAGAATCTGGTTGTTTTGACTACATCTGATCGTTCAAGTGGTATGTTTTGATTATACGATAAATCCTCGTAAGTCTTCATTATGGATCACGTGTTAAGGATAGAAAGCACGTATCTTCATGTTCTAGCAAAAATCGTTCATAACTTACTCTTTTCCTCCAAGAAAAATCATAACAACAAACGTAAGTACTTACGATTGTGCATGTGTTAAAAATTCAATATGTTTCGATTAAAACTGAATTTAAAAAAAAAGAAGTGTTTTTCTCAAAACTGGAAAAACTGAGTTAAACAAGGTTTTAAACCGTCACCAACAATTTCATTTGGTTGATAGGAGCAGCTTTTGGGTTGTCCTCAGGAAGAATGGCAGAAGAGGAAAAATGTAAACAAAGTATGTATGATGTTGTCAAAACAAGAGTGCATGCAGGTGGTGACCTTACACAGGCTTTTATGTGTCCTCGTGGTTTAAAGCAGGGCAATATATGCACCCCGATTTTGTTTTCTTTCATCATCGATGGAATTGCTACTGAAATTATACAAAATGGCAAACATGAGATTACTTTGTCACCCGAATTAATTCAGATACTAAGCATGCTTTTTGCTGAAGATGTGGTTTTCCTGTTATACACTGTTACTGGTCTTCAGCAGCAACTCAACATTTTGAGGAATACTGCTACAAAGCTGGGTCTTGTTGTAAACTTACAGAAATCAAAGGTGGTTGTGTTCAGAAATGGTGGACACATTGCAACATGAGATAAATGGTTTTATGATGGAATGAAGCTAGAATTTGTAAACCAGTATAAATATTTAGGGGTGATTTTTTTTTACAGGGTTAACATTTTCATATGCTCATGAAGATATGGCCAACAGGGTAAAAAAGGGCATGGTTGGTATTTTGAAACTTCTACTGACATTGGGTGATCAATCCCCTGAACTCTTTTTCAAACTCAAAAATGTTCAAATGAATGCTTATTTATTTTAACATAAACAAATGCAAATTTTCAGGGAAACCCCCTTTATCAAGCCACAAAACAACACTTAAAGAACAGATAAATGGTCAAAATTATGAAAAATGAAAAAGACTTATCTTGTTTTGGCTGAGTTTTTACTGCTTGTTCAATGCTTGGAAGATTGTTGGCATGACAATGATGTGTAATCGGTGCGATGTAATGAATATTATGTGATGTAAAACTGAAATGGAACAAAAGAGTGACAGAAAAATGAAGGACAGGAGGACAGAAAAGGTGAGGAGATGGGAGGGAGAGAGAGAGAGAGAGAGAGAGAGAGAGAGAGAAAAGGTGTGCTGAGCTTTGGAATATGGATTCATGAGAAAAAAAACAAAAAAACAAAAAAAACTTGTTTGGATCCCACCTTGGAAAAGGAAGAACGCTTCCAATTCCAAACATCCATGGGGATGAATGGGAAAACCAGAGTACCCAGGGTAAAAAAGCCCATGAGCTGGATGCAGTGCAAACCCTATGATATTAATCTTGATGAGGGTTTCACTCCCATCAAACTTCAGGAAAACAACAACAAAAACAATAACAACAACAAAAAAGAGAGAGAGAGAGATGCACACATACACTCTCACACAATCGTACATGTGTATATACGTACTAATGCAGTACTATGGTAAGCTACAGTGAAGGCATCTGAAGAAGTGGGAGGGCAGAATGCTAGCAGTCATTCTGTTTCAGATTTTTTTCTTTTTTTTTCTAACTTTTTCAAGCTGTTTGATTGCCAAATTCAGCCTATGCTTACTTATGGTTCTGAGGTTTGGAGCCTGATAACCAACAACAGAATCATTGAAAGAGTCCATTTATTTGCTATCAAAAGACTACTGAATGTTAGTCCAAGAACACTGAATTCGCCTGTTTATGGAGAAACAAATAGTTTGTATATATTTGCACATACACAAGATGCATTAAATATTGGTTGAATATTCTAAGAATGCAAGAAGATCGAATACCTTTCAAATCATACAAAATGTTTTATAATATGCACTGTAACAACAAAAACAACTGGGTCTCCTTTGTTTGTTTGCTTTACATTGTATAGATATGGATATGTTTGGGAAAACCGGGGTGTTTGTAATATGAGCCTTTTTGTGTGAATTTAAACAGAGATTGACTGATTGCTATCTCCAAGGATGGAACAGTGACATTAATTACAAGGATTGCTATGCCTTTTTTTCTCATTTAAACAAACACATGGATAGTCTCAATATTTGTTAACAGCCAAAAACGTCACTCTAAGATGGAACCCAGTGAGACTGAGACTTGGTGTATCTTTTTTGAAACTGCATTGGCTCCATCTTTCAAGAACAATAAAGGAGAACTTTGACTGCCCTTTTTGTGAAGATACATATGAATCAGAAATACACTTCTTGTTGGTATGCCTGAAATATTCAGTGCTAAGAGAACAGTATATACCCGCTGAATTCTAAATTCTACACCTGCCCATCGGCATATAAAATGGCATTGCTGTTAGCAGACACAAGACATACTCTTGTATCCAAAGCATTTTCTCTGAGAATGAGTGGAATTAGTCAGGGTTCACAATACGTGAAGAAGCCATGCTGACCACCATATAAGGCATGTTTGATGTTTGCATGTTCTGGTATTTGCTTTTATACAATAGACTTTGGTAAATCACTAAATTCTGCTGCACAAAATGAACATGTATGTCAAGCAGGCTGTGTGTATTTGTCAACTCGTTCACCCCAGTATGTTGATCAACGTGTATGTATTTGTAACTCATCCCCCCCCCCCTTCCCCCAAAGACATGGGCAGATGGCCTAGCTCAATAAACATTTGTATTCATATTCTCTCTCTCTCTCTCATACACAATCTACCAGAAAGCTAAGTTTGGTTGCAACAGAATCATTACTTCAGAAGTTCAGCCAAGCAACAGCATTTGCTGGACTAAAAAGTGTGCACGCTAAATGAGCTGCAATGATATCTCACTTCATGGGTTTGAGTCCTGGCAGGAGCAGCAGGAGAATGTTGTTCTCCAGGGTCAACTTTTTGTGCTGACTCTTATTTTTGCTATCTGTCTCTCTTCCTACGTACAGTGGGTGGGAAGAGTCAGCAGAGATCAAATATGACTTGCAGAGAACTGCATGGTCTGTGATTTCAGAAAGAGACCAGAACTGCTGAATGAAAGGTAACTGCTGAATAGCGCATTTGAGGAACCATCTCACTGAGACTGAACAAATGTGCTCATAGTGACTGTACACAGAACGGTTTTTGTGTGAATATTGTGACTGCAGAGAGATGTGCTTACTGTGACTGTAGACAGAAAGGTCTTCATGTGTGGATACTGAGATTGCAGAGAGATGTAATCACAGTGACTGTAAACAGAAAGGTCTTCATGTGTGCATACTGAGGCTGACAAGATGTGCTCTTAGTGACGGTAGAGGGAAAGGTCTTTATTTGTGGACACTGCGGCTGCAGAGAGGTGTGCTCACTGTGACTGTTGACTGGTCTTCATGCATAGAGACTCCCCAGAGAATGCTCACTGCCTGTAGATGAAATGGTCTTTTTGGGTGTTGATACTGAGACTCGCAGTAAATATTTAGACTGCAGGGAGATGTGTTCACTGTTCACTTTAACTGTCAAGCCAAGACCAATCTGACCAGTAGCATTTGCCCTGGTTTTATACCTGCATGGTCTGTTTATACCTGCATCGTCTCAGTGGGTACACTGTGCACAGACTGCAAAATGTTTGGCTGAAAACTGAGCTGAACCATAAAGTACTCTAGTTTTTGTCAGTGAATGAGACTGTGTAGTCACAAAACTTTTTCAAGCCCTCACTGTGACCTTGACCTTGAAGATACCAAACCATTTTTTTTTGGGGGGGGGGGGGGGGGGTCTTTTTTCTTTCTGCATGATGCTGAAGTTTATGACAATGCACCACCAGTTGGGTCAGAAAAAGGCAAGTGGTTCAGAAGACACTGAACAATACCCAATCACATGGACAGGCAGGACAGTGATTCTGATTATATACACTGTCCACCCACCCACCCCTTTCCACACTACTACAACTTCATTACAGAGGGTATAATCAAACTGCAATGGCTGGCTAGTTCGTCAGACGGAAAAGTGGATGGCTTAACAGTGACCATTACATAGAGTCCACGTTTTCATGTAAATGAAAAAGGCAATGCCCAGAACATTACAAATTACCAATTTACATGATGATTTCAGCATCATGGTCCTTGAAACAAATATCTGTATAAAATGCAATTCAATACAACTCCCAGTAACACTTTCAATACCAAACCTTTTTCCATGAACAAAACAAGAAATTACATATCAAAATAACACATGAACAAACTAACTCAAATTTGATGGAAACCCTACCCACTGTCCACCCACCCACCCCTTTCCACACTACTACAACTTCATTACAGAGGGTATAATCAAACTGCAATGGCTGGCTAGTTCGTCAGACGGAAAAGTGGATGGCTTAACAGTGACCATTACATAGAGTCCACGTTTTCATGTAAATGAAAAAGGCAATGCCCAGAACATTACAAATTACCAATTTACATGATGATTTCAGCATCATGGTCCTTGAAACAAATATCTGTATAAAATGCAATTCAATACAACTCCCAGTAACACTTTCAATACCAAACCTTTTTCCATGAACAAAACAAGAAATTACATATCAAAATAACACATGAACAAACTAACTCAAATTTGATGGAAACCCTACCCAAAAGTACTAGTTTTTTCCATGCTACCCTGGTTTCCTCCAGCTCCATTCAAAACATTATTGTTGTTGTAAAATCTGAAAACAAAATATGGTGACTTCTACAACTCTTTGAATTCAATTCATACATGCATGTGTGAGAGGAATAAGAACTGCCTGACCAAAGATCATTTTCTCTAGATTAAAAAAAAAATCGTCTTCTGAAATAACTGTGAGCATTCAAAACAGGCTGGAATCAACACACAAGGGAGTTAATCAGCTCTTGAAAGATGCCACACAAACACAATAACAAAAGATCTGAGTTGCCTACAGCAACTCTTACCTGGCATGCAAGGAAATACAAGGTACATAAACTCCACCAGAGGTACAGAGGTGAAGATGTAGCTCTGGTGGAGTTTATGTACCTTGTATTTACTTGCATGCCAGGTGAGAGTTACCATAGGTGACTCAGGTCTTTGTTGTTGTGTTTGTGTGATGTCTTTTGTGTGCTAATTAACTCCCAAGCACTCTTGGCCTCATTCTGTTTCAGATCAAGAATAAACAGACACAGAAACCCTCAAAGGCACAAAGTTGAGCTGCTGTCATACACAGTTTTAACCACAAGCAGCTAAAAAAAAATATATATATAAAAAAAGGGGGGGGGGGGGGGTCACCATGATGGCATCATACATTCTGAAACAAAACAAATTGAAACTAAATGATGATATCAGTCAAATAGAACCATTTTTGGGTGTCATCCAGGTCTTCAAGTCAGAGATGTATGTGTTTGCTGGAGGAGCTAATTGGCTATCTGAGTACAGAAAAATCGGGATTTAGCTTCATGGACAATGGTGGTAACCAGGCATTTTACAGCTGAGAATATTTGTTTCTAAACAGTTAACCAAGTTTTTAACCCCTTCCTCTCAGCTCAACATCAGTTCTACTTAATGGAATGAGTGGAGTCAGTGTGTGGCACAGGCAGAGTGGATGGATATCAGTGTACCCGACAAGCTGTGTGGCCTGGCCCACTGAGTGATTGTCTCAGTGCACACTGCAGTGTTAGAAGGGAAAGTCCAAACACAACAAAGTAAATATTTTGGCAGGCCATGGTCAATTTTTGCAGAAAAATGAACCAGGGTGTAGACAGTGACATGACGAATGTAACAGTACCATCCACATGCTGAGGTGCTGAGGTGTTATGCTTGTGTATGTGTAAACTGTTTTGTAAGTTGATCTGAAATATTTCTGGCAGTGGGTTCATTTAATGCAAGTGTTCAGGCTTTCTGTTATAATAACATACATTTTGCTTGCATCACTTTGCCTGCTAGTCTGTTTTGCAGAAAACCCTGCTTCACTTTCAGTGTCCACCATGAAAGAATTTCTGGTATACCAAAATACTGCTTTGCAACCAGTGTACACTGTCAAACAGTGAGCTGAGATGTTAAACATCACATTTTGCTACCTTTCAGCCAGGTTATGCTACCAAAAAAGCAAGCCATTATGTTAAACATCCCATTTTACCACCTTGCAGCCAGTTTTTGCTGTCAGTGAGTTGTGATGTCAAACATCATATTTGTTGGCCTTATAACCAGTGTTTTGCTGTCAGACATCAAGCTGCAATGTTAAACATCATATTTTACTTGTCTTGCAGCCAGTGTCTGCTGTCAAACAGCAAGTTGCGATGTTAAACATCATCTTTTACTGCCCTGCAGCCAATTTACGCTGTCAAACAGCAGATTTTGTTATCCTGCAGCCAGTTTGTACTGTCAAACATAGAGTTGTGATGTCAAACATCCAGTCTTGTTGCCTTTCAGCCAGTTTATATGCTACACAGACCTGTGATGTCAAAAAACAAGCAAACAAATCTACAGTTCAAAAGACAACTGTACCTCTTTCCTAGCTGCTGGCCAAGCTTTCTGATTTTCTGTTTGTCACTGACTCTTTCCTCCTCAAGCTGCTCAATCTGCAATAGAAAGTGGCTGACACACTGCCAATTCAACGATGGGTTCTAAAACAGACATCATTTAGTTAGTAACTGGTTTGTAACATCCTGTCAACTGCACAGTGGCACTTCTGGGCAATTTCTTTTAGATGTATGTCAGAAATACATCTATAGATATACATCTTTTGTGGATATACATATAGTATTGGCCATCCAGATAAGAACTGCAAACAAAAGCAAGAGAACCCATAATACAATCAACAAATAAATGAAAAGAGAACTGTTGATATGATTATCCAATCAAAAGAATCAGAATCAGTAAAACAGCTCTTATTTCTTTGAAATCAATCTTTGAAGTCAATCCACACAGCCAGCAAAAAATGTTGCTATAATGGTTTGGGTCACTACACACAAAATGTGAATAATCACAATGGAAACAGACTGTAATTCAATGGACCCCCCCCCCACCACCACCACCACCAACAGTTTCACAAATATACTGAAATGCCACACTCTCAAACCTGTCTTTGAAGGATAAAGTTGAGTGCTTTCTCCTCTTCCTGTCGGATAGCCTTGTTTTTGCGGAACTCTGTCAAATCAAGAGGAGCACGAGGATCCATGCCCAGTCGATAGCGAAGCTCTTCATTTTCATCAAGAATTTCATTAATCTTCAGCTCTGCCTTGTTGATGTACTGAGTCAGTTCTTCAATTTGCCTACAACACAATTCCAAATCACAAGTAAGATAAAACAGTAAAATCTTTCAATTTTCAAAAGATATTTTCCCTTTCCATGAGATCAATGGCTCATTTGTTTACATTGCAGCTATCTTCCAAAACCTACTTCTAAACTGGAAGAGTAAAAGCTCAGACCACTGCTTCCCTCCACACAGCCTTTAAACAGTAGGGAGGTTGGTCTCACTGGTGCTGCAAACAGGAATGGGTTGTGTAGAGAGTAGCAGTAGGTTTTAGTCATTTTGCAATCAAGGTACCGCTAATTCAAAATCAACAGCTTTTCAGAAGCCAGTCTCAAATTTGCTAGACTTTCTCCTTCTGCTACAAAATATTCAAATTAATTTTCTGTATCCTTGCTGCGGACATTTTTGAAATATTTGCAGTCTTCTGGGGAATAACTTCTTTGTTCTCATGCACCATGTGTAATTTATATAAAAAGAACTCCCTGCTGAGGAAAGCTGCCCTAAGCAGGAGACCAGTGTGTTTCGACAATATCCACTTTTAGCCCCGTTGGTTCGCTATCCTCAAATGTTTTTTTCCATTTTTTATTTAATTAAATCTCGAACTAGTGACTCATTTGTCAATCATTTCGATGGTCATTTTGCATACTTAAAAACCTTGGACTTTTCCTTTAAAAAATTCTACAAAATCTGTAAACGTGTAAATTATCTACATTTTGCACTGATCTTGTTTATGCATTCAACAATCACAAACAACTTAAAACTTGATTGGACATAAGCTTACCAAGAAAATACAATGTGCAGTGTACCTACCTTAAAGGCAAAGCACTTTGCTGTGATCTTGTTTATGCATTCAACACTCATATACAACTAAAACACTTGACTGGATATAAGCTTACAAATAAGAAATATTAATCTCAGAGTGTACCAACTAATTTCATTTTGTGTGTATGTGGAGAGAGAGAGAGAGAGAGAGAGAGAGAGAGAGAGAGAGAGAGAGAGAGAGAGAGAGAGAGAATAATAATAATACAAAATAAAATATAAAATAAAGTTACAAATCAAATGACAAAACACTGACCTGTCTCTAACTTTGATCTGGGTTTTCTTGTCCTTGATCTCCATCACAGCTTCCTCTAAGCCATATTCTCCCTATATGTACAAAACAAAGCAAACACCAGTATGTGCAAATGTCATCATCAGCAGACAATTGCCAACGTCAAATAATATGAAGATATAATTCAGTCATATCAATGCCAACAAGAGAAGGGTTTTTTCTTTTCAAAATTAATCTATCAACAATACAGTATATGCTATCTAAAACCATATATGTGCCATTGACACAGCTGTTGCTGTGTGCAAGTGCATGTGCAAGCATGTGCATGCATATGTAAGTGGGCATGTGGGTGTAGGTGTAAGAGAGAAAATTCTATCTACTGCTTTCTCTCTCATAAACAAGTGAGTTTTCAGTCTGGATTTAAAAAGCAGAAGAGTAGAAGACTTTCTGAGATTGGATGTCAGATAGTTCCCGACAGAAGGTGCAAGAAAGTTGAAGGAGTGCTCTCCAAAAGTTTTAGTGTTTTATGCTTTGGGACTTTGAGGAGATTCTCACACAATGAATGAAGGTTTCATGTAGGTGCATATGCACAGATGGTCCTGGTGAGAGAGCCATTGAAAAACCAGTAGACAAAAGTGGCTATCTTGTACTGTGGTCAGAATTTAATCAGAAGCCAATGCAGTTCTTGCAGGAGTGGTGTCACATGATCGTACTTGGCCTTTCTAAGTATGTGTTTGCAGTGGTGTTTTTTTGGAATATCTGTAAGCATGAAATCTGCTTGAATGGTAATGCTGCAAAGATGGACTTGCAGCAGTCATGCTGGGATGTTATGGTTGGTAAAACAAGCTAGGCAATTGCACTCTGAGTCCAGTATGGTCAGATAGAAGCTAGTCTTCTTAGTTCTAGGTACATTGTATGGTATATACTGCTGATGTGTGTGTGTGTGTGTGTGTGTGTGTGTGTGTGTGTGTGTGTGTGTGTGTGTGTGTGTGTGTGTGTGACAGTGTCTGATCAAGATAACCTCTAGGTTCCCAACTGAAAATTTGAAAGGTATGCACTTGCCATCTACATCTGCATTCTCTCTGCAAACCTAAGGTGGGAGGCTGAGGCAATGCGAAGAACTTCAGTCTTGTCTGCATTTAGTTTGAGCTTGTTGCTTTACAGCCAGCCTGCACGACTGTTGATGCTGGTCTGGATATGAGACTGAACTAACTGGAAGGAGCTTCCTTTCACAACTGGGTGTCTTCTGCGTATTTGTGGTATATACACTCACAATGACCTATCAAGTCAGAGAGGGGCCAGGAGTAAAATGTGTTTAACCATACAATGGTTACATTGGACAAAATGTGTGTGTGTGTGTGTGTGTGTGTGTGTGTGTGTTGTGTGTGTGTGTGTGTGTGTGTGTGTGCATATGCAGATGCACAGGTGTTAAGAACACTAAATATAAAATTATGTGGGTGGGTGTATGTGTAAGGAGCTGGGGGTGCAAGAGAGTGAAAAAGAGGTAAAGACTAAGATAATTTGCAGTTCACGTTTCTGACACACCTCTAAACTTGAAACAAGATCAAGATCTTCAAACTGAGTATGAATTTGTAGGCCCCAAGCAAAAAACATTGTGTCTACAAAAAAGACAATGTTAACATTGCTGTGAAGTCAGGAAACATGTCAATTATTTACCCTGAAAACATGCAAAAGAAAAAAGAAGTAGTGGTACATTCATAACTAAGTCAGCACAATTAACAACCATTTTCAGTTAAAACTATTTGGCACTGCTGAGACCCTGAAATATTGTCAAGGACAATGAAAGAAAGTCCAACAAGTAACTCCTTCCTGCAAACTTTAACATTTTATCACCCAACAATGGATCATTACTTTGACTTGCATTTGTTCATGTCACTCAAAAAAGTAACCTGTGCATTCAAGAGATACAGCTCACTTTATGCAACATTAAAGACAAAAAGACTGAAAACCCAACATCACCATGATTTATTTCAGCATTATGGATACATCATATAAGTTTGATGTGTCTTCTTTCTGATCACTAACTGATACAAATGTTCAAAACCATCTTAAAACAAAGACATCATAAAGCTCAGAGTACTTGCAGAGTATCTTCTGGCATCTAATATGATTGCTGGTTCAGAAAATTTGTCTACTTTTGCATGCCAGGATGGTAACAAATGTCAAATGATATCAGTGGTATTTGACACATTTTATAATCACAGCTAAAAACAGCAGGTACCATTTGTACATATGTTTGTTGTTCATGTTGTGCATGTTTGGTGGCTTGTGCAATTGCATGGATCAGGCAAACCATGTCTAGCCTTTTTAAATTTCATGCAAATGTGTGCAGAGAACTGCTTGGTACAGTTTTGATACTCAACACAAAATGTAGCCTACAAGTTTGATGATCTTTCTAATTTTTAAAGCTGTAATTTGACATTGCTGCATTTCTGACAGTTAGAGCATGCCATAGGTTTTGTCATATTTTGTATGAGCACATGATCACAGTTCACTGAGGATGATTGTGCTGGCAAATTCTCAAACTTCATGTTTTGATCGGAAAAAAATTGTGTTAAAAGTGTTCACTGACAATCACCGACAATCTGCCTTGCTTTTGCCACTAATTTTGTTCGAAAGAAAGCTTCAAGAAGATGCCTCACACAAGCTGTTGGCAATTTGGAAAGCAGAATGTGTTTGCAACAGCAAGACAATTTGGAGTCAAGAGAGACTGTTAGATTTTGGTTGCATTGCTACCAGACAACTGGAACTGCATCTGACCCACCCTGCTTGTACGCACCCTGAGTTATATAATAATAATAATAAATGAAATGTTCTATAAGCACTAACTACCCAAGCACAGGCAGCCCTGCAGCACTTCACAATGGCAGCAGGATTATTACATCACTGTCACACATTGCTGGACATATTTCAACCAACAAGTCAAAACTGGCACCATCCCCTGACTGAAAACAATAAGTTCTGGTACTGCCCAGAATTGTTCTTGTGAGCAAGACGCCCTGCTGTTCATCCAGCTCTCCAGACTCATAAATGTGTTGCAGAACTTACCTGGGCCAGACACCACCTGCATTTTAGGAATGTCCTGTGGGACAGAGTTCACTCATGAGTGCAGGATCAACCATTCAAGAGTTGATGGTCATGAAAAAGTTATCAATGGCAGGAAGAGCATCATGCCAACAACTACATTCAAGAGTGTGTTCATCATGGCAGTGGAGGGATTACGTCAGGGTACAGCACTAATTACCAGAGAGACAGTTACCTTAGAGGGTGCTGTCACAGGATGAGACTGTGAGGAACCATACTGCACTTTTTGTGCCAGGGATTGTGCTGTAGAAGGACAATGCCAATTCTCCCATTGGGAGCCATGCAGAATGAACTCCAGGTCACAAACACTGACACCTTGCCCATACCATTTCCCCATATCTGAACAAGCCTGGGATGAGTTGAAAAGTTGACTACAGCAATGACTGCATCCATCACAGACTGTACAGGATCTTTATCAAGCAGTCATCCAGAGAGTGGCAGCCAGAACATCCCACAGCAGGCAATGAGGTGCCTTATCTACCCCATGAGGCACTACTGTCAAACCATGATCAATAGCTGTGATTGATGCATGTGGTGGTCACACACAGTACCAAGCTTGGTCATTTTCAAAAAGATCCCATGCTGACAGAAGTGGCACAGGCAACCATCCACGACAATCATATTACTTTTCAGTTGTTTCAGTATTATAAAAATTGAGTGAATTTCTTCTGCTAAAATTTTGTCACACAAAGTGAAAAAAAGAAAGAAGAAAGACAAAGGTAAAATAAACACTGCACCTGGTAAGTTACTTTTTGTGTTGAGTGCATAATCAGGTACTGAACTTCATCATTTTTAAAATAACCCTATGCTGGCAGAAGCATCAGAAGCAACCATTCAAGACAGTCATATCACTTTTTAGTTTGAGTAAAAACAGTTGAAAACTATGAAGCAGCGTTTGTGCTAAATCAGTGTGTGTATTAAATGCTAGAAAGTTTCCATCCTCAACAGCATCCAAGAATAAATGTACCCACCTTTTCACACTGCTGCATTCTCTCAAGAGCTTCATTGAGCTCCTTGTCTTTAGCCTTTGCGTCTTCTTCTGCCTGTGAGGGAAGAAATGTATACAGCATTCAAGCATCCTATAACAATATATAAATCTAAGCTTTTTAAACACTGGTACAGTTTTAGTACCCTTTCTGTTTCACTGTGTACAGCTGACTGTAGAAGCACTGATGATTCATGTCCTCCAGTAAAATTTGCTGATGATACAGAACTGGTTGGAAAAATAAGTCATGATGAAGATGCACTATACCACAAGCAGACTGAAAACTTTATGAACTGGTGTGAAAAAAATTACTTGTAGTTGAATGTTTCCAAAACGAAAGAGATGTGCATTGATTTTAGGAAGAATCAAAGATGCCCCAAACCAGTCTACATTAAAGGAGAAGCAGTGGAGAGAGTAGACACATTTAAATACTTAGGTGTGGTTTTTGACAGTAAATTGAACTGGAAAGAGAACATCAACTCTGTGCTGAAAACAGTGAACTTAAGAATGAGAAAGCTGAGATCATTTGGAGTAAATTCAGATATGCTAGTAACTTTTTATAATGCTGTAATATGTAGTATTATTATGTTTGGTTCTGTCTGATGAGGTGAAAATATTAAACAATTTGATAGAGGGAGGTTGGAAAAGATTGTAAAAAAAGCAGGTCATGTTGTGGGAAAGCCACTGGACAGCTTTAAGACCACATGAAAAGAGACTGTACAGAAAACTAATGCAAATATTAAATGATCCTACACATCCAATGAAACACCACTTGGATAGCAAATGCAGCAACAGGAGTGGAAGACTTTTTACTCCTGAGAACATTATACCAGTCATTAACTGTGTGTACCTAATGATTATTTAATTTGAGAGTTTTTATGTTTTGGTCTGTCAGAGAAAGCATTATTCCAGGTAATTTTGGGATTGCTGGGTATTAGCATTAGATCATTCCTTTAGTGTATGCAGATTGAGATAAAGGGGGTGTATTTCTAAGAGTGTGTATGTGTGTGTGTGTGAGTGTGTATGTGTGTGTGTGTTTTATAGACAACAATGGTATCTTGCAAATAGACCACAACATTGTGATTATGTCTGATGCAAGCCTTTCAAGCTACAGCTGTGCTTTGAATGGAACCGGATCAGGGGGACAGTAGTTGATAGTGGAAAATTCCACATAAACTGCCTAGAGCTAAAGGCAGCACTGTTTGCATTACAGTGTTTTCAAGAACACCTATGTGGTAAACATGTTTGTGTAATGATAGACAACACCACGAAAATGGCATGTACAAACCATATAGGTACAAGTCACTCTGATTCCTCTAATGACATGACCTCCACTGTCTGGGAATGGTGTTTTGTTTTCAGGCTGTCAAAATACTGCTGCAGATGTAGAATCAAGGGCAGTAAACCTGGATAGCGAATGGCATCTGGTCAGCCCAGTACTGAAACAGGCACTTACTGTCTTGCAGCCTGAACCCTGTATTGACCTCTTTGCCTCGAGGGTCAACCACCAGCTGCATTGCTATGTGGCCACACACTGGTCAGACCCAAAGGCACATGCTATCAACCACTTCCCTTTTTCATGTACAACTCTTACTTTCTATGTGTTTCCGCCTTTCAGCCTTTATGGATGCGTACCTTAAAAAAATCAGCAAGATGGCTGAGTAGCCAAGATGCGGTGACTGTGGCACCTTGCTGGGAAACATACCAAGAGAAAGACTATGGAGAAAAATGAGAGGAGACAGAAAAGAGGAATCAAATGAAAGCCCTGAGATTCCAAACAGGGGGGAAAAACATCAGACATCCCCAGCCTCCCTTCAAGGGCAGCAGCAGGGAGAAAGGTTTTATCCTCACTCTCAGAGTGTGATTCCATCACCACACAGGACACCATTTAATCTATCTGGGGCAAAGTAAGATCTAAGTGACAGCCTTTTGAATGACCTGGCATCAACATCCAGTCAGTCAAGTTCTAAGCGAGTGGTGAGCACCGTGTGGCTTCATCATGCAGTGTGCAACCCACCAATCTAATGCAAAGCTGACCAGGGCTTACAAAAGCCTTGTAGCTTAGACTTTTGGGCAAGCAGGCATCTTGGTGAGAGGGCCATGCCTCCCACTTAACCTGGTTGTTCATCTGCATGTGGATGAGGGAGCACTCCTTAAGGCCGCCTCAATCCAATGCTCAGACATAAGGAAAGCAAAGGAAAATATTTCAAAATGAATAAACCAACAAAAGGGTTAGACTTATCTGTCTAGGCAGAAAGGAAAATGGCCCAACCAAAATGTTCCTGACACAGATTTTTGTGAAAGATGGGTGCATGGCTGACTGTCAGAAGTTCTGATGGCTTTACAAAACAGGCTCTGCTGTGCAAATGATTCGCCATCTTAAAAGTAGTCTAATTTTATGACTGGAAACTTATTTTATTTGCACATAACACTGACATGTTTACACACACTGCTCACCTCTTTCACATGTTTTCTATGTGTACTTTCTTTGTGGTCTGAGCTGTATACATGTATGTGCTTACCTTTCTGGCATCCTCCTCTGCATGTCTGAGGTGGTCTTTGGCAGCGCTTAGCTCTTTCTGAAGCTCTCTGATCTTGTTCTGCAGCCTGTCACCACCTCCAGACCCAGCTGTTGTACACACAGACAGTTGAAGAGAAATTTCAGATAATTTTGAAAGAAACTTTGATAACTACCCTGTCTCTGCCACTCCAGGCATGGGAACTGATTTGAAAAACAAAACAAAAAAACTCTGAAATGTAGGAGGATCTGGGGGCATGCCCCCTCCCCGGCAGAAAATGTCCCCCTCAAAAGATCAAAATCTATGCAATCAGAGGCTATCCTGAGGTCACTTTTATGGAAATAAATTCAACTTTTCACCTGCACTGCCACTGACTGGAACCACCTCAGTGACGACCAGGTGAAAGCCCTCAAACTTTAAGACTTCAAACAACTGATCGCCACCCCAAGCACCATCTAACTCCTGTGTGCACTCCCCTCTTGTTGCATCTAAACCAAAAGTTAGATCTTGCGATGTATAAAATCAAGATCTCTAACAGCATGAAATCGAGCACTGATGCGTTCCAGGCTTCATTACCTCACAGACTTTCACTTCCAGCTCAGCTGGCATTCTTCCTCTGTTAAGTGGCCTCCATCATATTCAGGAGTATGCAACTGTTTGAGCTTGCGCAGCAGTTTATAAAAAAGAGAGTATTAAACTGCACTCGTACAAATGGAGTTTCAGATGTCCCACTGGTTTTTCCACATCTCTGACCGATACACCAATCTGGCTACCGTTTGTTGATACCCACTCCCATTAAATGTTATTGGCACAGCTGCAGTTGTCAAACATTTCACCACAGTTTACAACTTGAGTGACTATCATGGTGAATCTTTCACTTTTAAAACTTTTATTAGCCAAAACATGGTGCAGAAGTGGGTAGGAATGACTGCATTCAAGCCTAATGCCTGCCCGTGAGAATAACAGCCAGCAGCTGTGTTCACAATTAATTGACTAAGACGGGTGATAGCCATGTGTGAACACGCTCCGTATGTTTTGCGGGTATTCGGTGCAGAACTAAAACCAGTACTTCCTTTTATTTGTACCCCCAATTCCTTTTCCCCACGGACATTTTTTTCTCCATGGAGTCAGTTTCAGTGCCGTGAAAATTTGCATTTTTGCAGAAAATTCCCATGCCTGCATTCTCAGACTCGCTAAATTGACAGATGCCCTTTTTTACCAGTAAATGTTCTTCTTGTACAAGTAAAAAATATGTACCAGCTGAAAGTGAGTGCTGTGTGTGACTTGCTGGAGATACTCTGTACCCTAGGTCCAGAAGCAAGTGGAAGCTCTGGCTAAACAAGATCATTTCCGGTGTTGATCAGCAAGTAAAACAATGAATGTTCAATGTCACACCAGACACTGTATGCACCAGATGCTCGAAGCAAAAACTAATTAATATAAGACCTCAAGATACAAACTTTTACTGCCAGCACCCCCTCCTCCCCACCCCCCTCCACAAATGGACAGGTCCCAAAGTATAAGTGCTGACTGCAAGATATCAGACTGTTCCATTTCTGTATGGATAAATCAGCTTTGTTGTACAATTTTTCCCACCCTAGACCTAACTGCATAAATATGGCACAACAAAGATTACAGTGGGTTTTTTTCCTCATTCAGCGTCGACCAAATCATCTTCCACTTCAAACGAAGAAACTCTTGAAATGGCCAAGAAAGCCATCAAAACACCAGCGACAGAAGATAAAGGAGTACAACAATGCTTTCACAATGGATTTTCTGTGGCACAGGCATGAAGACAATGTTGACACTGGAAAGTCTGGCATCTCAGCGTGACCTTTACTTTTGCAGACTGTGTTGTGCCTGGGTGGAGATTGGAGTGGTGGACAGAAATTTTATTTTAAACAGAGGAAGAAGCGTGGCCTCTGTTATGGGAGGTGGGAGTTTGGGCATATTATTAGGCCTAGGTAATGTTGATGGTACCAGCTGACTGAGGATTGGTACCAGAATTATTTATTTTTTAATTTGGTATCAAAAGGATCAGCAGTTTACAGGATTTAAATTATAACAGAAATGGTCATATCTGATTATATGAGCTTTCATTGTGACTTTGACCTTGAAGATAGCAAAACCATCTTTTCACATGATATTCTGGTTCATGATGATGCACATATCAGGAGCTGGTTTCATGAACATGGTTATAAACTATGTTAGCGGAAAAGCCCTTCAACCCACTGTGAAGTTATAGTTGTTTACGCAATTCGAAGTTTTGACAGCCCTGCCAAATCATGGCCACAATGCTGTTGGTTACAACTGCGATAATAATAACAATTAAAGTATTTTTAAAGCGCAAAATCTTGTCCCTGAGAGACTATTCTAAGTGCATGCATACACACACACACACACACACACACACAGGCAGAGGCACCCGCACTAACAAGCATTCTGACCATACAAAGCTAAAAAATATACACAGCTCAAAAACAGGCATCAAACACCTGGAAGACCTGGAATGGATGAAGACATCAGAATGGAACAGTAGTAGTGGTAGTAGTAATTGGATTTTAATGTCCTGTCAACCACACAGGGTCACCTCAGGACAGTCAAACTCGGGTCATAAGCAAACACACATTTCTAAACTCTTCTCACATATATATCAACCCTCTGTCAAGTCAATCTACAAAACCAATCACTTCGCAAACAATTTTTAACAAAACATACATACACAAACATCAGACACAAATTTTCAAAGAGTTAGTCCCTTCAATATTACCCCTGTTAAAAGAGCACATAAGGCTAGGACATGCTGGTATCATAGATCATTCTGTCTAGTTTATCGATACCAGGTTAACCCACTTGGCCCCTGACCAGCCGCTGCCCTTTCGTTATGAAATCCCTTGTGAAGGGAAGTAACTGTCAAATGATCCCGGTATACAATTTTAAAAATCAATAATAAACACCAAACAAAAGTTCCAGCTCACTTCGTATTTTTCCCAGTTTGCAAATACAGTGTTCTTGTATATCCAACAGGTTTTGATTTTTTTCACTAAAACATAAAACTAAAAGCATTAAAAATAAATAAATCCCAAGTCAAAAATGTCCAGAGCAAGAAAGACAGAAAGAGCAAGAGGACTAGGCAGGAAAAAAACAAACAAGAGAGGAGATAGGAAAGGGGAATCAAATGACAGCCCTGAGATTCCAGACAGGAGTGAGACATGAGACATCCACGGCCTCCATTCGGGGCGAACGGAACAGAAAACATGGCAGGTCTACAATTTTGGGAAAAGAAATGTTTTTAGATTAGATCTGAATGAGTCCACAGAGGGTTTCTATCAGAGAGGAAGGGGAAGGTCATTCCATGTAGATGGACTGAAAACAGAAAAGGTGTGGGAACCAACACTGGAGAGTCTGGTGTGTGGAATCCTGAGGCTGAGAGTATCAGAAGCGGAGTGGAGAGTATGGGAGGGTGTGTAAAAATGAAGACAGTCACAGAGATAAGACAGAGCAGTGCCCATAATACATTTATAGCAGAGAGTGTTTATCTTGTACTGAATTCTTTCTTGGATTGGAAGCCAATGGAGAAATTAAAACAGAGGTGTGATGTGGTCAGTTTTATATTTTTTCAGTATGAGGCAAACAGCACAGTTCTGCATGCAATGAAGGCTTTGGCCAGAAAGGAGAGAATTGGAAGGCGTGACAGAATGAGTGAGGTGGCCAGTTTCACTATGGCCTCAGTGGAAAGATACTTCTGGACAGAACTAATTCGATGGAGCTAGTGGTAGCAGGATTTGGCAGTTTGACTGATGAAATTCTCCATGGACAGTGTGCTGTCGAGAAGAACGCCAAGGCTTTTGACAGTCAGAGAGAGGGACTGTGGTATTGTCAAACTGAAGGGTGTTGACAGAAACAGAGGACAGTTTTTGTCTTGTTCTGATGAGCATCGCTTCTGTCTTTTCACTATTAAGTTGAAATTTGTTTTGTGTCATCCAGTTTTTGATGTCCAAATAACAGTCAGATGTGGTTTTCAGCTGAGTGTGGATGTTTTCCGGTAAGGCGCTGTTAAGTAGTTGAGTGCTGTCAGCATAGAAGTGGTGATTCAAGTTATGACAGGTGATGATGGAGGCTAGAGGGTGAAGAGGATAGGCCCCAGGACAGAATCACGAGGGACACCACAGAAAAGTTTGACAGGATCAGACTGCATGTTATTAATAGCATACAGCCATCTATATTTGACTCTGAGTGGAAGTCCCCCAAGATTTTCCTTCATATTAATTTAGTACAAACTGACACCAATAAATCTCCAGCCACAAGCTGAAAAGTGTCTGTTGCATAAAACTGTAATCATTATTTGTATTAATAATAATAATGTAACATTATAATAATAAACAATTCATAAGCATCATAATTTCCCCAAGAAAAAGAAAAGAAGAAAAAAGAAAAGAAAAAGCAGAATAAGAGCGCTTTACAATTTCCACACCAGTACACCATAAAAATATAAATAAATCTCTTACAAAGTACAATGAAACACACAAGTACAGCTACAGTCATCAACAGGAGCAGACTCCCTTTCCTCCATGCAAGGTACTGCAAATCACCATCAGATTCACTGATTATCCCAAGAGCTCATGGCATGGGCACCTGAAATAATCGTAACAGACAGATGGGCAAATGGTCTAAAACAGTTCATTACATTAACATTTACAGAATCAATTTTTTTCACGGGAGTTAAAAATTTAACAAAAGGACCTACCTCTGCTAAGCTCAGCTCTGAGATCTTCTATTAACGCTGCGTTGGCTTCCATTTCATTGATGTACTGGTTGATCTGAGCGGTCAGTTCTTCTATCTGCTGATCTTTTTCCTTCAACACCTGTCAAAACAATATTAATAGGCATGTCTTCTTCCTTGGAAAAAGTAGACTGAAGTTATTATGAAGGGTATAAATGTACCGGAACAAAACAAATATAAACTCAACATGCTACATGAATAAGCTGACACTGCTACATCACTGCTAAGAGCAAATGATCAGTCAACTCCAATCCAAATGGCAAAATACAGCTGTTTCCCCATCCAACTCTTGTATGACTTTCAATATGTGTCAAGGCAACTGGAATTGAAAGAACAAGGCCGAATACCAGCATGCATAGCATAACAATTCTTGCCAAAGCAAGCTCTATGATTTTAGACTGGAGTGATTTGATCTAATATGAATCAGTGAACCCCAAGCAATTTTATAAACATCTAAATTTTGAAAGACATTGCTTACACTGTCCAAGAAATTGTGAATCTTAAAAGTTTTCATTAAATCCCTTGAAGGTGAATACATATAAAAGTCAAAAACAGAACAGGGCCCACAAATATGAAGGGCGAATAAAGTTAAAGGCAGATAGTCTCTAATCCCAATTTGCTAAGGAGTTCACAAGTCTGGCTCTCCTTCCACATGCTTAAGTCCAGGAGGCTCAAAATATCTATTCGCTTATGTTTATTTTCAGATCAGGAGAGCAATGTCATGTGAAAGAGTATTTACAAAACACTTACACCTAATGCATGAATCAATAACCAAACAGGGAAAAATATGATTTCACCCCCTCAGCACAAATGACTTCCAAAGGAAGGTAAAGTGGGCATATTCATGGTCCTTCATGTGTAATTATTTGCAGTAATTTCCCTTGCATTGTTGCAATCCGCTGCATTTTCAGTTTTGGTGCATTTCTAATATGTGTGCTATCTGCCCCCCCCCCACCCCACCCCCCCCCCCAAATTAAATACTTTCCTGTCCTAGGTATGTTTATAAAGTGTCATTTTATTGTTTTGTAGCAGAATTAAGTGAAGTTGAAACTGAAATCACTCCCATAGGAAATGCTTGCCCCAAAATTAAAGAGGACATCAAAAAGTCCTCTGTTTCCATTTTCAGCGTGGATTTTTAAGCCCACAAAAATGGGAACAGGAATTTCTTTGTCTCTTTTGCATCTCTGAAGTGATGACTCCTTTGGGGACTTCTTACTATGGAAGGCAATCTATTAATCAGTCACGAAGCCAGACCCTATGGACCTAGTTCCTGTCGCGGCATGTTTACTCAACACACAAGCAGCAATGGTAGTGTCTTGAGTCGGGTGATTATTTAAACTTCTCTAAGACATTTCAGAGCACTGATATGCCAAATGATGCCACTCTTAGACAGTGACAGACAGCAGACCTTTTTAGCAAGGTGGCCAGTAATGTTTGTAGTGTGAAATTATTTCATGATGTTCAGCAGAAATTTGTCGTTTTCACATTTGTGTACAGGAGTCAGTTGAAAACCAAGGTGCCACACCAACTCAATTTCACCATTGACACGCCAAACAGTTTCAGATTCTTTTTATTTCCGCATTTGTAAGGCAGGGTGAGTGTTCTCATTTCTGTTGCTGCAGTTTCAGTTTTGAAGCAATTTATCTTAACCACAGATAACTGGCAACAAGACAGTAACTTTTGCAGTCCCATCTGGGGTAAGTGATGTGGGTCCTGGCATACTGACAGTATTAGAAGATGGAGGGCATGCTTGTATTGGGTCTGAATATCTTTACCAAATGTATTACTGGCATCAACAACCTGGAGTATGAACAAAGGTTAATGGTACTAAAATTACCAAGCCTGCAATCAGAAGAGCAAGAGATGATATTATTGAAACCTTCAAAATTATACATGGTTACATGACTTTTATGATCATGAAACTGTTTCTTCCTTGTTCCAGCTTTCTTTAGCCCAGCTTTCTTTAGCTAAATGAATCTGCTGGAACAAGAGGATACCCTTTCAAACTATGCTAGAAAACAATTCTTACTAACTAGTAATTGATATGCACATCTCGTATTGTTTTTTGTTTGTTTGTTTTGTTTTTTGTCACTAACAGAGTTATAAACAATTGGAACAACTTGCCATTCGATATTGTATTAGCAGGAACACTAAACTGCTTCAAAAACCTTCTAAACAAACAATGGGAACAGAAACTATTTAGCATGAGATAACTGACAAAAACAAGCGAGGCCAATACCCACAATGCTCTTGAAAAGAGCAATGCTGATCATAACATACACCAAAATATGACACAGAAGGCTAAAAAGCTTACAAGCTGTAATTTGTTATGACATGATATGATCAGTCTGCAGGTTCTCCATCCACAGAGTGCTGTAAAGAGCATGAAGAGTGAAACAAATCCACCACCCCCCCCCCTTTACACACATACACACACTGCGTGTAAACCGGGACAATCATCTTACTGCAAGAAACCATCACATGCACACACTGAAAAAAGGAACAGACAGATCAAAGCACCGGCTTTCATACAAATGTAGCAATGCCAGTTGTAATTGACCCTGTTTATGTTCAGCTGTTCCTGCAGTCAATCACATGCTTTATTCTATCTAGAGCAATTTCCCTTGTTGAGACGACATTTGGGGAAAGGAATGAACCTTACTCCACCAGCCTGTCACTCTGGGTACTGTAAATCTGACTTATAGAGACCCTGCGCATATTTTTTACAATGTTGTTTACAGTCATGGAGTATTTCAACACAGACGCGCTTTTTGAAAGAAACCTCTGACCCAGTTTGTTCCTTGCAGGTCTCCCACATTATCAGTGATTCACAGCCTCTGACTGGCTGAAGCGCCCTGTCACCCAAACTTGCTATGACCGGTTAATTGTGAAATTAACAGCCTTATTTTGTGATAATTGATTGGTTTCTGATTGCTTTCTCACTTAAAGTCTTGTCAGTATGAAACTTTTTTATGTTTTTAAGTTGGTGAAAATGATTCATCTTTATCTGTGAATGTCCCTCGGAACACTTTTCAACGCTGGAACAGGTTCTTCCAAATGAATTGAGCAGTTTTTGACAGATCTGATTCTGTTCACAGCCTCTCCAATGTCTTTGTCAAACACAAGAACCAATTCTTTGTCATGGTGTGTTAAGACAAGGTCAGGCCCAGCTGCTAAGATTTCCGCACACAACCTTGAGGTGTGTACACAAACATTCTTCAGGCACAAAGAGTACATGCCAAAGTATGGCATGCTATTGACTGACACATTCTGTTTGATCTCTGAAGTCTTCAAAATGTATGCAACTAGCAGCAAAGACAATATCATGTACGTGTCTGTTTTCACCCTCACCTTTCTCAAGCACATGTTTAGGCTGGCATTTGAAGAATGCAGAAAGACACTTTCTGTGTACTTTGCTTCACTTGCAGAAATGTCAACAGGTGAACATACAGTGTCATAATGACAAAACTCAGAATGTTTTTATATTTCTTTGGCCACTACAGTCCAGTGATAACAGAAAAAATATTGTGTATTGTGTACCCTGTGACCAGCACTGTTATGTAACTTTGTAACTGGTTTGTTCATGTTTGTTAAAGGCCATGGTTGTTAACATCAATAATAATAATAATGTACATTTATCATGTGCTCATCAATGCCCTGAGCGCTCACATGATACATATTAACCTAAATACAATATTCTATACACATGTAGAGCACCTGCTAAAACAATTTACATAAGGTATTATATAGAAACACACACACACATGCGCGCACACACATGCACACAATGACTGTAGCAGAAACTGGGTACTGATATTAGTTGGGGTGGAAATATTGTGAGAAGTATTATTGTTAACAAAGTCTGACTGAAAAAGAAAAAAATGTGAGGGACCCATACAAATATGGTTAAAGAATGCATTCCTGATTCACTGAAACTTCTAGCACTTGATTTAAATTGCATAAATCATAAACCAAATCTCTCTAGCTCACAGGTCTCCTGCATTATCAATGATTCACTGCCTGTTACCCAAACTTGCTTTGTGAAATTAACAGCCTTATTTTGTGATAATTCGATTGGTTTCTGATTGCTTTCTCACATAAGGTCAAGTCAGTATGAAACTTATTAATGTTTTTGAACTTGGTGGAAATAATTCATCTTTATCTTTGAATGTCCCTTGGAACACTTTTCAACACTGGACTAGGTTCTTCCAAATGAACTGAGCAGTTTTTGACAGATTAAGTGTATGAAGTACCCCCCCCCCCCCCCCCCACCCCCACAAGGCAGAACACACATGTGCATGCACAAACTGATAACCATACTACACTGTTCCTGTTTGGGCCACTAAATTGCTGATCCCAATTCACTTTACTCAACATAAATTATGATTTATTATGGTTTTTAATTATGGGAGTACAATGAAAACCATCAAATGTGTTGTTCTAAAATGGTGGAACTTTTTAATAATCACCATGGTCTTCGTCATCTGATTCAAGCATTACTAGGATGGACATGTTCATCTCTGCTGAGCAACTACTTTTCTTTTTAATATCATACTCAGAGGTCTGAACCAGCCAATACCCACAGTGACCACCAGCAGGTGCAGAGACCTTGTCCCATGGTGATTATAAAACAGCTGTAGTTTTGTGGTGCTGCTGCTGCTTCAAACGGTTGAAGACCTTGGGGAGAGGAAGATGGCTACAGATTTTTACAGAAAAAAATTCAACTAATCTTTTAAGACTGCCATCCTTTCTCTTTGTTGGTCCAAGACAAAATTCACTAGGAAAAAAACCTGTTACTACCAGCTGTGACCTTGACCTTAAAGACAGCAATCTAAGTGATCCAGGATGATTTAAACTAAGTTTGCCCGAAATATTTCACAGCACAGAAGATATTTTATGAGCTCATTGTGACCTTGACCTGACCTTGACCTTGACTTAAATATTGCAGTCCAGTCATTTCACACAATACTCTTGCTCATAATGATGCCACACCATACCATGTTAGGTTGTAAATTTGTAAATGTTTAAGCACTTTAAACAATATCTCCAGACAAAACCAAGACACACCGGAAGATTGATACAGGCTGATTTACACACACACACACACACACACACACACACACACACACACACACACACAAGAGGGGAGGGGGATAACAAACAAAACATTTCATTACAATGACACTCTTTTATTCAACAGCCCAAAGGAAAGAAGAATTTTTTTAATTGTTTTTATATAGGCTTGTCACCTGAGTGAGGGCAGTAATGGAAGCCTTGTCACTATCCATGTTGGCAGCAATGAGTTGTTCTCTCATACGGAACAGCTGATCCTGCAGTTCTGCAATCTGTTGATCTTTCTGGCCAACCAAGTCCTGAAGAATACATTGTGACCATGCACATCATGAAAATATTAGCTAAATGAAAATACAGCCAGCTGTATGTGTCTACAAACTTAGAGAACAAATATTTTTTAAGGGGTACAGCTTAGTTTGGATGTAAGTCACTTTTGGGGGAAAATTAACAGAATGACCTATTTAAAAAAGAAAAGAAAAAAAAGATGGCAACTGGAATTGGCAAAAATTGATGCCAGTTGCTGACAGAAGATGGGAATTGTTTATAAGAAATCTCAGCAGTATTGATGACACACTGTTTGGCTTTAAGTTGGAAAAGGTCTAGCAAGTCTAAAACCAGTTTTTGATAAGCTGCTGATTAAAACTAGAGAATGCAATCACAAAATGATTGCATAACTATGCATGGCAATGGTAAAATTGGCAATCAAAGTACGCTTACCAGACAGTCTGAAACTAATCCATTACTTCAAATTGGTTTTTTTCCATCAATTCCATATGCAGAAACATAGGTTTCACTGGATAGGCCTGTGGAACACTTGGACGTTTTTTGTGTGTGTGCAGTATCATCTTAAATATGTACTTAGTCTTCCGCATCTGTGCTTTGTTATTGGTACCATAGTCTCCAATGCTACAGAACTGCAAATACTATTTTTGCATCACATCAGATTTGTCATCTCTGTCACTGAAGGTCACTGAATAGTTAGGTTACAAAAATTTTCTGTTTCCGACACAAAGTCATGTTTATAAAATAAATCAAATTTGAGGAGGAAAAAGAATCACATAATACTGAACACTACCATACAAAAGAGAAAGAAAGAAAGAATACAAATCTTTAGTGCTGTAAAAACTTAGCAATTTTTGTAAGAACATATACTGACTTACTGGGTTCAAAAGAATTGGATTAAGTTAACAAATCCCTCACCGACAACTACTTATCTTTTACAACTACTTTTGATTCTATGGTGGTTGTTTATCAGTAGTTCTACTGGACTGTCAAATTCTCCAAAAACAATCTGAAACAGAAAGAAGCCCAGGGTGGCGGAGCAGGATCAACAAAGGGAGTGAATTAGCAACTGAAATACATCACACATAAAGTTAACACAACAAAAACCTGAGTCGCCTATGGTTATTCTCACCTGGCACACAAGTAAATACAAGGTACATATCCTCACAGAGGATGTACCTCTGGTGGAGTTCATGTATCTGTGAGGATGTACCTCTGGTGGAGTTTGTGTGCTTTGTGTTTACTCACACGCAAGGTGAGAGTTACTGTAGGTGACTCAGGTCTTTGTTGTTGTGTTTATGTGTGACAGCTTTTGTGCACTAATTAACTCCCTTGTTTGTTGATTCTTTGAAAACAAGTTTGCTCAAACAGAGTATAATGTATGCTGCACCTCATAGGCTAAAACAAACTAAACAGGCCCCAATGCTATGAACAACATACAGTTTTATGAAAATTTTATAATTGCACGCTTCACTCTTCACTTCTCCATCCTTCTTTTTCTAATTATCAAATGTGAACTGCTCTTAGTTATACACAAAATGTCAGGGAAACTGCATTAATAATAATAATTTAAAAAACAACAACAACAGTAATTCCAATAGCACCATATCTCACCAACAAGGGTGAAATAAAAAATTAGCCAAAACTAACACAGTTAAAAGGTAGGGAGAGGATTTTTTTTTTAAATGAGCATGAATGGACCAGAAAGGACAAAATTAGAACACAGAAGAAATTCCTGGTGGTGGGCAAAGCATGCATGGCTATGTTCTGACCTACTCCAAGTTTTAATTCTTAATGTCCCATAGCATTCATTCTCACTATTCACAAGCCTCATTCCCAGAAGGATTAGGAAAAATGCAGTTTCTGAGTATGTTTACTAAAACTGCCATTCTGTTATATTTTATCTTCATATTTAGTTGTAAATTTGTTGTGTTGTAGAGAATTGGTTATAGTTACATGCCAGACACTTTTCATTGTGAAAGAGTGAAAGCTTCTTTCTTCTTCTTTTTTTTTGGGGGGGGGGGGGGTAAAATATTTGTTTTGTTAGTTGGGTGGGTTATTAAAATCAATGTAACTCATTTGTCAGAAAAGATTTTCTTACAGATTTTTTTAGTGCAAATAAAAAATGGAGGAACATAACTCAACAATTGTACTTGTTTTTACCTGTTTGTACCCATACACCCCTACACACTGGTATGTTTTGTGTCAAGTAGCATTAAAAAAAAAAAAGTAATAAAAAAAGAAGGCAACACTGAAATTTGTATCTTTTGTGCTTTGTGCCATTATCCCACTAACAAACCACCAGTGCCATGGTATTGCACAGTATCTATCAGTTCTTCATCTGACAAAAGGGTGTCATTATCCTCCAATGGAATGCCAATAGAACCAGGGTCAGAGAAATCCAAGATATCACTAGTATTCATTGGTAAAACTGTCACATCAATCCCCAGTTTTCTTCTTTACACAAAAGCTGATCAATTATATAACCAAATACTTCATTGCTGTTAGAATCACTCGTCGCCACATTGCATGAAATGTTTGCCAAAATCTGTGGGGGGAAAATACCAAACATGTTCAAAAATGGTTATTCTGGAAGTGACCTATATGTTCTCTTCATGGTTGCAGTTATCATTTCCTGTGATCTCATAGCTAAATTTAGTACAGAGGAGGTACAGTTTGGGACTGATGTGATTGTGTGGTGTGGTATGGGGCATTAAGAGTTAAAGAGAGAACACTTTTCACCTCTGGTTTCTCAACATAAGGGACCTTAATTTCTGTGTTTGCAGTATCCCTGCTGTGAGAATACACAAACAGAGATTTAAAGAAAAATGTACCAGGAACTGTACAAGGATAAAACAATTTTGTGCGCACATTTGTTGCCATTTATATTATATTGCCTTTCATCAACAAACTGTTATTGCCTGTAGGTGTGAGTATTGCCTGACAAACCTGCCACTCTTCAATCTTGTTGTTAACCGCCACCATGATGGCATCATCTGCTTCCGTCTTGGACTGCACCTGTTCTGTCAAGTCTTGTACCTGTAGAAAAGATAAAACCATGTACCTGGAGGAAGGGAATCACCTCAAATTAAGAGTAAGTTTATTTGGCCCCTCGCATGTTAAATCACAAAAGAATGTGCACCAAACTGCAAATCAATTTCATTTCATTACATTCTGCAATGATTTTTTAGCACTTGTTCAGTGTTACCATAGTCCTGTCAAACTCAAAGTGATAAGCAACGCTCAGATGACTCACATTCAAAGGCTTTCTCTACCTAACTGGCATTACATGTGTGTGTGTGTGTTATTGCACTCTTCCAACCATGAAGGGCAGTATGTGCCCCTTCACAAAATGCTGCACACCACAGTGAGGATGGCCCTATGTGACTGCCTGGTCTGGCAGACCTGTGGGAATAGGAAGTGTGCACAAAAAGGAAACCACTAATGTTTGACGATGAACTCCTGCTATTATTATGCACATGTGACAATCATAATTACAAGAGCCATCCATCCATCAACAAAAGACACAGTCTACTGCCCCTGCATTTACTTCTCAAAAACAAGCCTTTATTTTAATGACAAACGTTTTTAAGAGATCACAGGAGCAGCCATGGAAACACTTGTCATCTTCTGATGTTGGTGATAAAGTACCCTGCTCAGATTACCCAGTTTTGCAACACTTTCAAAAGAAAGACCTGATGTCAAGTCATTATACTTCAATTATCCCTCACACGGGCAATTCAGCTAAAAAGTCTCATTAATTTTTGTTTTTAAATGTGAAAAGAACATCACAGCAATCAGAGTTCCTCTTTTTGTGGTGCAGAAACATCAGACTGGCTAACATTCACTGAAGTTTCGCAACTCTGACCTTAACTCTGAAGATCACAACCATGATACTCCAGCTCATTATGATGCATGATCATACCAAGTTGGGCAACAAAAGGTTCAGTGGTTAAAAAATAGTCACCACCACATAATGATTGATTGATTGATTGATGATCGCTTATATAGTGCTATTCTCTGCTCTCTTGAGCAGACTCACTGCGCTTGCATGTGGTTCTACATGAGTGACTGGCTTTTTGTAGCGCGTTTTTTTAATATCCACCAAAGTGGTGTACTTACAGCGCTGGCATGGCTGGTGCCACATGAAACTGCAGCTGTCTTGGCGCAAGTTCTGTGTACACCATACAACCATGCTCCATGTCACTTCATGCAAAGCCACATACGTAAGTGTATGTGTGTTTAGCTGTAACCTGCCACCTGCACTTTTGGCAGAATGACCGCAATCTTTTATGCGCTACTGCGGTAACACCGGGGTGGAATGGATACCAAAATATATAAAAATTAAATCTTCACCACAATGATGATGATCACTTTTATAATTATAGTGATATTCTCTGCTCTTGAGAAGACTCTGTTGCACGTGATTCTTAATGAGTGACTGTAACTTTTTACAGCTCATTTTGAATAGCCACCGAAGCAGTGTACTTACTGCACTGTTTGGTTGCTACATGGCTGGTGCCACGTGAAACTGATGCCATCTTGGCACATTCTGTGTACACCATACAACCATGCACCATGTCACATTACTTCATGGAAAGCCACATACATAGGGTGCATGTGTTTTTAGCACTTTTGGCAGAATGACAAGGATCTTTTACATGCTACTGCAGTACCATGGGGTCAAACAGGATACTGAAATAAGAGACAACACAGAAAGCTGACCCTCAAGAACAAATTCTCCCGTTGCTCCTGCTGGGACTTGAACCTGCGACCGTTTGATCATGAGTCTGACACTGTAACCATTGAGCTATCCCCGCTCCCCATGACCCAGACCTTGAACACAGCAATCCAATCTTTTTACAAGACACTCCAGGTTTATGATGATGTACCATCAAATTATGTTTGGTGACTTCTGGTCACCTCAGATGTCAGTTGCACAGCCTGACTTCGCTCCCAGATCTACAAATATCACTGGAAATAATTCACAATATACAGATCATACCACATAATAGTTCTTGGATTTTAAAGTCCCATCAAGTGCACACAGCTGCCTCAGGATGAATAATACTTCAACACCAGTTCAAATATCAGTCACTTTGCACTGCAAATACCGTAGCCTTGAATACAGAGGAGAAAAAAAAATTCAGAAGACATTGGCTTATGATGATGTACCATCATGCTAAGTTTTGGTTGCAAGATCCAAACACAAAAAGGTTGAAAAGAATGCTTATTTACTATGACACGGACACACAATATGCACATTTTTGGGGAAATCCCCTTCGTCAAGCCACATAACAATACTTAAACAACAATTAAACAGTGAAAAACAGTGAAAAACAAGAAAGAAACTTATCTTTTTTTGGTTGATCTGTTGTCACTTGTAGGAAAAAGCTACAACAGATCAACCCCAAAAAGAAAAGTTTCTTTCAAATTTTTCATCATTTTTAACCATTTAACTGTTGATTTTTTTTTCTTCTCCCCCCCATCTGAAACAGAATGACTGCTAGCATTCTAAAACAAGATCCAAACACAAAAAGGTTCAAACAAACGCTTATTTATTTTGACATGGACACACAGTATGCAAATTTTCAGGGAAATCCCCTTTATCAAGCTACAAAACACTTAAACAACAGATAAACTGTTAAAAACAATGAAAAATGAAAGAAAAAGACTTATCTTGTTTTGGTTGAGTTTTTGCAGCTTGTTCGGTGCTCCAAGATGCAAAAACTCAATCAAAACAAGATGTCTTTTTTATTTCTCATCGGTTTTAACCGTTTATCTGTTGTTTAAGTGTCGTTTTGCCATTTAACTGTTGTTTAAGTGTCATTTTGTGGCTTGATGAAGGGGATTTCACTGAAAATGTGCATATTGTGTGTCCATGTCATAATAAATAAGTGTTCTTTTGAACCTTTTTGTGTTTGGATCTTGTTTTAGAATGCTAGCAGTAGCAGTCATTCTGTTTCAGATTTTAAGTTTGGTTGCAAAGGTATCAACAGCTCTGAAGATATAGTATTAGTAGAAATGATCATATTATATGAGCCCTCATTGTGACAGTGACATTGAAGACAGCAGTTATTTTCACAGGACACTCTGGCTCATGTTGATATATCACCATGCTACAATTGGTTACTAAAGGTTAAATAGTTCAAAACATACTGTCTGGACAAACATTCAGTCAAAATTTAAACCTTCACCATGACTGTGACCCTGAACTAGAAAGAAAAAAGGTCTAAATAATGGACAATTAGCAGCAAAATGACAATTCATGGCGTTTCAGTCCATTTTCGTTGGTGACCCCTGCCTTCACAATAAGGACTGACAACAGTTGGGATTTTGTTTTTCCCCATCTTTTTGTTTCCTTTCTTCTTCTTCTTCTTCTGTCACTCTCCTTTCTTTCTTTCTTTCTTTGTTTAGCCTTGTCCAGTCTGTTTTCCTTGGGATGGCCC